>LPNX010455398.1:5449-106892 GCA_001517045.1 Pseudotsuga menziesii | reverse complement strand
CCTCTTCCTGGTAACTGGATCCATGGATATCTTAATAGCACTCTGGTTGTCACAAAAGAGGACAGTGGACAAAGTACTACCAAGATCAAACTCTGAAAGAATGCCTTGGAACCAAACTGCTTGGATGCAAGCATTCACCGCTCCTCGATACTCGGCCTCTACTAAAGATAGTGCTATGGAAGCCTGCTTTTTTCTTGAACAGAAAATAGGGACACCACCAAACATGAATACATATCCATAATTTGACTTCCAATCAATAGAATTACCCACCCAATCAGAATCTGTGTATCCAACCAGCTCTAGCTCGGAGTCTACAGCATAGTGAATGCCGTAGGTCCTGGTTTCCTGAATGTACTGGAGGATCCTCTTGGATTCCTTCCAATGAATATCATGAGGCTTCTGCATGTATCTTGATACAACATTCATAGAATAACAAATATCAGGCCTAGAATGTGTCAAGTACAACAAGCTACCAATCAGCTGTCGATAGATAGTGCAGTCCATGGGAGGTGTGCTTTTTCCTTCTTCAAGGCTGATCCCTGAAAGGAAAGGGAATGGTGCAGGCCTACATTCAGCCATGTTAAACTTGACTAACAGGAATGAAATTTATTTTGACTGAGTGACCATAATCCCATCATAATTTTGCTCGATTTCGAGCCGCAAAAATTGTTTTAGAGGCCCCAAATCACTCATTTCAAAGGCATTGTGGAGAGCAGTTTTGATGGCTGAAATGGAGGCAATTGTGCTACTTGTGATTAGTAAGTAATCAAAATATAAAAAAATGATAATTATATGACCATCATGCTGCTGTAAATACACATTTGGATCTGATCTACATCTCTGAAAATTTTGCGAGAGAAGGAAGGCATTCATCTTGGAATACCACTCTCTTGGGGCCTGTTTTAACCCATATAGTGACTTCTTTAGCTTGCAAACCAAATATGGATCAGTGATGTAGCCCTCATGCTGCTTCATGTATATCTCCTCATGAATATCTCCATGCATAAATGTTGACTTAACATCCATGTGATGCACCTCGCAGTGCTTGGATGCGGAAATAGCCAAAACAAGGCGGATGGAGTCCATTTTTGCAACCGGTGCAAAGGTCTCATGGTAGTCCACTCCTTGGACCTGAGAGAAACATTTTTATACCAGCCTTACCTTATATTTTCAGGTGCTTCCATCAGCATCAACATTTTTTTGAAACACCCACATGCATTGAACCAATTTCCTTCCGGGAAGAAGAGGAACTAGCTCCCAAGTAGTTTTTTTCTGAAGAGAATTCATCTCTTCATCCATGGCAACTTCCCATATCGTATCATTCCAAGAATGGTAGTAGGATTTTGGATCTGAAATAATCATCAAATAGAAATTTTCAAACAGCAAATTATTAGAACAAGAGAGCACAATACCTGCTCTTTGGAAATTAGACCGGGTTTTCCTTGGATCATCCGGATTTCCAATGTTGTCTCCTGCAGAGGAGAGTGTCTTTTGGGTCCATGTAGGAAGATGATTTTGCACTTCAGGTTCTGATTCAGTATCTGATGATTTCTGCACACTAATATCAGAAATCATAGGATCCAAATCAGGGTCATCACCCCCAATTTCATCGTCCAAATATTCATTGGAACAGGAAGGAAATTCAGCAGTTTTCTCCTTCACTAGTTCCACCTCCTGAAGAGGCTCATCGAACTTGACACTTCTCTAGATGATGATCTATTTGGTATTGATATCCAGTAGCTTTAATACTTTATATTCATCAATATATCCAATAAACATACATTCTATGGTCTGCGGTTGTAAAGCCCTTCTTTTATCAAGCGGAATTTGGGCCCATGCAGTGGGCCCAAACACCTGTAGGTTTGACACATCTGGCTTGTGTCCAAAGTATGCTTCAAAAGGAGTCTTTCCTTTTACTGATGAATGTGGCACCCTATTTTGAATGTATGCTACAGCATTCATGGCTTCAGCCCACAAATTTGCAGCAAGCTTCTTTGACTCCAACATACAGGTGGTCATCTCTTTGAGAGACCGGTTCTTCCTTTCCGCTACTCCGTTCTGCTGGGGAGTGTAGGGAATTGAATGTTGGACCTGAATACCACTTTGGGATAAAATGTATAGAAACTCATCACTAACATACTCCCCTCCATTATCAGATCTCAATATCTTGATCTTAAGCCTAGAGGCATTTTCGATCAAGGCCTTCAATTCAGAAACATTTTCACATACCTCTGATTTCTTTTTGAGAAAGAAAACCCATGTATACCTTGAAAAATCATCAATAAAGGTAAGGAGGTACCTTTATCCATTCAGGGATGTGATAGGCATTGGACCACTGATATCAGAATGTATCAGCCCCAATATGCTTGTAGCTTGGTTTGCCTTCCCCCGATTGAACTTGTGCTCAGGGTGTTTTCCAATCACACAACCCTTGCAGACTCCCGTGGTTGCCTTGATGACCGAGAGGCATTCAACCATGGAGTTTTTCTGTAATTTATGCAAATATTTGAAATTAATATGGCCAAACCTTTCATGCCACAGCCTACTAATGTCATTTCCATGAGTTAGCAGAGCGGTGGGCTTTGCATCCGCAACAAAGTGAGAGAACTCATAGGATTTTGCATGATGATTTGCATGGCCTTTTGCAATGAGTTTCCCAGATGTAATTTCTGTTATCTCAACATCATTTGGGTTGAAAGAGACTCTTTTAGGCATTCCTGTATGTGTCATCTGATAGACACTAAGGATATTTGCTACTAGAGACGTTACATACAAAAATTTAGAAAAAAAACCATTTTCTAGATCTACAGTACCTTGTCCTTCGAAAATGATGGTGGAGTCATCTCCCAAGTGGATGGGGATGGATTTTCTGGTCTCCAAGGATGAAAAGGATTCTTTTTCAGCCATAATGTGATTTGAAGCTCCATTGTCAATCAGCAGTGATTTGGACTTTGAAGTGCTTTCCATGAGGGCATGACCTTTCTCATGCTGTGGTTCCCAATCTTGGTGATCTCTCCTCCGAAATCTCTCAAGAAGATTTATGTGATTCCTCTCAAGGAGAGAGGTTGCTTCATAAATATTTTTCTTCGTGCAGGCATGTTCAGGGGTAAAACCCTTCCCGCAATAAGAACACCTGACTTTTTCTTTCCCATTATGCCCTTTTCCTTTGTTCTTCCTTGAGCCAGAATATTCATCATGCTGTTGATTTTCAACTCTAGGATTTGGAGCATCAAATTTATTTTTCTAATTTTTTTGCTGCTTTCCTTTACCCTTCACATCTTTGAGCCCCGATACATGGAGGGATTGATCACGGGAAGATCGGATGATCCCAATCTAGACAAGCTTGTCATGTTCACTAGTTAGGGAATAAATGAAGGAATTGAGTGTAGGCATCTTCCATCCGGGGGTTGTGAGCTTCCCTGCATGGAATGTAGAAACAAAAACTAAATAATCAGCCCCGAGTTTGGAGAGGATGGCTAGGATGAGCTGATCATCCTCCTTCTCCACTTTGCATTGCTTCAAGAGAAAAACAGTATGCTTGAACTTTGTAAAGAAATCATTCAGAGTCTCGAAATTGGAAGGTTGGAGAGACATGAGTTCATTTTCAAGTTGGTAAACTCTCAAGTCATCATGCTTTCCATACAGAGATTCCAATTTGTCCCATATTTCTTTCAGTGTCTTTAGTTTCGTAAGATGGAAGAGAAGGTCATCGGAAATAGAGAGGCATAAGAAACTAAAGGATTCATCCTTCTTATTCAAGAATCTTTATTTTTCTATGGTGGATCCAGGCTCAACTTCAGTGTCTGTGGCGACTCTATGGAGTCCTTTGGATTTCAACTGAGTTTCCATTTTATTTTTCCATGTGTGGAAATTGTATGGAGTCAACAGAGGTACTGAGGAGGTCATCTGGATTTGTTGTAGCGAATGCTTCACCTGTAGAAACCTGAATATCAAAACAAAAAGGGAAAAATAAGGTCAGACAGCCTGCACATTCTAGGCTTTCATCACACCCAGCATAGTCAATCAAGAAAGCTTGATCAACAAGTTCTTTACTTGGGATATTGAGTGGTAAGCCTTGGCTTCTGGTGCAGTGCTGTAATTTTGATCTATTGCTCACTTCTCATGGAGAAATCTGTCAAAAATCTTGTTTTTGAGAGATTGTTCTTCGTCCCTCCGTAAGCTCTGATACCATATTAATTCTTGCACATGATCTAGGAACTAGGAATCAAAATCATCAAAGAATAATTAACAAATACTCATGAATTGGAAATTAATCGGAACCAGAAATGGTTTCCTCTCTATATATTTAATAAACAATAAAGGGTTACAATTCCAATGCTGAGCAATGGCTTAACTCCATGAAGAATTCGAATACCTAAGGAGACAATTCGAATTCAGTGAGTGAGTCTAGCTTAACTGACTCTCAACCATTCAATCTCACTTAGTTAACCACTTGACCAAAACCCTAATTGACTCACCAAACCCTAACTAAAGTCAGAGTGCAATAAATGACTGAATCTCAACTGAAGGAGATCAAACACATGTCATAGCAATCCAACCATCAAGTGCTATTTCTCCATAACTCCAATGAACCCCGATGAGGTTAACTGAAGCTGAACTAACCATCAGAAGTTGGTGGAGGCGCCTTGTTGACTCCAATTCATTAAATAATAATAAATAGTCATTAAATAATCATTAAATAATATATTTAATGACTGGAGTCACCTTAACTAACTGTAACTGACTGGTTGAACCACTAGTTAGCAACTAGGTGCATTAATGTCACATAGATCACTCCCGGAGTGCTCCAGTTAGCCTCCTTGACTATAGGAGAAGGCTAAGTTAGCCTCCTTGACTGTAGGTAGGTGTGGGTGTGACTGGGATGATGGAAATTAATGCTCCATTGATGTCAATTAAACTTAGGATAGTGGTTTAACTAGGCCAATTTGACCAAAAGAGTGTGTATGATGGTAAATGTCTCCAACAAAAACCACACCGGTAGCCCTAGGGTGATTCCAGGTAGATTCAAGGTGGCCATCAAGGGGACACCAACATTCCCCATGAGAGGAATAGAACAAGGAGCTCCCAGCATGGGGATCTCTTGGTTGGTGTTCAAGGGGGTGTTATCCATAGTTTCAAACTAGGAGACAAAGTCTGAGGTTGATAGGAAACCAAAATTACAAAGAACACACCTAAAGGCACACTAATTATAGAAAAACCACACAGCACTCACTAAAAAATCCTAAATTCAAATAGACAAACAGGTATAAGATATGCTTTCCAGAAGAAAGCTGATAGATAGTTACTTGGTGTCCCTGTAGATGTTCTTAGGCACAAGTGGAGGAATCACCCACCACCCTCCTACACCTTCTACTGGGGTTACCTTCCAAGCCCATCCATGATAAACCAGAAATAGCCTTCCGGTGTACCTATGTATGAACCCTAGATGTCAAATATACTAAAGGCTACCTCAACTATATTGACAATCTAGGGAGCTAGTCGCAAGCTTGGTTCGTACACATGGGCAGGGTAGAAAAGCCCAAAACCCTGTCTAAGATAGAATCCCTAGATGCGCAAAAACCTTGGTCTATGCTTTGACAAGGAATCAGAGGGTTATCTCCTCAGCCCAAGTCTCCATGCGGCCTCGTGCTTAACTCCCGTTTGAGAGGAGCTTCCCAGATACAATCAACATAGAAGAGGATTTACCTAGTGATTGGCCAACTACGTCTGAATTTAAACACTTGTGGGGAGTCTAAACTCCCTATCCCACAAGTCTAGCCTAAGCTAGTTGGTGCAGGACCCTATAAAACAAAAATTTCTAATAAATTTTAAATTATATCGTTTATTTTAAGGGTTGTTTTTAGTGAGAGGGTAAATGGCATGAAACTTATGTGGTGTTTTGACTCAAAGTTGAAACAAAATGAATAAGCAAAGAGATATGAAATGCAAAAAGGAAAAACTATTCTCTTTTTCTTTTTCAAATAGAAACTTGAAAAACACAAAAGAACAAATTATTTTTATTTATTTCAAAAACAATGATATGCCATGCAATCTAGACTACAAACCTAATCTACATGCATATAAAGCAAACATGTGTTTTTTTATTTTTCTTTTATAAATGCAAAATAAAAGCAACCTATAAAGCAAAGTATGCTGATAACAAGAACAAAGAAAAAGGAACTCTACTATACAACCACCAAACATACTCTAGAATGCCCTAAAGTTAGTATAAACCCTACTTGGAAGGAAGGCTTGCATAAGAGACAAGTCAACTACTTTGGCATGGTGAAGTTAACCAACAAAAGAAGAAGGAAACCAACACCAACAAGCTTCTGAACTCAGACAAATATCACTAACAAAGGCTGGCCAGAAACATAAGCCAAAAATCATGCCAGGCAAAGTAGGTAGGGGGAAAGAGAAAAGAACAAGCCCTAATGCTATAAAAAGGATTACCACATAGATAAAGAACAACCCAAAGGGATGACACTAACTCCCTGGATTCATGCACCTACAAAGGACACCAAAAGACCTACCAAAAACCCTTCAAACAGAAGAAAAAAACACAAAAGAGGATAAGAACACTATTTAAAGGGGCATACGCGAGTTTCACTACTGACAGGTCACATGTCATATGCGGGTTGATAGTACAACAAGTCGCGTGTACAAGCACACGTGGGTTGTAGCACTGACAAGTCACATATCGTACATGATTTGACAGTATAGAAAGTCACATGTACCAAACCGAACATGTGATTGTTTAGTTTGCAACTCGTGTATGGGTGGAAAAAATCCCCAAAAAAGTCAAAAACTGCCTTAGGAAGGCAGGGGAGGTGTTCTATCAGACTGATAAAGTGTTCCTAGGTGGAAAGAAAGATGTGAAACCAATGCAAAAGACTGAAAGAAAGACAAATAAACCCCAAACAGACAAGGCTCTCCCCAGCGGATTCGCCAGTTCACTTGTAAAGGAAAGTTTCCTATGGCTAGGGTTTAAGAGGCCATCAATGTACTGGGGTTGAAAGGTGGATGCAAATGGTTTTGCAAGTAAATACAAACAAGATTAGAGATCAGAATGGTTCATACTTTAGCCAAACAAAGGTTGATCCAAGGAGTCCTCCAACCCTCTTCTTGCTTGTCTTGCTCGTCTTGCTCCAAGAGACCTGCAAAACAAATTATACCTTCCTCAAACCAATAGGACCATATATAAATAAATGATAATCAAAGCAATATGAGAAACTATTCTGATTAACATAAACATCTGATCATAAATATAAATTCAATCACACATTGAACAATGATTTGGGAAGAAGAAGGACATCACATCTTTATTAATCTTGAAAACAAGTACAAGTATACCTTCTCTTCAAGTTCGGCACCTCACAAAAACTTGATCTGGTTTTGTTGCTTCTCTTCTCTAAGGAACACAGCCTCCAAGGTCTGTAACACAAGGAGAATTCTTCTAGGGAAAAGGTGTGGGCAAAGAGAGTCCCAATTCCTCCAGAATAATGATGCAAAGATTCCAGTCTCCTCTCATGGACCTCCCTACCTCTATTTATATGGTTAATGAAGAGTTAGGGTCGAAGACAAAGTAGTTACAACTGAAGGAGTTAGTTGCATAACTACCCAAACTACCAGAATTTCAGAATACTTTTTTTTTTACATTTTCAGGAGGCGTATGCGGGTTGCAGAAACAACAGTCACGTACATAAGGAGGTACACATGGGTTGCAATGTAGAAAGTTGCATATTTAAGGCGTATGCGACTATTATATATAGAAACTCACGTACGTATGCGGGTTTCCCTAAGGAAAGTCGCGTACACATCAAAAAATCAGTTTCTAGGGTATTTCTGGGAATTTTCAGACTTTGATATCTTCTGGAAAGTTTTATCTAATTGAAATATATTTCCACTGGCATAGAGATGTGGTCAAATAGAGTTATAGAACTCAAGATATGGGTCGTCCAAGTTAGGTGTTTTTTCAGTGAATTTCAATGACTTTCATGAAGTGTCGTCATGGAAGTGTCAACATCCGACGAAATCATGGGAAAGTGGTCACAGGTAGAGATGTGTCATTTTGAGCTATAAAAGTTGTGTAGAAATATTCTCCATGATTTGGTTTTGACTAGTAACCAAGTATTTTATCATGTTAGTTACCTTTTCCATGGGGTCTTTAGAGGTTTCCTTTTCCTCTAATTCAACAGATTTTCCCTTCTCTTTGTTGTATGAAGTGTTTCCCCTAGTGTAACCTGGAATGTTGGATTTGCCTGAAGAATGCATATTCTTTTCTATTTTCTCAGCCAATTCCTAAGTAGTTTTTAGATCGGCCAGCTCTTTGTCCCTTAACTAGTACCTCAAATCACCAGTGAAAGCTTCGATGTAAGATATGAGGATAGAGGCATCCTTTGGCTTGATTTCTTTAGGGAGGTCCGTAACCACATGCCTAAACTTAGTATTAAATTCATCA
Source organism: Pseudotsuga menziesii (assembly GCA_001517045.1). Classification (NCBI taxonomy): domain Eukaryota; kingdom Viridiplantae; phylum Streptophyta; class Pinopsida; order Pinales; family Pinaceae; genus Pseudotsuga; species Pseudotsuga menziesii. The sequence goes on along the minus strand of LPNX010455398.1, from coordinate 98,431 downwards.
ATGGTTTCATTGTCCATCTTCTTTATGTTATGAAGGGCAGCAAGCAGATGTCTTGGTTCTTTATTTTCCCCCCATTTCTTCTTAAAACCCTCTAAGAATTCATTAAGAGTATTATATGAATCATCACCAAGGTCAAAGTACCATTCTATAGCATCATCCTCTAAGGGTAAAGCAAAGAGCTTCATTTTGACATCTTCATGGTTATGGGAAGCATCATTGCAATAACTGACCAGGTGCTTTTCAAACTTTCATATGTGAGACTTGGCAGTGATGGAATTATTTCCCTAGAATATGGGGAGCTTCTTGATAGCATCATTTGGAATGTCATGAGGATTACCTACTATCTGATAAAAGTCAAGGGGTTTGTAAAATTCAGTCATTTCTTGAGATTGGAAGGTATGACTCTCTACAAATATGTGATGGATATTTGAGAGGGATTGGTCTCCTAAATTTTCAAGGTTTCTACGAGAATTCTGCCTATTCAATCTTTCCCTAATAAACCTTTTAGGATCAGGGAGAGGATTGAGTAATTGTCGGTGGTTTCTTCGGGTAGAAATTCTTGAAGGGATGTTAGACAGTGGAGTCGCCAGATTGATTGAGTTTTAATTTTTATGTTTTTTAAAGAGTAGATCAATCAATTTTTTTTATCTTTTTAGTTGTTTAGAAAAAAATTAAGCTAAGTCATACTCGGGAATAAAAATATTTATCCTCGGCAACGGTGCCAAAAAGTGTTGCCGCCTTTCACACACCTGGGTCACGTGGCAGAAATATTCAAGCCACTCGGTGTGTCCTTGGGGGAAAGTCTCAAGTCAAAGCTGTCGCCTTGTTCTTGACTCCTTCATTTAGGCTCAAATCCTAACGAAGCTAAGGGGGGTAGACCCTTTTTAATTACTAAGGCTAATTACTTAGTGTGAGGGTGTTATATTGATTAAGTTGTTTAAGAGTTTTGAAATTAACCAGTGGAAACAAAAGATAACAAGATGCAAAATTTTAAGCAGATAAGCAGAGTAATGACACTCAAAATATATATATAAATGAAAGAAACAAATAACCAGTGGCTTAAAGGGAGTCAACAGAGAAAATAATGTGCTTGCATTTGCTTGAATGAATGTTTTGCAAATGTCTCTTGGTAGATTTTAAATTAGTGTGGAATGTGAATGAGTTAAATTAGGCGAAAAGGGGACTCTAGATATACCCGAGGGGTACTTGGAGTATGTCCAAAAGTGAACTTTCATTGCTACCTACAAGGTGTTTGTGGGCTGGAACGAAGTCTCGGAGACTATTGTTCATAACGCACCCATTAGGGTGTGACAGAGATTGCCACCTTGAGGTCACTTTCCAGTTGTTCCCACTCCTTTGAGTATTTTTCCACCACTTACAGTTCATTAGAGGCATTGGATTTTCACCTGATGGTTTGTCAATTTGGGAGGTGATGACTAATTAATCTAGTCACTCAAGTGCTTTTGATGCAGCTTGACTGATCGGACGAACCGCAACCAAGTGCAGAGCATACACACCGGAGTCTTGTCAATTTTAGTAAATTTTAATATAGGTGTTCTTATTAAAAAAAAAAAACCTCTAGGAACCTCTTTCGATCCAAGTGGATCTCAATTAGGGAATCAAGGAGGGGTTAATTTTATTATAGCTGATGAAACAGTTGATGAAAAAGAAAACAAAGATACACAATGTTGGTTTTCTAATTAGTCCTACCACTTCGATATGGAATATGGAAATGATTATAAATCAAATTATACTACCCTGCAGATTAGAACTACGCTAGATAATAATAAAAATGAACAAAAAGTAAAAAATGACGTAGACACAAATCCCCCCAGGGGGGATGGTGAATAGGCTTGAAAGAGCCTATTCGAAAAGAACTTTTATTTTTATTAGAAACAATTTAAAATATCAGAAAATTGAAATTGATGCACTTTGGTCCTTGTTATCTGGGATCCAAAGGCTTACAACAAGCTTGTAACAAGCTAAACTCAAAACACAGCAGTGGGGGAAGCTTCTGGGAAGCTCTAGTTCGTCCAAGAGTTGGAAAATGGGCAAAGTCTCCTTCTCTTTTTTGTTAGACCTGCTAAAAAATAGTGATCAATTGAAATCAAATGTGCCCAAACAAACTTTAAAAGTATTTTGGGTCACCATGCTAGTTACCGAAAAAAAACTAAGTAAAAATTTGTTAAAAAGGGGGTAATCTAGTTTTGCAAAAAGGAACCAAGGAAAGAAAGCTTTCCTTGGGATCTTGGCTTGCTGTTTGGGAAGCCAATGAGATATGCACTTTTCTTACAGAATATGAAACTTTAAAGAACAGCAAAGGAAACTACCTTATTAGTAAGCTACAAATTTCCTTTATAATGCTTGCAAAAAAGAGGGTAATTTCAGCTAGATCTCTTCAAATATAACTTTATATGCAAAAGGGAACTGAGATCTAAAATTAGGAAAGGATATTACTAACTAGATCTATATGTGATTTTATTAATGAGACAAATCTAAGCAATACTATTCTTTAATAGTAACCAATTTGAAGAAAATTTAAGATTTTGAAGGAGGAAGAGGAAAAGAGAAGTGCTTGTTGCTGAAGCAGATCTACAAAAGAGACCTACTAATGAAGCACCAAGGGGCACAATATTTGCAATCTTTGTTGGAAAACCAGTGGAATCAAACCTAAACCACAACTCTTCCAATCATGGTAAACCTGTAAGCTAAATAACAAATCCTGCAAACAAAACCATTAAATCTGAAGATACATATGAGAAGTAGATGATACAACATGGAAATAATCTTATTTAGCATGCAAATATTAGCTCATTCAAACATATGTAGCAAAATAGGAGCAAGCAAGCTTAATTACAATGATATATTCCTATGATTCCAATAATTATTCAGGTAGGCAACAGTTTGATGCAAAAATTGAAAAAAATAGTAGTTCACCTCAAAAGCAGCATGATAATGATGATCCACACATGAAAGGTACTCCACAATTTAGCCTCCAAAGATTCTCTTTATTTCAACAAATGATTATCAATACAATATTACAATAGCAATCCCTTCAATCTAGCTCTAACTTGCTTGGAAGAGGCAGCTTGTGCTTCATTTATACAAAAACCCAGAGATCTAGCCCAAGGGGGGCACAAATCCCAAGGAGACAGACCATTGCAGCTGATGGAGAGTCAATCAATGCTGATCTAAAGCTGAAGTAAGCCTACTTGTCAACCGGGGGGCTGATTGAGCTGACACATCAACCCATAAACTGACACATGTGTGGAGGAGAGAGAGAGGGTGCAATTCCCCATAAAGGCTGCTAAAGATCAACTCTGGATCTATCTAGATCACCTCTTTCAGTCAAGGATTTGTCAGATCTAGTCAATTTGGTTAAGATCTGACTGATTTCAATCAAATCAGCTGAGAATCCACTAATCTAGGATTTTGGATTTGCTCATTTATTCATCAATTTATTAATTAAAATAATCAATAATTGATTTTTTTTGGGTTTTCTGACCTGAGTTATGGAAAATCACTCAAAAACTGAAAAAGAGTGGGTCCATGGGTTTACATGGTGCTCTTAGCTTGAAAATGAGCACCTACATGATTGAAACTGATTATTTGTCCCACTTTTATCACAAAACCAATTTCTCCAATTAAACTATTAAAAAATAGCCTAAGTTTTGGAAAAAAAAAAATTTAATACAAAACACTGAAAAAATTTTAAAAATTGAAAAATTGAAAAAACCCAGGGGGACTTCGACATGTTCATATGACTCAACCATGATTCCTATCATGTTTATACATCGACACATAGACTCTAATAACCTCAATAGGCCTAAATGCCAAGCCGACCACCCCAACTTTGGAGGTATGGAGTGAAAAAACTCAGAAATTATCAGTTGTTTGTTCAACAACCAATAATAGCCAAGGGAAAAAACACCCTAGGCTGATCAGATTGACAAATAAATTCTAAGAGACTAAGTCTTTTACAGACACTATCATGCTAGAAAATTTATTACAATCCCCCCATGGGGTATGTACATGTGATATAGTACAACAAGAACTTCCCAGAAGTACTTCCAAAGGTCTTCTGAAGTCCAAACAAGTTATCCTTGTCTAGTTTACCAGGATCACTTGATAAAAAAACCACTAAGTACAACTTAGGTGGTAACATGCCCCCGAGGGCTGAACTGAACTGGATGGGGGATTAACCACATTAGTATGGGTGGGAGAGACATAAACTGTAGATGTTTCTATATTAGAGGTCTGTCCTTGACTAGGTACAATTCCAGTGTCAGATAACATAGGTCATGTTGGGGGTTTCCCCCTGGCACTAGAAGGTAAAGATGAAATAGGAATTGAAGGTTGGGTCCCAGGTGCAGAAGACTTGGGAGGATTGGGAACAGACATAACATGGGAGGTGGTGGGGGTGGTACTTTGACCTGGGTTGTGGGGTGTTATTGGATGATCTATAATCGGTTCAATGGGTCTCATAGAATCAGCTGGTGAACGATATCCCACAGGAACAGATGTGGAAGGTGATGGTGTTGGACCTAATAGGTCATCTATTTGCTTGTCAATATCCTGCAGATGGAGAATGGTAGTGTGGTATTTCCTACATTCTTCTTCATCTTCATCAGAGTTTAAATGGGTGCCAAATAAGGTAATGGCCTGTCCCACAAGGGTGTCCCAAAATGGCGCATTGGGACCAAAATCCGGACGGGTAGTATCATCAACATGACCTTCCATGGGTGAATGGAACGAGGTATTTCCGTGAGAAGGCTGTTGGACTAAGGGAGGTGAGTGTGAAGAATATGGTCCTCCACTTTCTGCAACCACACTATCTCCCACTTGGGAGGTGGTAGCAGCTCCTTGGTCGATAGCTTCCATTGGATTTTCTCCTAAACCAGGAATAAAATTGAGTGGAAAGCCCCGTATTCTTCTGGACTGTCTTAACTCAACCAGTTTGTACAGTTTCTATCTAACCTAGGGTCTGAAAAAGTAGAAAACAAACCAAAAAATTTCCCTACACAAGCTATAGGTCAAAGCAAGCACACTTAAAATTATAGGAGGAGTTCAAATAGTTAGGTCTCTCACTAGGATTTTCAAGAAGGTGCCACTCGCAATATACCTCGAGGGTACGTGCGTAGTAATCTCCCTGAATGTTATTTTCAGTGTATGGCTCCAAGCAAGATGGCCAAAGGGATTTTCTTAGATGGATAAGGTATCCTAGTGGGGTCTCCCGATATACTCAAGGTACGTGGGAGCTCGAATCGGTAGTAATGTTGTCTAATGCATAATCATACACAAGGGGCCTTTCGATATACAATCGAGTACATAAAGTACCTTTCTATATACCTCAAGGGTATGTGAAAGGCCGTTTAATATACTGACGGTACGTGGAAGAACCGCGCGAGTCCCAGAATGTAATGCGGACAAATAATGACAACTCCTACGCCGAACGATGTCCAAACACGTCTCTAACCTGTTATCACTATAGGAAACTCCTATAGGTTGTGACTTGAGGATGCCTAGTAACTTAAACTATTTTTTGGGTTTTTCTGAATTGGATCAAGTCGGATAACCTATATAACCTCTCACTCTCAAGACATGCATGAAGCTCACTCAATCACAAGGCTTTTAGTTGCAACTTGTTCAGTAGTTTAACAACAAGGTGTAGGGATGGAGAAATCACCAGGGTGGCAGAATTACGTGCATAACACATGCATATAAATGGCTAAATCCTGCTGAGGATGGTGTTTATAAATTGAAATATCACTAAATAACCAATAGGATGACAGCTATCGGCCTTTTAATAAATCCAAAAATTACCTAAATGCACATTCAGGCAATAAACAGAGTAAAGAAAGAGATGGCTGAACAAATCACAACAAAAGAGCTTATACTTAGAATAAACCAGATGAGACGCTTGATAATGGAATAGCCTCATAAATCCCCAGTGTCGAACCCTTATTAATGAAATAATCCTGGGCTTTATAGCCTTTTAGAACATTTACAGATCCTAAAAATCCGATCTATTTACATCAAAAATAAATGAAAGTCATAGTTTTTCCCAATTAGGGATTCAAACCCTTGCTAACAATTTGTTTATTCATTGTGAACATCTAGTTCACTGAGCAGTCTTTTAGTGACTAAAGTAGTAGCTGACAACCACCACTGTTGGTACGCTATGGAATTGCCAACAACGGCTAGTGTATCAGCGTTCAACTGAAGTGCTTTTCCTTGTTTATCTGGCCCGATTTTTACTTTGTCACCGATCAAAAGCTTTATCTTATGTTTCCTCTACGCCTCAAGTCTGAATGGTTTCCACAGATTTGGCACTCCAAGTCCCACTGTTTCCACAGTTTATAGCCTTACTGCCCCGTCACTCATCGGAGGATTTTTCGTTTAGCTCATCGACACTCTGAATCTATACAATACCATTCTCCATCATTAGCTCGTCGGCAATAAAGAGCAGTAATAACTAAGGTATCGAAGCCTTTTATCTGATCGTTGCCACTACGTAGTCTTTAGTTTCTTTGATAGCTGAAATTTTCATCTTCTCGCAGAGGCCTCAGTTGATCTTTCTTCCATCGTTGCGGCCCCTTAGTGAACTAGCTTGCTGCTCCATTGTTGTTAGTTCTTCCAACTGCCAACTAATTTCTTCTATTGTTGCGCTATCGAAATGTTTCTTGTCATCGATTGGAACCCGTAGTCAGTTTTCTTCCCGTCGTTGCGGCTCCCTAGGGAATTATCTCACCGATCTATAGTCTTTACCACTTTCGATTACTATTTGAAAAATGCTCCGATGGCGTAAAAGTTTCAGAAATATGCCTATCTGTCGAAGGGGTTTTCCACCTGCTATTGATCTTCCATCTTTCAATGGCTAATGAGATGTTCTGATCCTCGCCCAAGCCACCGAAACCACAACTTTGTGAAATTGGCATCAAAACATAGAGGTCTTCAAAACTGTTAGTGATCTTCATATCCTTCATTTCATCATTTAAATTCTTCATACTTATCAAAAATAAATTTATTTTATTTGGGAGATAACATCTAGCTCCTACTCGGGGATGGGAACCTCCCTGTGAGGTCCCAAGAACCCCAGACCAAAATGCCTTTCCCTAAAATCAACTAAGTAACTTAACACTATTCTCTATTGTTCCATTGGGCATGGAGTCTTATTCTGAAAGCAAAAACAACCTACAATCTACTAATTTACAATTATAAGGCCTCATATCCTCAAATAAAATAGAGTTTTAGGAACCACCCATTTACTAGGCCATCGAATACCTCTTCACCTTCTAGATTCTAGAGTTTGAAGGTGTTATTATTATATACTTGGTCTATAACAAAAGGGCCAATCCATAAAGAGTCAAATTTTCCATGTTTCCCCTTGTCCTGTCTGACAACATCCCACTTGAGGACCCAGTTCCTAACCTTGAAGTTTTCTACCTTTGCTCTTTTGTCAAACATGCCCTTTATCCTTTGTTGATGAGCCTCTGATTTCACTGTAACTTGCTCCCCGATCTGCTGTAACTCCACCAAATCCATTATCCTTCTCATCATATCATTTGGTTCATCTTCCTCTTCCTAAAAAAACTTTGCCACTGGAAGGGTGAGATGGATAGGAAAGATGGCCTTAGTGCCATAAACTATTTTGAATGGAGAAGTCCCTATGGATATTTTATCTGTCACCCTTTCATCCCATAAGGCAAACTTAAGCTTTGAATCCTAGCTTTTCTTATTTGTCTCTAGCAATTTCCTAATGATCTGGACTAAGATTTTGTTGGATGACTCAGCCAAGCCATTTCCTTGTGGGTAATAGGATGTGGAGTGCACCAGTTGAATACCCATTGATTGACACTATTTAACCAATGCCCCAGTTTTAAAGGCTTGTGCATTATCAGTCACTAACCTTACCGAGCAACCAAACCTGCTGAATATGTTCTCATATAAGAATCTCATGATGACTTGATGAGTGGCATTTCTGGTGGGTATTGCTTCTATCCATTTGCTAAAGAAGTCACTGGCTACTAAGATCCATTTATGTTGTCCATTGGAAGATGGATTTATTTAACCTATGAAATCCAAACCCCATTGCTGGAAAGGCCCATTCACTGTAACAGGCCTAAGGGGAAAGGATTTGAGCTGCTGCTTCCCTTCAAATATTTGGCATTGGTCACAAGCCCTTACAAAAGTGCATACATCAGCAAAAAGGACTGGCTAATAGTACCCTGCTTTTAATATCTTGTGGGATGTGGTTTTCCAGTAGTGGTGGCCTCCACATGTACTAGAATGAAAGTGATGCAGGACCTATTCTACTTCCTCTTTATCTAGACACCTTAACAAAATCCTAGACTGATCCCTCCAGTACAACAGTTTGTCAATTATGCAAAACTTAACAGATTTCAACTTAAGGCTCGTGCTTGGTTAGGAGTGAGATCAGGAGAAACTTCTAATTTAAGCAGAAATTGAATAATACTTGAGTACCACTCACACGAAGATACGTTCTCAGCTACTGCTGGATTGTTATTCTAATCTTGATTTTCTTCTATTTTAGCTGCTACCATATTCTGCACCTTTATTGATCTGACGTATGTGAAATTCATCCCCAGCAATTCACATTTTTCTTTGTCCATGAGTGGGGCCAGACCTAATCCTTTTACCAACTTGGTGGGTTTCACCTTTACATCAAACTCAATGAATTTCGCAATCCACTTAGCTCTCTACCCATCAATGTCAAGCTGAGTCAAAACATCCTTCACAGCAGCTGAAGGGACATACGTAATGACCTTTGCATGGAGAATGTAGATTCTGAAGTTCTTTAAATATTTTATGAGGGCATAAGCCTACTTCTCAATTGGGTCGTACTTCAGCTCAGCATCTCTCAGGGTTCTACTGAAGAAAGCAATTGGATGATCAAGACCTTCATCATTCTTTTGTAATAGTACAGCTACCACTGTGTCATAAGATGCAACAGAGAAAATGTAAAAACCCTTGGTGTAGTCGAGACTAATCAGGGTTGGGGCCTCCACGATGGATTTCTTAATGTCTTCAAAAGAATTTCTCGCCTGGTCGGTCCACTTGATTTCTGTATCCTTTTTTAGCATGACTGTTATATGCTTTACCGGCTCAGAGAAATTTGGAATGAATCTCCCGACAAAGTTTATCTTGCCTAAAAAGGACTAAATGTCTCTTTTTGACCTTGGTATTGACAGCTGCTGAATTGCCTCCACTCTTACTAGATCGGTCTTTACACCTTCAGCTAAGACTATGTGACCTAGGAGCTTTCCTTCATTGAGTGGAAAATGGGACTTCTTGGGGTTCAGTGAGATTCCATACCTTCTGAATTTCAGAAATACCTTTCTCAAATGCTAGAAGTGGTCATGATGGCTGTGAGAGTAAACTATTAAGTCATCCAAATATATCAGCACATATTTATCTTTTATCCCTACAAAAGCTAGGTCCATAGCTCTCTGAAAAGTAGCCCCCACATTCATTAGCCCAAATGGAATTTTAGCGTACATGAAGGTGCCCCAGGGGGTGGTAAAGGAATTCTTCTCTTAGTCCTCTAGGTGCACCACCACTTGGTTGTATCCAGAGAAGCCATCCAAGAAGGACATGACCCTGGCACCTAAGACTCTCTGCAGCAGATGTTCCATCTTGGGCAGTGGATAGTTGTCTTTTTTGGAACTTTTGTTCAGGTTTTTAAAATCCACACACAACCTGATTTCTCCATTTTTCTTTCTTACCACTACTAGATTTGCAACCCACTGGGAATACCTGATGGGGATTATGATCTTGGCTTTGAAGAGTTTGTGGATCTCTTTCTCAATCACTGGTAATAGAAGAGGGCTGATCGGTCTCAGCTTTTGTTTGAAAGGAATGGTGTCCTTCTCTAAAGGAATCCTACGCTGGATGATGTTGGTGTCATACGTTTTTAGGTCACTATACTCCCATGCAAAGACATCAGCAAATTCTTTTATCAAGCTGCAATATTTAGATTTATGTTCAACAGTAATCCCAGTGGACAGATTTATCAATTTTGGATGGCTCTGGCTACCTATGTTGTGCTCTTGGATAGCAGGATCTAGCTCCCTTTTAGCAGGCTTGAAAGGGACATCATTGTGATCAAACAGTTCTTCCAGTGGTACTAGACCTCGGGGTATGTGGTTGCTGGGCAATTGGACGATATCGTGCTTAGTCACTTTATCTTTTAGCTTGAGCTACTTGGATTCCTCCAGGTTAAGGTTTTCCTGGTCTATGTGTATGTTAGAGAATTCATCCACTAACTAAAGGAATTTACTAAGCTTCCCATCATTTTCAAACACCCTCCAAAATTTTACATTTTCTGGCAAAGAGGGTCTGTACTTGACCTGAACATCATAGTTGAGCCTAGGGGGTAAAGGAGGAATAAACAGACTTGCAGAGACTGCCAAGGAATCAGCCAGGTGATTCAAATCTCTAGGAATATATGACAGTTCAAAAAACTTAAATGATTCTTTGAGTTTCCATACCTTGTCTCTGTAGGCCTTCAATCTGATATTTTTCATCTGAAAAGTGTTGTTGGCCTACTGTATGATGAGGTATGCATCCCCAAAAATATTTACGCACATGTTCCCCATCTCCTTGGACACTTTAACTCCCAGCAGCAAAGCTTCATATTCTGCTATGTTGTTCGTGGTTTTGAAATCAATCTTATATGATAGGTGAATGTTCTCCTTAGATGGGGAGATCAACATGACCCCTGAGCCTGTTGAGTTTTGAGCGCTTGCCCCATCGAAATACATGGTCCAAATCTCTATTGTGACTTATTTAGGCTATGGACGGGTGGGCTCAGTGAGCTGAACTAATGTCAACTGATTAGCATCTATTTGCAAGATGCAAGATCCAAAATCAGTGTCCACAGCATAGATGGGGTGATTTACTGAGTGACTCTCCTTGCTTATAATGTACGCTAGCTGATTTTATCTATACAATCTCTTCATTTCTCCTCCGAACATGGGAATGGTGGCATATGTGAGATCCATCTGAAGGGTGCCGCCGAATATTTTGCTCCATGACCGAGACAACAAGAGGCCAAATTTTGGAGGAATATCAGCCACTATGATGTCCATCATTACTCTTTTCGAAGGCAGCTGAGCTAATTTTACAGCAAGGTCTTTGATGAGGCCCAAGCACTTGACCTTCCTGGAGTCAAAGGAGAATAAATAATGGTAGGGCTTCGTAATGCTGAGGCCGATCTCATCCATCACAGCCTTTGACATTAAGTTATGAGAGGCTCCTGAATCCAGCAAACAGTTATGGAGGATTTTATCATGGATGTTCAAGGATATATAGAATGGTGGGCAAGAGTCCTTTAGGTCTTCAATTATGGGGCCCAGGGTTACAACAGGATTTTCATCTTGTAGGTTCACAAAGTCAGTGTCAATGTGTACCTTGGGCTGAAGGGAATTCAGAATGGAGGTTTTAAATGCACCATTCTTCATCAACACAATTAAAGGGAAAGGGATTTTAAATTTTTGAATTTCTGACTCAAGGTTGAAGGAATAATCCAGCCTATCTGGAAACCTTACCTCATGAGCTGTAGGTTTGAGTTGGACTTGATCAGGTGTGGCTGAAGGTGCTGGTTTATGCAATGCTTTGGATGGAACGACTACTTTCTTTGGTAAAACAACAACCTTTCTAGCAGGTACACCAAGATGCTTGATGGGTACAACATTCTTTTTGAGTGGAGCAACCAATCTAGACATCAGCTGGTAACCTCCCTGATCATCAGCTTGATAGACAGCCTATTTAGTGATCTGCTCATCAATCAGGGCTTCTTCATAATCTACCTATGTCAGAAAAGAATAGTCCACCTCATCCTCCATGCAGTGGATATTGTCTTCAGCTTATCCTTTGTCTTCAATGAATTTTAGCTCTTCTTCTAATACAACATTTTGAAATGGAGCTCTTACCCTTTGCCTTTCCCCTTGATTTCTCTCCCTTCTGAGAATTTGGACGGGGAGGTTTCCTCTTCTATAAGGAACAAAATTTGGGTTTTGAGGAGCAAAGTCACTTGGCCCCTTACCCCTCACCGGCATATGTCCTTGGTCCTTCAATTTTGACATTTCAGTAGTTAGGTTATCTAAGATTTTGGTCATTTTTTCAATCTTGTTTTCTGATGCCAAATCTCCACTATAGTCTATTGGCTGCTTTCTCCTATCTACCTTCCCTTTGACCTTCTGAGATGCTAGAATGTTTGAATCTACCTCTAGGGCAGCATCCTGCATAAGTGATAAGGAGGCAGACCTCCTTTCTCTGAGAAGTAGCAAGAATTCAGAGTCAAAATCATTTGCATAAGTTATCATAGCTGAGGTACCAGTGGGATTAATCTCAGTAGGGATCTTGCTGTACATGTTGTTGAATCTCTTGGTAAAGTTGGAGACAGACTCACCATTTTCTCTTTTCAGGTTACTGAACTCTGTGATATAGTAGAGGTGGTATCTCCTCTCTCCCCAGTTCTTAAGGAAAATGTCATCCAGGGCCTCTATGCTTGCCACTGACCCAGTAGGTAGTTCTTTAAACCAATTCCTAGCATGACCATATAGGCTTTGCACAAAAACTCTGGTCCATACATCTTCTTGTTCTATATTTATATTTTCAGCATAGCTATAAAAGGCCTCTAGATGTTCTTCAGCAGTGAAATCCCCTATAAATTTAGGCATATACTTGAGGTAATCCCCCGTAGGCATGGTTGGAAGAGGATTTGGAAAAACTAGGGGTGCATACCTAACTACTAGGATCCTTTCCATCTTGGACAATTGAGGGGTAGCCATATTGGAAATGGGTATGGAGATGGAGGTGGAAGGTAGCACTGATGAAAATATTTGTTGAGAAGGCGATGGTATACTTATCCAAGTGGAGTCACCAGGGATTGGATCTTCCCAAGTAGCAGTGCTTGAAGATTCCCAAACCCTAGATTTTTCTGATGTATCTAAAATTTTTTGGGAATTAAAAGTTTCAGCAGAAGGAATATCAGCAAAAAGATTTCTTGAAATACCTGATGTAGCATTTTGTGCAGCACTATTCTTCTATCTTAGTAAAGCCCTAGCTTTCCTCAAGATTTCTTCTGGATCTGAAATGGGTGTTGCTGGTGGCCCCTTTGGGTTTTCTCTAGTACTTGGTCTTCTTGAAGCCACCTTATATCAATGGAGTCACCAGATAGATGATTACAACCGTAATAATGTCCAAGCCTTGTCTATCATCAAAGCATGGATCTATGTTGTATCCCAGGGAAGCTGAGCTTCAATCTCCTATCCCCGGCAACGGTGCCACTTGTTATCACTCTAAGAAACTCCTCTAGGTTGTAACTCGAGGATTCCTGGTAACTTAAACTATTTTTTGGGTTTTTCTAAATTGGATCAAGCCGGCTAACCTATATATCCTCTCACTCTCAAGACATGCATGAAGCTCACTCAATCACAAGGCTTTTAGTTGCAACTTGTTCAGTAGTTTGACAAAAAGGTGCAGGGATGGAGAACTCACTAGGCTAGTAGACTTACATGCATAACACATGCATATAAATGGATAAATCCTACTAAGGATGGTGTTTATAAATCGAAATGTCACTAAATAACCAATAGGATGACAGCGATTGGCCCTTTAATAAATCTGAAAATTACCTAAATGCACATTCAGGCAATAAAGACAGTAAAGAAAGAGATGGCTGAACAAATCACAACAAAAGAGCTTATACTTAGAACAAACTAGATGAGACACTTGATAATGGAAAAGGCTCATAAATCCCTAGATTCAAACCCTTATTAATGAAATAATCCTGGGCTTTATAGCCTTTTACAACATTTAGAGACCCTGAAAATCCGATCTATTTACATCAAAAATAAATGAAAGTCATAGTTTTTTCCCGATTAGGGCTTCAAATCCTTGCTAACAATTTGTTTATTCATTGTGAATATCTAGTTCACTGAGCGGTCTTTTAGTGACTAAAGTAGTAGCTGACAACCACCACTGCTGCTACACTATGGAATTACCGCCAACGACTAGTGTATCAGCGTTCAATTGAAGTGTTTTTCCTTGTTTATCTCGCCCGATTTTTACTTTGTCACCGATCGGAAGCTTTGTCTTCTATTTCCTCGATGCCTCAAGTCTGAATGCTTACCGCAGCTTCGGCACTCTAAGTCCCATTGTTTCCATAGTTTATAGCCTTACTGCCCCGTCACTGATCGGAGGCTTTTTTGTTTAGCTCATTGACACTCTGAATCTATATGATACCATTCTCCATCATTAGCTCGTCGATGATCAGAGCGATAATAACTAAGGTATCGGAGCCTTTTATCTGATCGTTGCCACTACGTAGTCTTTAGTTTCTCTAATTGCCAAAATTTTCATCTTCTCACGGAGGCATCAGTTGATCTTTCTTCCGCCGATGCGGCCCCTTAGTGAATTAGCTTGCCACTCCATTGTTCTTAGTTCTTCCGACCACCGACGAATTTCTTCTATTGTCACGCTATCAAAATGTTTCTTGTCATCAATCAGAAGCTGTAGTCAGTTTTCTTCCCGCCATTGCGGCTCCCTAGGGAACTATCTCGCTGATTTGTAGTCTTTACCACTTCTGATTACTATTTGAAAAACACTCCGATGGTGTAAAAGTTTCAGCAATATGCCTATCTATCGAAGGGGTTTTCCACCTGCTATTGATCTTCCATCTTTCAGTGGCTAATGAGATGTTATGATCCTCACCCAAGCCACCGAAACCACAACTTTGTGAAATTGGTATCAAAACATAGAGGTCTTCAAAACTGTTAGTGATCTTCATATCCTTCATTTCATCATTTAAATTATTCATACTTATCAAAAATAAATTTATTTTATTTGGGAGATAACATAACCTATCACTCGAATTGCTACATAAATTTTAACCTATAACTACTGTTAATTTTAAAGTGGACGGTTAGGTGAATGCATGGTGTTTTGACAGAAAAGTAAAACCATGCAGTATGCGTGTGCAAATATTTCACTTTACCGTTCGGTATGCCTACTTACGAGAGGGAAAGAGAGTATTTTCTTTCATTTCAAAACCAAAAATACTTCCAAACAGCAGTCTTGAACACAAAATCAAAGAAAAGCAATACTTTCCAAACTGATTTCTCTTTTTTGAAAGCAATAAGAAGGGGAAGAATCTCTTTTCCTAAAAGAAAACAAGAAGCATACTACATGCAAATGCACTCTATTTTTCAATTTTCTTAAAACATAGGAAAATCTAACTTAAAACTACCATATTTTTATTTTGATGAGATAGTACTAAATGCATAACAGACAAAATAACATAGAGAGCCTGAAAGCTTGTAAATCCAATCAGGGATCCGATGTCCAATGCTCAATGATGATAACCTAATATTAGTCAAAAAAATTCTTTTTTAAAGGAAGGAAAAAGAAGTTCTCTATGCAAACAAGAAATGAAACTATGATGCTAATCAAATGTTCTTCTTTTAGTCTATATGACACAAATGAAAAGAGATCTTACTAACACCCTAAGCTTTTCAAAAACCAAGAAATCCTTTCGCAATCACAACCAACAAGCACCAAAGCAAATGAACAATAAAAAATCCCAATCTATCTTTCGAATTTCCCAATCAAACCAATCTTTAACCATAAAATTTCAAACCACAAGCATCAGATTCTGACACACAAGCCTGACAGTGTAGAGCTGAAAGCAAATCGACTCAAATTTTTACAAAAAATGAGAAAAAAGGAGGTCTTGGAATGATGCCTACCTGGCACCGTGCTTATTTGGTATTGATAGAGCGGTTCTATCCTAGCACCACCTCTCACCAATAGGACTCAGGCGGTGGCACCACATGCTGGTAACCCGGTTCAAGCGGTGGCACCACGTGCTGGTAACTTGGTTCAGGTGGTGGCACCACTTCTTGCCTGCTGCATAAGCGCAGTTCCCTATATAAATCCAAAACACATAGGAGAATGACAGATCAAGTCAGAAAAGGACTAGATCAAGGTAAAAACTGATAGACTGAGCATAAAAAAGAGCATAAAAGGTCGAAATGATTTAGATCTGGATAGATCTGGAAGTTTCAAACCCAAATTCATGAGTCATATAGCAGATCTGACTAAAGAGAGTTGAAGAAGGAGCTTGGATTCGGACAAGAGTTGAAGAACTGAGGAAGATTAGATCAACTGATACGTATATCAATCCCCAGCGGAGTCACCAGATTTGTAAGCAGGAATATTTCACCTTTTGCGGACAGAAGCTATTCCTCTGGTATGAATGGTTTAGATCTAGAACAAATGAGTGAACGACAAAGGGTGAAGACCCTCCTTAGATATCATAAATACCTGTAATGATGCTTCAATAGTGCACCTATGTACCTGCAATCAGATCAACACGCAAACAAATCAAAGCTACCAGAACATAATCTACTAATCCATGTTAGTGACTAAGGAATCTAACAACATGTACATGTGAAATCAACAACAACAGTAATGTGGGACGGAAATCAGCTTTGCATTAAGATGAATGGATAAGTTTACAACCAATTAAGCCTTAGTGTTGACATGAATCTCCATGAAACCAAGACTTCATCCCCATAAGCTCCAACTTTTCTCTCTATACTCTCAAATGTCTTGGGCCAAGTGGTTAATCCAACAGCATAACAATACCTCAATGGTTCTCCCCCTCAACCATGGACATGAGATTGTATTTATAAGGCTCAATGGATAGGAATGGTTGAGAGATTTGTGGATGAGGTGTCCTCTAAGATCCTAGGATGAGGGATCTCAAGCTCAACTAACCCACAAAGATAAGGATAAGGGAGGAGACGAGGCTCATGATCTAGAAGCCTCGAGAAACCTCTTTTTTTCCCATTTTACCCAGGGTATCGCTTTTCGCCTCTTATGACAGAGAGGTTTAGGTAAGAACTACTTATGGACCAAGGGAAATAGGTGGTGGCACCACTTATGGAAAACAACAAAAGGGCGGTACGATCAAGGAATTGCTCATGGCTAACAGGGAAAGCGCGATGGTAAGTATTTTCATGAAATACTGACAAACAACATGGGTTTCCACTCCAAGTGATGGGATTAAGGGCAAGTAGGTATGTCAAAGGTCTTATCACATGATGATGATAGGATTTTGGTATAACACCAATCTCTGCAGCAAGTATAAAACACAATCCTAGCAAGACACCGAGACAAAAGGAGTAAATGCACAAATGGAAAAACAAAAATATAAATGACTAAAACTATTTTCAAAGAAAAAATCAATGAAAAAGCGGTCTCTGGTCACAACAGAAGCAGTTAATAGACAACATCAGAACCCAGGAGGACCCAACCATACTCACAACCCACCCAGTAACTTCTCACATAAAAAACTCAACCAAAAGGGAGGATGTACGCAACTGTTGAAGGAACATCAGTGTATGTACGCTCCTTTTCAGCTAAAAACTGCGTATGTACATGACTGTTCAGCTAAAACCCATGTATACAAAGAAAAGTGTGGTAAAAAGTAGGCTAAAGGTAAAACCACTCAAGGGGAGTGTCAATGTATGAACATACTATAAAATTTGACACAGAAATAGGGAGAAACGGAGAGCAAGTATAAAACACATTGTGACCCCAATCCCTAAAGAAAAGAAACAAGGAAATTCCCCAGTATGGTCTCCAATTCTGTTACGGAGAGAAACTTCCTATGGATTTGGGTGTACCACAATAGACAACTTTAACACTATAAATCAATATTTCCCAATATGAAAGATAAACCAAACATCTAACACTAAGGGATATCGAGTCGCACCTTGTTTCGGATGGTTGAAGTAGATCCCCATTGAGCTTTTCCAATTCATGCTTGCATTAACAATTTTCTCTCAACAACAGCAAACAAGACAAGCATACTCTATAATAATGTGTTAGTCCTACTCTAAAATATATATTCAACAGTGTATAAGCAATTAAATACATCCATGGATTCAATATTTATATTCAAATGCACATAATTGGACAGGAAAATATATTTCTATTAATAAAATCAGAGATTACAATAGTGAAAACCTCTGTCGGCACATCTACGAACCAGATAAATTGAGTCCTACACATGGGCCTCCACCACCTCGATCCTCCATCTCTTTATATAAATCTCACAAGAAAATGAAATCTTGGGAAGAACACAAAGTGCTCCAAAGGGACAAAGAGATGCAGACTCAAGTATAAGTAAATTGAGGCAACAATGGACTATAGTTTCTTTGCTCTTTAATTCCTCCTCTTAAATGTATCCAAAGGTTTCCTTATATATCACTTCAAAAGGGTAATGGAGGGGCGAATCTAAGCGATCTCAAGGCATATGGAAGTACAAGAGTCAGGATCTTCAGAATTGTATGAGGAAAACTTCAAAAATATTTGGACTTATGCACACATCCCGATGTACATGAGTTTGAGGTCAAAAGTGATGTGTACACATGAGTATGGGTTTAAAAGTCACGTACAGCAATAAACAGGTGTTTTTTAGGGATGATATTAGAACATCAAAGTATAATATAATTACATGGGGTCTAAACAGTCTATAGAGGGACAAGGAAGGCCATAAATGTGTGATCAACCATGTGTGATAAAATCAGCTATAACAACAAGGGACTCCCATTCTTAAGGAGGACACTAAGCATGGTCATCAGATGGGAAAATGGGATCTAACTAGGGTACCCATGATCGGGAAGGCTCTACTGCTTACATAATGACACTTCTAGAAGCATATAGAAGGTTTCATGTCATTAGGAAGAAAGTTCATACCTAGGGTTGATGAATCATCATCTCAGGATAATACCATAATGCAAGCGGAGTGAAATCCTATCCTATATTTTAGAGACAATATATACCTTTCAAAGGCATTATCATACTAGGAACAACCCCTTACCACCTAAAGAAAATGTTCCACAAAAAATCCTCACATTGTAATGTTAGTCCATAAAGCTAAAAAAACTAAATAGAAATGGATAAATGACAAGAGTGAAGCTACAACATTTTGGTAGATAAAACCTAAATATATACACTAATGTACAAATTTCTAGTCAGATCTAGGGGTTCAAACATAGTTCATTAAGTGGGAGGGAGGCAACTGACGTATTGCCTCTACCTTTAAAAATTCGACCAATATTTTGACCATTGAAATGATAAATCACAATAGATGCTTTCCTCTTTCAAACACAAGTAG
This sequence comes from Pseudotsuga menziesii, assembly GCA_001517045.1. Classification (NCBI taxonomy): domain Eukaryota; kingdom Viridiplantae; phylum Streptophyta; class Pinopsida; order Pinales; family Pinaceae; genus Pseudotsuga; species Pseudotsuga menziesii. Next base: position 79,218 of record LPNX010455398.1, on the reverse strand, counting down.
AAATTGAGATAGATAATCTACTCTCTTCTGAGATTCAACAACAAGGATATCCAGATAAATATCAACTTCAACAAAAAGAGGCCCTCGGGGATTCATCGAGATGGTAGGAAAAATATATTTTGTTTTTCGTTCAATATATAGACTAATCTCATCCAAAGGGAACATAGGGTGATCAATTCCCTCACCTAAGGCCAAACATGACTCATCATCCTTGATCCTTTCAATCTCTTGTAGGGAAAAAGGTCTATACTATAGGTCCTCCCAAGGCCTTTCAGGACAACTCATGGTATTGACATCTAGAGAAAAATTATCATAGAGACAATCATGTGAGCAATTTGAGTGGACCACCAAATTTGGTAGTAGCACAAGATCTCCATCCTTTGTACCTGAAGAGGAAATATCATGGCCTACAATAGTTTCATATGAAGCTTGAAAAATAACCTTTTCTACATATAACGACATAGCCATTCTGATGGGTCGGTGCCCTTCACTAGCTTCAACTAGAGAAGGAAGAGTCATAGGATCACTCAAATAAAAATTATGAAATGGGACCGGACTCGAATATGATAGAGCATCGATGAAAGTGTAATGAATAGACAAAATTGGACTCGAAAATTTAAATGTTCCCATAAGTGACGGATACATCCTAACACCAACGTTCTTAGTTTCCCGCTAATAATTCTCAATAATCGGGACCATAGGTCCTAACAATGCAAATGAACTAGAATTAGTGAACAATAATTGATCAATCATCATGATTCTATATTTGTGAGGGAAGGATACAAAATGGAAAACCAACGATACAATCACCTTCATTCAAGGGGTGCATCAACCACCTCAACCTTGACCGACATAGTCTTCCTACCCAACTGGACCTAAAGAGAAGGAATAATGTCATGTGGTCTAAATGAACGTCCATCAAATGCTTTCAACATATTCCTAGATTGAGACAATAGGGGAGAGACCATACCCTTCCAACAAGATAACCGCATGACTGATGTTGAAGCGCCTTCATCAATAACCATTTGTTTGATGGTGTTATTTAGACACTCCACATGGACTTGAAAATCCACATGGTGAGAAAAGCGATACTGGACATTTTCCTTCTCAAACTTGATCATACTTAGACTACTTAAATAACGAGCTCCCAAACCAACCAACAAGGCATTCCTCCGCGAGGCACAAATCTGAACCACCTCTAAATCCGACATCGCACCAAGAGTCTAGCCCAAATCTTGAACAATATAATATTGTTGGGCAGATTGGGAATTGGGATTGTGACATGAATGGACTAATATCCCTTTAGGAATGTGTGGTATAGTCTCAGGCTTGTCAATATGGAAAGGAATCTCCAGAGGCAGAGGATATTTACCCATGGTCAATTGTGATGTCCCATAGTCACGTGTATGGGTCACAACATGAACAACCAACATCATATTGATATAACCATGACCAACTTCCATGCCTTGCAGGTTTTGACTTCCACCACAACTACTTCTGGTGGTTGAGGTCCTTGAAGTCATGTTTTGATTGTGTGGAAGGGGATCAATCAACATAGCTGGGATCTGCGTGTTAAACTTTGAGGCTTCCTCGATTATAGGGAACAAGTATGTAAGATGGTCTTCCCCACAAAACTTACAAGGGAATTTGACCTTTTGCTTATTATTCCTGTCCCCCCCAACAATTTTTTCATTCTTGTCATGATTGGAATTCTCCTTTTTGTTCCCACCCTTATTATTATTTCACCCCTTCTTCCTATTCCATCTAGGTTGTTGGTTACCCTTCTGGTTCGACTATTGCACAAAATGTACATCAACCAATTGGGTGGGGGTGGGTGAAGTTGTAGGTTGTCTGGTCATAGACTGGTTAAATGACAAATTCTGAGTTTGATATGCAACCTATTCAATAGATTTCACACTTATAGATCCTGCAATGCCATCGACATGTGGTTGAGGTTTAAAATTGGGATCGTGATCTGATCGCAGAGCATCACAGATAATATCATAAAGGAGCCTAGTCTGAGCATAAATGAGGTCTAATTGTTGAGCTCTAAAAATGGCATGTAACTCTATTGTCACTCCAAATGCTGAGAAATCCTTCATGATATAAGGTATAAGTACTTAAGGAACCATTCCAATAATAATTATGGTGTAATGTTGACCTTTTTCAATTGCTTTCATCTATGCCACTCTTGAATGTGCTCATAAATATGGGTGGATTTGTCATGTCGAAAAGTAGACAAGATTTCGGCACTAGCATCATAGTGCACTAGAAACTCAAAGTGATTAAGGAAGACCAAGGCCAAGTCATTAAAGGTTTGATATGTGCCCCTAGGAAACTCTATATACCATTTCACAGCTAAACCCATGAGGGTGCATTGAAATAGTCATAATCAAACATAATCATGATTCAACAAATTTGAAGAGAACCATAAATGAAGAGTAGTAACACGATCACCATAATCCTCACCATTCTTACCCTCAACTTCATAACATCCAAAGAAATCTTGGCAGGAACAGCGGGGCATGTTAGTTCGTGACACACCGCATCGTTCGTGAGTTTGGATAGGTCAAGAAAATTCAACGTAGCTAAAAATGGGATCCTAGGTTGTACCATTTTATTCCCCGGTCTTTGGAAAGACTGGTCCCAATAAGGCTGATTCTGGTAAAGGCAATGGCCTTGACCAGTGGGATAGTAACCTCCCCCCATATGACCCATGTAAGGATGCACAATAATTTGGATATGGGGCATTCCTTCAGAAGAGGGAACCATATAACCATAATTATTCATTTAGTATATAGGATGACCAACTGAAACCTAGGGAGGCATGTAACCTCCATACACAAGGAGACCAGATGAAAAGGAAACAAATGTAACCAAAGGGAACATACCTTCTCGAGGGCCCATTTGGGATATGGGGAGGACGTGTCATGAGAAATGAATTCCATGGAATACGTGTAGTGGATAATGGGACAAAAGAAGGGATGTAAGATTTAGAACCAAAGTTTATGTATCCACCACCACCCCCACTAGGATTAACATGAGTGTGAAGACCGGATGAAGGGTCCAACGTGCCCCCTATCCCAACACAAAGGTCTGCATTAGGAATTTTGATGGGTGATGTAATACTGATGGAGATATTTGGCATGCCGAATGTAAAATTACTTGAACTAAAGGCAAATGATTGGGTCCCAATACCTGACCTTCTCGAGGAAAAGTTTGGGTCAAATACTATAAATTATAGAGGTTTCATTCTTACCAGGTGGGAAGGACCAACCCCACGAGGATTGTTATAGACCAGAGTCTCAGGAATCCATAAAGTAGATGAAGGAGGAGCTTCATTGGCTCCTCCTCCCAATCCAGATGAAGGGGACAGAGGGAACTCCGACATCTTGGAAATGGTACTCGTGGTAAAAATTATATGGAGACCTTAGTGAGAAAGAGGTCGAGTGTAATGTATGGGCCTCATATAAATATTTTTTGTAGGGTTAATAGGTGGTAAACCTGCTAAGCGATGAGAATGATAAAGTGTTGGAACTTGATCCACAATGACTCCACAAATAAAGAGACTCGAGTAACTGTGATCCCTAAATCCAACTAGCGAACATAGAGCACACCCCTAAGTAAGCTAGGACAAATGTAAAAAAGAAAAGAGTGAGGAAAAATGAGCTCTCGAATGTAGTAAGCATGTCTCACCTAGCAGAGGCCCGAAACTCCCATACACTACAAGTGGAGGTGTGTAACCAATTATATGGTCCCTCATCTTCAACACATAAAGGGATTGTACTGTCTGGCCCCTACATGGACAGGACACTCACATAATAACCTTTGTAGGTACCCCTTATGATACCTATGAAAAGAAACTAAGGTCACTTCAATATAATCAATGCTCAAGCAGACAGTTGCAGGAGGGATCCACCATATGGGAAGGTTAACTAAGCCAGAAGATCGAAAGAACCAAAGGTACCTCAAGAGAGCCCAGATAAAAATAAGATCCTAGAAATATATCAGGTTTTCATTGAAGGAAATGCAAGGATATCCCCACCATCAATGTGCGCACTTCCTCATGATTAAATCGTGTTTAATATGAGCTTCCTAAGAACACCAATTATAGAAAGGGTTTCTCCTCTCCCTAGATAGACATGTAAATATTTTATGTTTTATAGTCTTGGTGAAGTTTACTCACAAATTCCTATTCCAAGACTCTAAAACCTAAGATTTTTGGTGCACCATATAAATTAAAATCGTTCTAATAATTTTAAGTTAATTGTTAATTTCAGGATGTTGTGTTTACTCAAGGGATATGATCGTGAAACTTATAGTGATGTTATGACTTAGCAATAAAAGCAAATTTGCACACCTAAAAAAAATGCCAAGTGCAACCTTGCTTTCCAAATGAAAAGATGGTATGCCACTACATGAAATGCACAATAAATATTTTTCTTTTTGAATGCAAATACAAATCCTTCCTGAATGAAAGCCTAAACACTAATCTTATCCCAAGAAAACCAATGCAAGTAATTACTTTCATGCACATCCAAGATGCAAGTGAATATGCAACAATGCAAGTATTTTTGTATTTTCAAAATAAATGAGTGAAAATGAAACAAGAACCATTAAACTCCAAGTCTCTACAAAAAGCAACAAACACAAGCCAAGAAAGACACCTAGGCTTAAGTATTAGTGCACTAATAGCAAAACAAAAAGGGAGAAATTGACAAGAACAATTATTTTAAAAAGACCAATAAAAAGAGGTTTATTGTCGCAACGGAAGCATTCAACAGACACCATCAAGACCCTAGAAAACCTAGCAACACTCATAACCCAGCCAACAACTTCACATACCAAGATATCAACCAAAATTGGAGATATACGTGATTATTCAAAGAACATCAGCGTATGTATGCGACCTGGCAGAGGACAACTCGCATATATACGCGACATAAGTACTATGACCCACGTATATAAGGAATAAGGTGGTAAAAATCAAGCCAAGGGCCAAACCACTCCAAGTAACTTTCAATGGATGAACATGCTACCAAATGTGACACAAAAACACTGATAAACAAAGAGCAATTCAAGCAAAATTGAACCCAAAAACACCAACAAAAACAATCACTAGTGGAAAATGAGAGATTAGTGACCAAGAGACCAAAACTTTTGGTCACAGTTTTTTTCAAGGGATAAATGACCAAAATTAATAAATTTAAGTGAGATAACTAAAAAAGACCAAGATAAATGGCCACTTTTGGTCACGGGATAAAAACCAACTAAAAACGACCAAGATAAATGACCAAATTTGGTCACGGGATATCTAGACTAAAAATGACCACATAACAATTGATCATTTATTTGGTGACTTTTAGTTGTCACTCTGGCAATCAAAAAAATTTCAAATTTGATAATGAATTTGTACATTTTACTAAATTCTAACACTCCAAATGGATTCAGAGACTCCCTTAAAGGGGGTCTCTGAATCCATCTGCAGTGTTAGAATATAATAAATTCTAACATATATATAATATATATTTACACATCCCTATATTAACAAAATTGACTTAATGCAACCTAGCTATACATTAATTTGGACATGACCTTGGCATATAAAAAAAACCACTAAACCTTTAAGCCCACTAAACCTTGGCATATAATTTTAATTTTATGGCTAATTTGCATGATCTTGGCATATAATTATAGTTTTTATATGCTAATTTGGACACGACCTTGGCACCTTGGCATATAATTATAGTTTTTATAGGATTTTTAGATGACATTGGCATATAATTACATCGTTAGGCATTTTTTCCTGAGGACGGGTTTGAGAACACTATTCACAATTTTTTCGTCCCTCCAATGAGATTTTTCCCTAAGTCCTTTTCATCTTATGGTCATTGTCCATTGATTTTTATTGTATCTACTTTGGTGTTTGCAGGTTCTTCACTAGTGTTCATCATCCTGCTCGCATTGATTTGCATTGCATTGCATACCTTAACATCCAATGCATACATATCAGTTAACATCGGGTCAACGTATTCAACAAGAACATCAGGTCATTGTGTTTCATAAGTAATTTTGTTTGCCATGAGCAATGGTAGGTTTTGAGAAGCATAAGAACCTTGTTTGTGGGTAAGATATTTGATGGGTGTTGATGCATTTTTGGGCTTTCCAAGGTATTGAGAGAGGATCTTTACTGAGAAACCTGGTTCAACTTGTTTAAAGAAATGATGGCTTTTTAAGGTGGTGGAGTTACCCAATATCTCATGGCTTCATTGGGAAAAATATCCCATGCTTTCCTGCCTTTCCTAGGTTTCGATGAAGAATTTAGGGGTTCTATGAGTATTCAACGATAAATAAAAATTCATTGTGTTAATGTTTGAATTTTTACTGTTGCACAACATTTATGTTTCTTAGGATATGTGACACTGAACAGTGAAAACCATATGAGCGTTAGCACAGGTTCCAAAGTTTAGGTGCTCTAAATTAGAAGCGCCACAAGGTATGGAAATATTGGTATCTTTGAAGGGGTTGTGCACACATGGATGTGTGAAACTGAAGTGTATAAGGGGTTTGGTGTAGGTGACAAAGCTTAGAGAGCTAGATGTTTCTTGGTGCTCTAATTTAGAAGATCTTCCAAGTATGGAAGCATTGGTATATTTGGAGAGGTTGCGGGTGGATGGATATTGTGTGAAACTGCAGAGCATACGGGGGTTGGCTCCTTAACGCAGGTACCAAATTTTGTATTCCTAGATGTTTATGGGTTTTCCTAGTTAAAAGAGATGCAAAGTATGGAAACATTGCTATCTTTGGAGGGGTTGTAGGAAAAGGGGTGTGTGAAGCTGCATAGTATACGGGGATTGGCAAAGCTTAGATACCTAGATGTTTCTAGGTGCTTTGAGTTATGGGGTTTGGTGAAGCTTAGATTCCTAGATGTTTATGCTATCATATGCATTGTGTTTTTTCTATGAAACTTCCACATCTAGAGTTAATATTTCAGTCAAATTCTTTCTCTAAAGTTTTATGTTACCGAACAATCTGCAATATGTAGATTGGATATAAAATTTAATTAGAGGGATGGTATGAAGATGTGAACGTGTCTGACTAAAATTTACCCAATAGGAATCTCACTAGAAATATATATCCTTCACTTGTCCATTTGGCATCACTTAAAGTTATCATGTTGAGCGACAATATGCTCTCCAGTACAATTCCATCCAATCTAACCCAATTGAAGTCTTTGACTACTTCAATAATAAACTGAGTCCTCCTATTTCAAAATTCTCTGCACAAGTCAAAGTGCAAACTTTGGGAATCCTCTGATGGTCAAGTCATCATCACCTCCTCTTTTGATCCCTTCCATGTCACCACCTTCCAGGAGTCCTCCATAATAATCTCCAAAGAGATCTAACCCTTATGTGGCCTCTCCAAATGTTTCTACAAGTAATTAGGTTTCCCTAGTACCACCTGCTGGGATCAGTTCATGACCCAATGCAAACGGTACTAATTCAAATGCTCCCACAAATCCAATTGATTTGAATAAATGAAAATCTGAAATATTCACAAATCTCTATTGGAACCATTGTTGGATCTGTTGCTGCAGTTGTTCTATTATTTTTTCTTGTGCCTACTGCATTCTGCATATACAAGAAAGAGGCACACTGACTTGTACAAGTTGAAGTACCTAGCACTATTTTCACTGACAGAAGAGGCCCATCAAATATATCAAATTCATTGGTGAAAATTCAAGTGGCCAATAATAATAATAGTGATGGAGGAAATAGTTTAAGTGATACACAAAATACAAGTAGTGGACATAGTGAGTTTCATGTGATGGAAGCTATAAATATGACTATCAGTGCAAGTTCTCATGCATGTAACCAAGAATTTCATCTCTGAAAATAAGCTTGGAAGAGGTGGGTTTGGGGCTGTACATAAGGGAAACTAGATGATGGCATCATAATTGCAGTTAAAAGAATGGAAGCGACAGTTGCAAGTAACAAGGGATTGGAGGAATTTCAGTCACAAATAACAATTTTATCTGAAGTTAGACGTAGACACCTAGTTTCCTTGCTGGGTTATTGTATTGAATGCAATGAAAGGATTTTGGTATATGAGTACATGCCAAAGGGTGATGCTCTTAGAAGGAATATATTTTATTGGGCCAAAAGTGGGCTTGAACCAATTTCCTGGAAAAGACGCTTCAGTAGCTTTGGATGTTGCTCAAGGATTGAAGTATCTGCATGGCCTGGCCCACAGAATATTTATTCATATATACATTAAGCCATCTAATATACTTCTTAGATATGATTTTTAGGCAAAGGTTTAAGATTTTGGATTGGTGAAGTTGGCACCAGACGAAAAATACTCTGTGGAGACCAGATTAGCTATTACTTTTGGATATCTAGAACCTGAATATGCAGGTAATTAAGCAACTTTTCATTTTCCCCCAAAATATTTATCTGTGATTTTGTGAACATTCTTATTTGAGTATTTAAAGAGACTAGAATGGCACATCTGTGCGGATGTCACATGGATTACATTCAGAACATTGTTACAGTGTATTTAGAACATCAAATAGAAATGAATTCTTTTCGGTTTAGTGGCATCTGGGAGATCTGGTTAATTGAGAACGTTTTTTAGTTTTCATAGAAGGATCATCAGTTGATAAATTGACTTGGTAAATACTTGATTTTATGATCTAGGACTAGGTATAGAATGTTACAGTAATCAAGATAAAAATTGACTTCTAATGTTTGTTGAATATTTGCGTTGTGTTAGTTATTGGGAGAATCACCACAAAAGAAGATGTGTATATATTTGGTGTTGTGTTGATGGAGCTCATGAGTCATTACTGGAAGGGAAGAACTCAATGAGAATGAACCCAAGGAGAGCATGTATTTAGTATCATGGTTTTTCTGAATGAACTCAAACAAAGATTCATTAATGAAGGCAATAGATCAAATTCTGGAAGTTACAGATGAAACTTTTGAAAGTATTTGCATTGTTGTTGAACTAGTAGGTCATTGCACTGCACGTGAACCATATCAATAGCCTGATATGTGCTATGTTGTCAATGTTTTGGCACCTTTAGTTGAGAAATGAAATCCCAAAGATATAGATAATGATGATTCTCAGGGAATTGATTTTGAGATGAGTATTCCTCATGCTCTGAAGAAATGGAAAGAATTTGAGGACAAAAGTGAAAATGTATTGGATGATAGCCAAGGAAGTCTTCCAACAAATCCAACTAGGTTTGCTGACTCATTCACATCTTTCGATGGAATTTAAAAGTACATGGAAAAACCTTGGATCTAAAGATTCTAAACAATTGGGAAATCTATAGAAATACATGTATAGGATAATATGAGGCATTATGTTTGTTATGTCTTCATTGTCTATTGTTCTATCGAACTTATACTTTTATATTAGAAGAGAATGTGCATGGATCCTTTTAGTTTTGTTTTTGAAATATGGAATCAAGTTAAGGAGGCTAAATGCATAGACAAGAGAAGTCACTCAATCCATATGAGGATTAATGAATGTATTATATATATCAGACATTACCAAACTAAGAAATTTGTGTTGGCGGATAATGTTCTTACTTTCAACCATTACATATGTGCAGAGGATATGAAGGAGACTACACAAATTCAAAAACATTACAAATGAAGAGTTTTTCCTTTTTCAGCCTCAAAAGGTTGAAGCATATTTTTATATTTTCTTGTTCCATCTTCAAAATATTGAAGTAGATTATGATTAGAATCCACACACCTTTCAAGAGCTTGAAGAAGGTGAGTGGATCCATTCTTCCCAAACTTGGCTTCAGTTATAGCCTCTACAAGCTTGACATAATTTAAGTTTGGAAGTCCATCACTGCTCTTGGTCATGCTACTCTCTACTTGCTTCACTTGTATAAAATATTTTCTTGACACCATCAAATTTTTTCCCATTAACCACACAATAGGATTTCCAAATATATGGATTAAATTGTTCATGGGAATAATTTACATTTTCAAGGGAATATCTTCATGGAAAACATGTTTGTGTTGTTGCAGTATATGATGTTGAAGAAACCATATTGGATTCAGTAAATTTATTCCCATAGTGAACCCCATATTTGTATCTTGTCAAAATAGGCATATGATTTGGATAATTGGATACTTGTGCTGAGGACCCACATATATCATTTTCAACAAAGGTTCAATTCAATCCATATGTAACTTCAAAATATCAGTTGCCTAATTATTCCTTCATCCCTTTTTGTTCCTCTAAAAACCATGTAGAAATATTAGTCAATGGCTTGCCAACTCCATTGGGAACATTGTAAGATTCAGGACGGGTTGGGTTCAAGACAGAACCATGAATAACCTCCCTTAGTGTATTTGTTTCTCCTGAATTTCTTGAAAGAAGAGAAGGTGCAACTTGAGGCATTTCCACTAAATTCAAGCTCACCCTCATACCAAAATAGCAGTGTCCATTTCCAACAAGTTGAGGGTCCTACGGTAGCATGGCTCTTTCCTCAATAAAGATTCCTTGTGATGGCATTGGGAGACCTACAGAGGTAGTACAAGAAGATGTCTAGATGAAATTATAAAGTATAAGTCTTCGCAAAAATCAAAAACTTTGAGGAATTGCAGGAGGCCCCTCATTTAAGTTTCTCAAACTTGGCATTGAATCTCCTTCATTTTCATCGGTCGATTCAGATGATATGACACGTTTTATGCAGAAAATAGAATTAGTATCATTTGATACTAAATAAACTCTAATCATGTATGAGTTCAAGGCAATAATTTCATTTGATATTCTAGGTGCCTCTGGTTGCTTGAAATGATGAACAATACAATGGCTCTTAAAAGACTTAGATTATGTTAGAAAAATATTAGTTGTATGTGCAATCACATGAACTAGTCGTTGTAATAACATTTCCTTTACATATTTATAGTTGTTTGGACCCAAGTTGTCTGTAGGACCTATAATGAAATTTGATAGTTGAATTTAATTAGAACTTGATAAAAAAAATGATTAACAATGCTCGATTTTTAATTTTATCTTTTAGTGTTTGATTAGTTTGGTTATGAATTTTTTCACTTCATTTGGTTATTTTGTTGAAATATAAAGTAAATTCTTACAATTTTTGTCAATTTATTTCCATATGTGTCAATGTGAACTTTTCTAGGAGAACATAATGTAATAAATGTGGAGAAACAAATTCAAGTGTAGGAGGTGAACAGGGCGGTGACAACGGTGACAGTTATGGCAGGATTGGTAATTATGGAGGAGGATCAAATAAGGGTGTTGGCAGTCAGGGTGGTCGATCTGGTGGAAATAGTTATGGTGGTGGAAGGGGTGTTTTTGATGGTAGGGGAGGGGGATATGGAGGCCGGGTCGATCTTGCTACTCCCTATGGTTGGTGCCTTTGGTGGCTATGGAGGAAAGTACTCAGAACCACAACTATTAGGATCAAATATGCATTTTATAATCTAAGAGAGCTAAGGTTGTATCCAGATCATTTCTTACCAAATGACAATGAACTCGAGACAACCAAGACCTTCTAAACATCATTTCATCCTACACAAATGAGAACAATGATCTTACAAGTCTTGGATGACTATTTAACTGCATATTTCTTTCACTTTTGTAGTTTATCCTACTTTGATTTTAGTTTATATGGGTCAAGTTGCTTACCTCTCAAAAGACCATCATATTAGCAATAAATATGCTATTTGTTTATATGTATCATTTTCAGGTACATTTACTTATTCTTGTGTTCATTATATGTTTATTCATATTTTGTTGCATTAGGTCATTTTAGTGAGAAAGTTTCCTTTATTTTGACAAAATGAATCAAATAATAGAATATCGTGTAAATATATTGGCAGATCCTATACTATGGCTGGTACTAGGAGTTGCAATAATTGCATCAGTGGTTGGAAGTCAAGCAATCATCACAGGGACATTTTCAATTATCAACCAAAGCTTGGCAGTAGGTTGCTTTCCGAGAGTGAAAGTAGTGCACACATATGACAAAATATATGGACGGATCTACATTCTAGAAATCAACTGGATTTTGATGATCCTATGTCTTTCTTTTACTATTGGTTATCAAGATACTAAATGAATGGGAAATGCATCTGGCATGTTTTGGTTTTGTTGTTTACACCTGTGATCTTATGTATATTTTGGATTAACAATGGAGCAATTTTGTCGTTAGTGAAAGAATATGTTTTCGACATTCAATGTAATAGGTTTTGCCATGTTTGGTGTTGTCATTGCATGTTCAGTTGTCATCATAGTTTTATTGGTTACTACCTGTCTTATATCATTGGCGATCATTATATGTTTGCGTAAAATTATTATGCTAGCAATATTTTTTCTACTTTTCTTTGGATCTATCAAAGCCCTTAACTTCTCAACTTCTCTCATTAAGTTTCTAGAAGGGGCCTGGGTACCTATGCTTCTTGTTCTCATATTTGTGGTGATCATGTATGTGTGGCATTATGGGAAAATAAAGAGGTATCAATTTGACTCGGCTCTAAGTGAATTTAATTTTGCTACATCAATAATTATGCATGTTTTTGGAATTTAATTGTATTTTTTTCTTATATTTGCTTAAATTTTTTTTTTTACAGTGTCTGGTAACTGTAGCAGAGACTGAATTATTCCATGTAGGAGATGATGTAAACATACTGGATCCATACAATGGTGCCATCGTAGGGATTGGACGAATTCAGTCACTTGCTAAGATCCATGGAGTGCCACTTGAACAGACTGATGCTAATATAGCTTTACTTTATGTATCAAGTAACATCCCTGTTGCATATGAAGATCCAAGTGATGGATGTGAACACTTGATGGAGACAAAAATTAGTTTTATTCGGTGGCCGAAAATATATTTTAAAAAATTGACCTAGATGGTTATTTCTATGAATCTATTTAAAACATTCGGTTTACTTTACATAGTGTTCAAAAATTTATTTAAACTTACTTTACATATTGTTCAGACCTTTTTTCTGTAAGGGCATGTGACCTTACATGTTTTAACACGTCTATTCACTGGTTCAAGAAGATATTGTTATGATTGTTTACCTTAATGATGATTGTTTCCCTTCATTTTACAATCTTTATCATTTGTTTAGTTCTTTACAGTATGTTTTATATGAGTTGAAGTGTAAAGTTTTACTTTCATGTGGGAAAAGTGCATGTTACATCAACTGCTATTGTAGTTGATTCAGTGTTTAGGAGAGTGATTTTGCTGGAGAGTGATTTTGCTAGAGAGTGAACTAGGGTAATTGTAGAGTGATTTTGCTAGTGTGTGGTAGTATGTTTTTTGAGTGAGAAACTTGTGTGATTATACCCAGCTGTGTAATTTCTATTTTCTATTAATAATAGAAAGGAACGTGATTCATATTACAGATTTCTAGTGTGTTGTCCTGAATTTCCATATTGTTGGTTATGTAGATCTAACATTTAGCTTTCTTCCGGTTTGATCCAACTTCATGATCTGCACAGTCAGATGGGTACTTCCTCTCCCTCATTTACAAATTGGTCTCTCCTATTTTTATTACTGTCTATGCCCACACATGGCATTGGGTAGCTTGATCTTGTTTGCGCATCATGCATGGTTGGGATTAGGCCTCCGAGGACAATGATAAACCTGATCGAAATCCATTCAGGCTTCTGGAAACATAAAGAGGATATTCATTGTGTACCTTTATTTTTCCATCAGATGTTCAGAAGGATCGCCAGTATTTTTTCAAGGTTGTGGGACAAGAGGAGCATGATATTGAAGCACTGAAGCTTCTTCATGATGAACAAAAATAGAAGACAACACTTGAGCTTCCAAAACAATATCTACAATATTAGAAGGTAAGATTTGTTAACTTCACATAAATTCTTCATGATTTACAAGAATCAAGACTATAAATTCCAACACCTCTCTAAAAAACTGTGAAAATTTGTTCTTTAAAAAAGAACTATTTTACTTTGAGCTATTGAGATTAAAGGTTCAATTTAAACTCCACAATTGTTAGGTACCCACATTCTCTTTGTGGCTTGGGATGCCGCCGTGGTCGTTTTTGTAACAAATAATGGTCCTATTGACCTGTTGCAAGAAGATGAACTAGAAATATTTCCCATGATTTCATTTGGGTATTGGCTTACACATTTTAAAAATTAAAATCTAATACACCTCCGAACTGTTGTGTAAGTTTTCTTATAAAAAAATTTGCTAACTATGTTATGGTTATTTTAGGAGGCAGAGGGAAATGACAAGGGTAAGAGGTGGGTATATTAATAGGATTTTAACATTTCCCAGAATTATATAAAGCAACATCAATCTCTAATATCCTTAGGATTCTCTTTGAAGGAAAGAGAAAGATCCATCAAAGCCAAAAAAACTAGTTACTGCTTTCTTTGCATTTACCAATGAACACTGTGCAACCTTACTGGAAGAGAAACAAAATGTTTTGCAAGTGTGTGCCATTTTAAATCCCTTAATAATAGATTCAATTTGTTTTATTTTTGTTTCTTAAGATATCTTGTATTCATGGATGGGCTCTTGGGAAGATTGCAAAAATTTTCAAGGAGGAATGGAAAAACATGGTCAAGGAAGAAAGAGCTCCATATGAACAGGTGTATGCTCATTCTTTCTTTGTAGAATCAATTTGTAGGAAAATATCATAAAATAAATTCAACCCCGAAGTCCAGGAAGAATTGGATTTCACCTCTACTTCACCAAACTAAAAGGATTTGTTAAATGTTTCCATGAAGATTGCAGATGAGGAAAAATAAAATTACATGAGAGAAATGGATTTGTACAAGCAAAAGAAGGATGAGGTGAGGACTTTTCTTTACAAATTGAAATTGGAAGACTGAATGAATACAAGTTCCATATGTATCAACACAGATAAAAGGTATTTGAAGTTTACCTTAATATAGTTAATATAAATATTCCAGAAGTTTCCTTGCACACTTGAAAATACTCTTAGGATAGTATAATGTAATTTTCATGCACTTATTCTGACAGTCATCAAACAAGAATATAATTTAGTTCATCTATATGATTGATTAGATGGATTTTTCCATACAGGAAGAAAACTCTACTTCCAAAGAGAACTGAGAAAACTTGAAAGAGATCAAGGACTACATATCCTAAGGAAAAAGAGAAAAAGTTAAGATTGAGGCACTGAAATGGTCGATGTTATGTCCTTTATTAATATTCTTGAATGAAACTTAGGAATTACAGTGATTTTCTATCTTTTCATTTGTACTGTTTGATGCATAGATCGTAATGAACCTCTAGTGTCTTGCATTTCTATGGGATGTAGACAATGAAGTTAAAGCTTAGAAAAATATGTCACCTTTCCCTTTATTTAATTTTGAAAGTAAAGGGACATATTCCTCATTGGTTGTATTAAGTATCTTGTATTCTGTTCTATTCTGATGGTTGTAGAGTGAAAGGTTGTTTTAACTTTGTAGAATCATGAAATTTACATAACTTTCTCCTCCATAATTAATAGTGGAAATACTCTGGTTAGGGTTTTTCTTCATTACTAATTGGTCTTTTTTATATTGTGTGTAGAATGAAGCTCTGAATGGGGGAGGTACTATGTTTGTTAGGAATCATCCAAATTTGAGATTGGAACAATGGATGTGGAAATATAAGCCGACTTCTCAACATCCTTCTAATTGTCATGTTTATTCACAAAATAATTTAACCTTTTGACGAATTGCTTCCATTTAGGATCCTTTAATTGACTTAGGGTTTTCTCTGCTTTTCTCCAATTGTTGGCCTTGCATCTGCCCTCATAAGCTATTTAACGAGAAACTGTAGACGATGATCGGTAGGGCCATGCTGTTCTTTTTCAAGAGAGCTGCATATCCTCTAAAATTTTAGAGTCATGTGTTACCCTTGCAGAAATCAATTTGTCGACCACCATAAATCAATTAATATTTGAAGAAACCCCTTTTCGCACAAAGTTCTGCCTGCAAAACCTCTCAGAGAAGACCAAGTTGGATGTTGTCTATGCCTTTCCTAGGGAGTTTGTTCTTTACGTTCTTGGTGTTTCAAAAATTATCTTGGAGAACTATGCCAATAAGAACTTTTACTATTCAACTTCACACAATATTGAAGAAGGTAAAGAACTATGCCAATAACTTGTAAGTACCAAGTGGATTGTGTAGATAAGTCAGAAAGGATATTATGCAGCCTGGGCTAGGTGCAAATCCAACTATGGTGGCTTGATTCTGAACACAAATTCTATCACTATAGTATAGTAGTAGTTTCCTACTATCAGTTATAACCTATTGAATATATGCCTGCCAGAAGTGGGGTACATCAGTTGATTGCTTTTCTCCTAGTTGGGCAGTAAATTAGCTTACTTAGAATAAGATTCTATGCTCTCCCTACCAATATAATACCTATCTTCTCCTGGCTACTATAGGGAGGGGAGGGTGGATGTAAGCAAGTTGTAATGATCCATGGTTGATTTTTCCAGCAGTTACTTCCTACCTCCTTAAAGGGAGTGTGCACTATAGGATGTGCAAGCCAACTAGCTTTAGCAAAGACAAAAATACACAATACCATGAGCACATATTATAGATAGACAATAACTTGAATATGTAAATTAGAACTTGCACATGGGAATAGGAGAGCACCTCACAAGTTTTCATAACATGATGGGAGAGTACTATAGTTATTCTCATATAGATATTGAGGAATCCCCATAGCATAGCATGTGATCATAGCAAAATTATTAACTTCATAACAAATTTAATGTTATTTCTGACTTTCCAAATGGTCTAGTTCCTGAGTTAGCAGGTGGAAAAAATTATGGAAAGCAAAAATATGGCCCAGAATAACCATTTTCCTATTTCATTAGCTGGTTTGTGAATGTTGCAAAAGAATTGTCCAAGAAACTTAAACAAAGAGAGTATTGATTTATATCTTGTTTTGCAGTATTTTTTCCATTTTCCCAGGAAGGCATCAATAATCTCATTAAGGATGCATTTTTGAGCACTGATAAACTGGGTGTCAAGGTCATAAGTCTTATAGATCTAAACAAGGTGGATCCTGCGTTCTGTCACCTTTACCTTTATTTAATTTTGAAAGTAAAGGGACATCTTCCGCATTGGTTGTATTAAGTATCTTGTATTCTAGCCTATTCTGATTGTTGTAGAGTCAAGGGTTGTTTTAACTTTGTAGAATCATGAAATTTACATAACTTTCTCCTCCATAATTAACAGCGGAAATACTCTGGTTAGATTTTTTCTTCATTACTAACTGGTCTCTTTCATATTGTGTGTAGAATGAAGCTCTGAATGGGGGAGGTACTCTATTTGGTCTAAAGCATCCAAATTTGAGAGTGTGGTTCATACATGGAAACACCTTGACAACAACAGTCATTATTAATGAAATCCACCCTGATGTCAAGGAGGTATTCTTGATAGGAGAAACCTCCAAACTCAGTCGAGCTATTTCTCTTTATCTTTGCATAAAACGAGTTCGTGTGTTGGTATGTAGTAGAAATATAATAGTTTTGCTTCATTCTGTGTGGTTTTGGCTCAAAATGGGTGTTTTACTCATGCTTTTTATTAGCCCTAATTATTTTAAAAAAATTTACTTAATTTTTCTCATGGGATAGCTTTTGTTGTATTGTAATGTATCAGATGTTAACTTCTACAACAGAACGATTTTCAAGCAATTCAGAAGGAGGCTCCAATCAAATGTCAAAAGTTCCTTGTTTAGGTTACTAAGTATCAAGAAGGTCAAAACTACAAGGTATAAATTGTTGACTATATAGTTTTCATTGATGTCAAAAGTGGTCACGAATGAAAAAGGAATAACCAGTGGATATGATGGCATGACAAAATCAGTGAAAGACTAAGGTAGTGACGGCATGGCATGGCATAGTTGAGGATGTGGCATAACACATATGAGATGAATGAGATGGACATGGATGATAAGATAGCATGAATGACTGATCTGAAGACTTCCAAGACAATGTTGACAGTATGCTATAAACAATGGTTAATGAAACAAGGAACAGAGGTCAAGTGGAATTAGAGATGCAATATGAATGAAAAAACTGTTAGAAAAAGTCGCAGAGGATTTCCGCAAAGAATTCGTGCAGATGCGCAAAGTCATGATGAGATCTGAATTTGATCTGAAATAGATGATCAGGAAGCATGTCGCACGAGATCCAATGGCTGAGGATCAGTTCCGCAAAAGATAGGCGGGAGGATGAAGTTCTGCAAAAGATCAAGATCGGACGGCTGAGATTAGTTCTGCCAAAAGAGATCTATAGTGCGGAAGAAAAAATGCAAAAAGGGAATTGCAGAAATAACGTTTAAATATTCTATGAACCCGTAATCCACATCCCACAATATGGAAATCAATGGTCAGGAAAACACCCACAAAATATCAACAATGCAAAATTGTTGTTGCGGAAATAAGCTTGCGGAAAGTCGATATGCGATTTTGGAAAATGTTACACCCCGCATCATGTATCCTGCATCCCGCAAGATGGAGAGATCAAATGACTGAAGTTTGTTTCCTACTAAAACAGATCAACAGTTCAGAAAAAGAAGTGTGGAGAGAAGTTTATGGAAAGTCAAGATACGATTTTGGAAAATGTTACATCCTGCATCCCGCATCCTGGAATTTGAAGATCGACGCTCATGGAGAAGCCCGATGAAGATCAATGGTGGGGAATCATTGAAACAGAAAATTGGTGCGGAAATACTACTTCAAGAGGAAATCTTTAGAGTAGATCAACAGTCTGAAGAGATTAGGACATAATATCAATGGTCTGGATTGTGTCTGGAGAAGAATATTACGGAATCACCATAAAATGATAAACAAGGATGCAGAAATGAATTCTGAGCTGTGAGAAGAATGAAACAGTGCATTTGCTGAAAATTAACGATGAAATGATGTGACGGTTGAATGAGTAGATGATGAAGAGGTGTGTCTTAAGTAAACAGTCATGATCCAAAACGAAAGAACATAGCTATGGAGAGATTCCTTGTTAGGTAATAGGTAAAAGGAATTTATTGAATGAATGTGTAAAGAATAAAGTGTCTATGTTAGTAAGTTTGACACAGTCCAAAGTGAATCATTTACAAATGTTCCAAAAGACTGAAAAAAATCAGATCAAGGTAGCAAGGTGGTGCTAGGGAAGGCCACAGGTCTACAGGGAGTCGAAGCCTCCTTCCAGTTGTAGCTAGAGAACAGGGTGTCATAGCATACTTGTCTATTGAAGCAGGCAGAAAACCATAGGGGTGTTGTAGCATCCTAGTTTGTAGTTGCAGGAAAAACCCAGGGTGTGTTTTACATCCTTTATGTAGGAGCAGATAAACAATTTTGTAAAATTCATCTTATTAATGAGTTTGTGTTGGTGGTTTTCTCTTTGAGGTTTCCATGATAAAAAATGTGTTTTAATTGTTGATTATTGTGTGTTTTATTATTTAAGATTCAATACTGATTCACCCCCCCCCCTCTCGGTATTGTGGGATAAACCAACATAAATGAGTCTGCTTCATCTCTGCTTAGTACTTTGGAATATATGTGGAAAATGTTATGCATGGGCTTAAAATTTGAAGTCTAATGGACAAATGCATACAACAGGTGAGAAATATAGAATGCACTTAATTTTACATTCTAAAACTGATATTATAGTTTAAAATATATAGATACTCAGAATTATTTTAGATGTACAATATTTGGCTGTCGATTTTTAATGCCTTTTCTTGATGGCCTAAGATCATCTTTCTTGGTGAATAAAAACACGGTAGTTTTTGACATACTCCAATTTACATAGTATAAAAAATGTCTTTCTTTCACCTGTCATACTTTGCATGTAGGCCTCACCTAATCTCAGAAGAAAACCTCATCTTCTAAGACAGGGGATTCATTGGGAGGAAGGTGATCCCCTTTTCAAGTAGGATGAACCACTTCTTCCTTTCTCAAAGTGGAATAGCTTCCCTTTCGATGTTAGTAGAACTATGAGGGGTGATTGAAAAATAATATTCTTATATATTATTTGATTTTTATTTTGAGCTTGCAAAGTTAAGGGCTCAAATATAACTCTGCGCTCAGTAGCCACCTTTTTTTTCCATGATTTGAGAGGTCCACACTAATGGAAAGATTTTTTTTCCCATATCCCGGTAAGCGAGCTTGAAAATTATTACAACCACTGTTCTGTTCACTCCTCATGGAATTTTCTTTATGCCCTTCAATTTTGTGCCTTTGTTAGGTTTAAGATTGCATCGTTTTAGTGTGATTTAGAATAGGTTTGAATTGTATATGTTCTAAGGTTGTGGATTCTTCCAACACTGTTTTATTCAATTAAAATGCTAATAAAAACAACCTAAAATTAGATTTACTATTCAGATAGGGAAAACCAAGGTTTTCCTTAGAGTGGGTCAAATGGTTGAATGAGATCTTAAAAGAATTGAGGTATCGGGAAATTTGGCAAAAAAATATTTAGTGCAAAGTTCGTTCATATATTTCTCGGAAATAATTTCTTGCTATGCGCAATGCTGCCATTGATCTTCAGGCCTTATGGAGAGGTATTTCATGTTCATGTATTTGTAGGTCTGCTGGTTGTAAATGTTTATGCATTTTGAGTACACCTACAGTTTGTTGTAATTGTTTCTTTTTGCCATGTTAAATCTTCTGAAATTACTATGTATATTTGTTAGTTATTTGTTTTCTCTTTTTAGCAAGCAGCAAAATTTATTGCTTAACATGTGTTGTTTATAGGTAACCTTACTCACAATATTTATAAAAACATGAGGAGGGAGGTTATTGCAGTGCGGATACAAAATCATGTGCACATATAGAAATCTTAGAAGCACGTGCAGTGCAGATACAGAAGAACGTGCACAAATAGAAAGCTCAGAAAGGGGGACATTGAGTATGAAGAGCCTGTTGCTGAGGATTTTCCATTAAGTATGAAGAGCTTGTTGCTGAGGGTTTCAAGCTGCTAAGTATGGTTTTGAAGCTGTCGCGGGATCTAAGTATGCCTTAGCAGCCAAGTACAAGTGGAATGGTTTAGCCATTGTAATATTTTGAAAATTCATCAATGTACTAGATGATTTCCATGTAAAGTTATATGGAGATAGTTTTTGAGAAAACTCATATTTATTGTAATACTTGACATTTCATATAATATAATTTGTGTGGTTTAAAACTTATATGGTTGTTCTTTATGTTATTTATAAGTGTTGTAATTAACTAATTAATGTGATATTGCATAATTCACATGCAATGTATTAGATGATGATAAATAATGTATGATTCTTTTTTTAATTTAAACATAATATTATATTAAAAATTTATATTGATTAATAATGGACACCATTAAAACTACTAAAATATAATAAACACACATAAATGACTAAAAATGACTAAATTAGTGACCAATAAGTGAGATTAATGACCAAAATTCGCATATAAAATGACAAAAAATTGAGAGATACGTGACAAAACAATGAGATATAAATTACCAAAAAAATGACCAAAACTCGCATATCAATGACCAAAAAGTAGTTTTGGTGGCTAATTTTCAGTCTTTTATTAAACGACCAAATTTGGTCATATTCTAGTTTGTTATGTGGTCATTAATTTGGTCATAAATGTGGTCATATATTTGGTCATTGATTCAAAAATATGAACAAATTAATGACCAACTAACAAGTTATAAATGACCAATTTTGGTCGCGTAATAAAAGACCATAAATTAGCCACCAACAATCGCCAAACCAAAAGTGGTCATTGATATGCGGATTTTGGTCATTTTTTTGGTCACTAATCTCTCATTTTCCACTAGTGGATATTCCCCAGCAGAGTCACCAATTATGTTACAGAGAAAATATTCCTATGGATTGGGGTGGACCACAACATACATTATGACACCAGAAATCGAATCCATTCTCAACCATGCTAGATAAAATAAATAAACTAACCACTAAGAGATAAGAACCATACCTCAACCAGATGTTTGAAGACAACCACCATTGATCTCTCGATCAAAATATTATCCCTACAATTTTCCCTTAACAAAAAATAGATATCCAAGCATAATATATTAAGTGTTATCATTCAATCTAGCATATTCCATCTAAACATGTTTAAAGCAATTACACCCATGGATACAAATATACATAATTGCACATGAAGTTTGGATGAGAAATGGATATTTATATTAATATAAAACAAAGATATAATGTGATAACCTCTATCTGCACCTCGTCGAAGCCGAGAAACCAAGTCCCTCCACCTGGGCCTCCACCAGTTCCATCCTGCATAATAAGGAAAACTCACAAATATAATGACAAGCTTGGGAGATGAAAACAAATGGTTCTATCAACAAGCACAAAGGGATGCAAACTCAAACATATAACAATGGGAAAAAATCTTGCTATAGTCTCTTTACTCTCCAAGTTTCTCCTCCTCTAATGCTTCGTAATGGATCAATATATAACCTCCAATGGGAAATGAAGGGTCAAATCTAATTTTTTCCCGGCAAATGGAAGGCCAAGGATGAAGGTATTCATTACTTGATGGGGAAAACTCCAAATATTTTTTGTTTTTTAGTACAAAACCTAATGTATGCAGGCAGTAATAGTGCAAGATGCGTATACATGAGATGTAGAACTGGTGACTTATGTATGTCTTCAAAAATGTATTTTTAAGTGTTATATTGAATCATGAGGGCTATAGTGAGTAAATGGGGTATAGTGACTTTACATAGGGATAAGGGAAATCCATCAAGTCATGATGCATGAGGTGTGGCAAATAACACTATAACATTTAATCCATGCTTGGCTTCAATCCATGGTTGACTTTATCCAAGGTTTCCTTAAATCTAAGGTTGACTTTTAGCCAAGGTTGAATTTAATCTGAGGTTGACTTTTAACCAAGGTTGACTTCAATCCGAAGTGGAATTCAATCCAATCTAGTTGACTTCACTCCATGGTCGAATTCAATCCAAGGGTTCAACCTCAATCCATTGTCGAATTTTAATCAAGGTTGACTTCATTCCATATTTGACTTTTAAGCAATGTTTACTTCAATCTAAGGATGGCTTCAATCTAAGGTTAATTTTAAGCAAGGTTGACTTAAATCCATGGTTGACTTCAATCCAAGGTTGACTCAAATCCATATTTGACTTCAATCCATAGTTTATATTTAAGCAAGGTTGGCTTCAATTAAAGGTTGACTTCAATCCAAGGTTGACTTCAATCCGAGGTTGAATTTTAAGCAATGTAGACTTTAATTCGAGGTGGAATTTAATCAATGGTTGACTTCAATTCAAGGGTGACTTCAATCCATAACTCACTTTTAATCAAGGTTGACTTAAATCCATAATTAGCTTTTAAGTAAAGTTGACTTCAATTCAAGGTTGGATTCAATCCAAGGTTGACTTGAATCCAACATTGACTTCAATCCAAGGTTTACTTCAATCCATATTTGACTTCAATCCATAGTTTACTTTAATCTAAGGTTGACTTCAATCCATGGTTGACTTCAATTTGTAGTTAACTTCAATCCATAGTTGACTTTTAAGAAAGGTTGACTTCAACTCAATGTTGACTTCAATCCATGGTTGACTTCAATCCATAGTTAACTTCAATCCGTAGTTGAATTTTAATAAAGGTTGATTTCAACCCAATGTTGACTTCAATCCATGGTTAACTACAATCCATAATTAACTTCAATCAAACATTGACTCCGATACAAGGTTAAATTATATCCATATTTGACTTCAATCCATAGTTAAATTTTAAGCAAGGTTTGCTTCAATCTAAGCTGGTCAACTTGAATCCATGGTTGACTTTAATCCATAGTTGGATTCAATCCAAGATTGAGATCATTCAATAGTTGAGTTTTAAACAAGGTTGACTCCAATCCAAGGTTGGATTTAATTAAAGATTGACTTCAAAGAATGGTTGACTTCTATTCATAGCTGACTTTTAAGAAAGGTTGACTTCAATTAAAGATTTGCATTAATTCATGGTTGACTTCAATTCATAGTTGACTTGATTCCATATTTGACTTCAATCAAAGGTTGACTTTAATGCATAGTTGACTTCAATCCATAGTTGAGTTTTTAGCAAGGTTGACTTCTATCCATGGCTGCATTTAAACCATTGTTGACTTAAATACATGTTTAACTTCAATACAAGGTTAACTTTAAATGATGGTTGAATTCAGTCCATAATTAACT
This sequence comes from Pseudotsuga menziesii, assembly GCA_001517045.1. Lineage (NCBI taxonomy): Eukaryota > Viridiplantae > Streptophyta > Pinopsida > Pinales > Pinaceae > Pseudotsuga > Pseudotsuga menziesii. The sequence continues at coordinate 54,988 of LPNX010455398.1, read as the reverse complement.
TCAATTCCAAGGTATTCTTTAATCTAAGGTTGAAGTCAATCCATATTTGACATAAACAAGGTTGACTTTGAGATAAGGTTGACTTCAATCCATAGTTGGAAACATGTCAAGGTTGACTTCAATATAAGGTTTTCTTCAATCCATCTTTGGCTTCAATTAAAGGTTGAATTTAATACAAGGTTGAGTTCAATCCAGAGTTGAATTTTAAGCAAGGTTGAATTCAATCCAAAGTTGACTTCAATCTAGGATTGACATTAATCCATGGTTGAATTCAATCCTAAGGTGACTTCAACCCAAAGTTGACTTCAATCCAAGGTTGAATTCATGGTTTATGTTTGTTGAATTTAATCCATAGTTGAACCATGTTGACTTTAATCAAGGTTGAATTTAATCCATATTTTGTTGACTATGTTTGCTTCATTCTTGGTGTTGGCTGACTTTAATCCATGTTGACTTTACTCCATGTTTCCTTTAATCCATAGTTGACTTTATTATCAATCCATGTTGACTGTAATCCATGGTTTATTGCAATCCATAGTTGACTTAATCCATAATTGGCTTTAATCCATGTTGACTGTAATTTGTAGTTGACTTTAATCTATAGTTGACGTCAACCTATAGTTGGATTCAATCCATGTTAATTTAAACCCATGTTGTCTTAATCTAGGTTGACTTTAATTAAGGTTGAATTTAACTCATGTTAACTTTAATCAATATTTGACTTACATGGTTCACTTTAATCCATTTTGACTTTAATCAAGGTTGACTTTAATCCATGTTTACTTTAAACCATGTTGACTGTAATCAATAGTTGACTTTAATCCATATTTTTCCAACCTATTTTATTGTATTTGTTTCTAACCTATTTTAATCCATGCTTTTCTAACCAAATTTAATCTAGTTTTTCTAACAATTTTTAATAAATGTTGACTTTAATACATGTTGACATTAATCCATGGTGACTTTAATCCATATTTGGTTGACTATGGCTGCTTCATGGTCGACGTTGGTTGGCTTCAATCCATAACTGAATTATGTTGACTTTAATCCATAGTTGAACCATGTTGAATTTAATCTGTAGTTGACTTTAATCCATTATTAACTTTAATAATCCATAGTTGGTTGACTATGGTTGCTTCATGGTCAACATTGGTTGAATTTAAGTCATAGTTGAATTTAATCCATAGTCGACTTTAATCCACCGTTGACTTTAATCAATGTTGAATTTACTCCAACTTGACTTTAATCCTTGTTGACTTACTCCATATTGACTTCAATCCATGCTAAGTTGAATCCATAATTGACTTTAAACCATAGTTGAATTCAATCAATAGTTGGCTTCAATCCATCTTGACTTCACTTCATTATGAGTTTAATCTAGTTTGACTTTAATCCATGTTAACTTTAATACATTGTTGACTATAATCCATAGTCGACTATGGTGTATCTAGTTGGTTGACCATGCTTGACATTCGTTTACCATTGCTGACTATGGTAAGCTATGGTTCATCATGGTTGACCCAACTTGGTTAAACCTTATAGTTCATGGTTGACTATTGTTGTGCATTGTTCACCATGGTTTGTTATAGTTATCCATGGTCAACCATGGTTGACTATGGTTGTTCTTTGTTGACCATGGTTGACTATGGTTGTTCTTCGTTAACCATGGTTGTTCATTATTAACCATCATTAAATATGGTAAACCATGGTTGACTGTTATTGACCTTAGTTGGTTGACAATGGTTATTCATGATGTGACTATGGTTGACTCTAGTTGCTTGAGAATGATTATTCATGATTGATTATGGTTTACTCTATTTAGTTAACAATGGTTACTCATTGTTAACCATGATTAATTTTTTACTCTTATTATTAAATCAATTATAAACTAACTTTCAAATTATTTTGAAATGAAAACTAATTCACTATATTACTCATATGTTATTTAGATTTTTTTTTAAGTGTAATGTAGTTGAAACTCAATTAAAATTGTTATCAATAAAACTAACAATTTTTTAGTATATTGTAATTAAAAAATAAATAAATTCATATCACTAAAAAAAATTCCAATTTAAATAAAAAACAATAAAGTAATTAAGAATTAAAAATGAATTTATCTATGTGTAAATCATTTGGAATTTAAATTTCCAAAAGAATGAAAAGCTCCCATCTCCATCTATAAGTTGTGTTAAAATTATTTAAATTAAAAACACTAATCTAACTAAGAATATAAAATGAGTTTTTCTATTTTTAGATTTTTGGGAATTTAAATTTCAAAGAAATAAAAAATCCAATCTCGATGAACCATATATAAAATAAATTAAACCGTAATAAATCAAACTACCATTAAAATTTTGAGTAGCCAAATTCAGTTTTTAATTTAAAAATAATCATTTTACTACAAAATTAACTATTACCTTACATGATATTGATGACGATGATGATGATGATGATGGTTAACGTCCACTAAAACCAAACTTTGGTCTATCAGACCTAAAGAAATTAATTATTTAGTTTATTTTAAAATTGTATTCCTATGCTCAAAGAGCTTGGAGAGAAGCGTCCCAAGCTCACTATAATTTTAACATGTTAAAAGGCTAGGAAGGTCAGTATTGCAACAAAGATTATGAAACTGAGATCTAATGTGGGTGTACGCAGGGCACTCTAAGAGGAAGTGATTTTCATCGTCAATGTTCATATTCTCACAGAGATGGTAAATCCTTTCCACCCATGGTATTTTAGGAACTGCCCAACGACATGTTTCACTATGAAGCTCGTGAGAGTTTGTTCTTATCATGGCTATATTAATTTTTTTCATTGAACTAGTTAAAACAAAGAGATACTTTTGATCTTCTAGAGTACGGTTGATGACCTCCTTATAATATCTTAATTTTATTTTAGCCTCTAAATCTTTCTCACACTACATTTTCTCTTTAAACTTAGAAGTAACAATATTTTTAATGTTATTAATATTTTGCAATGCAACATTTTCGTCGATCTCCCAATGGTTTAGCCAGGCCCTGGTATCTTTATACCAAACACACTTGAGCCTTAGGTGGTTTTGACTGGAATTTAAAGCTAGCTTAGGAAGTCTATGGTCTCCCATGTTATTGATTTTGTGCTTGTACAACATGAGCCTAGTCATAGCTAGGCTCTGGACAGGGGAAAACTCACTTCTATAAGGAAAATATGATAGGGTGTATTGGTTTTAATTTTGAGGTTATACGTTATAAAACGCTTCTGGATTTGCTCAATCTTTCTCTAGGATTCTCTAGAGATGCTGCAACCCCAAGCCTTGCACCCATACAAGATAATAGGAGTGACTAAAGTTTCAAACAGGAGCTTCTTTTTATCCCACATCACAAGGATTGCTGCTTTACAACTATTTTCAAGACTAAAATAAGCTTTCCACCCTCCATTAATCCTTTTCTCAATGTTATAGTTCCAGTTGAGCTTGTGATGAATATCAATTCCTAGGTATTTGTAAGAAGACACTTCCTCCAAGTTGTTATTGTCATACCCAAAATTAGCATCAGTGTCCTTCTTGGATTTGATAATCATAACTTTTGTTTTGTCAATGTTAATAGTCATACCCATGGTAGAGCAAAAATCCTTAAGAAGTCTTAGTTGCGTATCAAGATCAGATGGACACCTTGCCAAAAGAACAATATCGCCAGCATAGAGAAGAAGGATGATGACTATTCTAGCTAAGATCGTGCCAACACAGCCTGCTTCCTCTAAACAACCTTCTAGCTTATCAATGTAAATGCCAAATAGGTAGGGGAGAGGGGACAACCTTGTTTAACTCTGATATTACACTCAATATCTTTCGACCACCCCTCATTGCTCTTAAACTTGGCAATGACATTCTCATATAACCTTATTGCGGCAGCTCTCAACTCGAAAGGAACCTTTAGCTCTCTAATCTATTACATATGTTGTTTCTAGGTACTATTCGAAAGCCTTTCTAAAGTCCACAAAGCAACAAAAAAGATTGGATTTATCATTATGGCATTCCTTCACAATGATCCTAAGTGTAACGAGGTGGTCCGTTAATATTATAAACTTAATAATTGAACTAATAATCAATATGACTAATATTTTATTTTTTTATTAATATTTTTTTAGAACATATAAACTAAAATGTTGATATTTTATTTTAAATTTTAAAGTATCTTAATACAATAAGAATATAATAAAGGTAGATGAAATAAAATTATACAAATTAAATAAACTTTTTAACAAAATAATTGGGCGAAGAAAATAAAGGAAACCTCTCACGACTAAAGTATAAAAAATAATTGTATAAGATGAAGAGCATGAATAAATTGTGGAAATCCAAAATTGATACTAGGGCATGGGTAATAATTAATAAAGCATTATTTATTGATAGTAGGAAATAATGTTGTGTATTGTGTTATTCTGTTCATAGATCTTGGCCATTAATTCTAATTAATAAGTGCATTACCAACTAATTCCTCTTCACAATTTACTCATGACCGTGGTAGTATTATAAGCTCTTTCATTTTGATTTTGTGAAATATATGAAACCATTGTGAATTACGTTTTGAAGGTCATGTCGAGGCCATATCGTTGAGGCCATTTTAACAATATTTTTAACACCATAACGAGAGTGGGCTAAGAGATCGAAGTAGAGAAATAAAATGACCACCGTGTCATCGTATCTTCTATTAATCATTTGAAAGAAGTGCGAATATGCGGATGTTGCACCTCCATCATCCTAAAAATTAAAAGATGAGAACCCAAATCATTTATAAAAATACATCTAATCTGCTAGTTCTGTAGCACTTGAAACTAATACCTAATCTCACAATATAAGTTTTGTATGCGACTTGTACTTTCAAAACACACTCGCATATATTAATGCAATAAAAACGGTTGCCTACTTTACTATCCATGTTTGTGGTTGCATACTTAGAATAGAGTTTAGGCTCTCAACAATTTATATAGATCACAAGCTTGAGCTCTTCAACCTTTCAGTGCTCTTTCCTTTCCCTGGTTCTTTCTTTGTCAATCTATGTATTTTATACATACTTCATTTACATAAACAAAGACTTAATTTGTTTGCTTCTTTAGGAAGCTACCCACTAACATTAAAAACAACATTTAACGTTTTGATTGAAAGCTACCTAATAACTTGACTTGTAAAACAATACACGATGGAGACTTGAACCATACTTTTTGAAAAGTTGACAGTTGCCAGACAAAATTGTATTATACAGACTTTGATTGAGACACTGAAGATTTGATAGACATGAGCTCATCATTAATATTTCCAACACTCTCCCTTAATTATGAGCAGATGGGGATCATTAAACAATTTTTTTATCAAAATATTTTAGAGCTTGAACTTGCTTTGTGCATTGTAAAATTCACTCAATGGAATTTGTCACTCCTAAACAACTTCGCAGATACTGGAATGTGTCCCTTGCCAATGGTTTTGTAAAAATATCTTCCAACTGATCTTGAAACCTGCAAAATTCTAAACAAATCTCTGTGTTATTTACCAATTCTCTGATAAAATGAAACCTTGTGTCAATATGCTTGATTCTCTTGTGAAACACATGGTTCTTTGACAATGCAACGGATGAATTGTTTTTGCAGTATATAGTTGAGGGTTCTTCCTGGTCCTACATCAAATCTCTTAACCTCCTCATTATGGGAGTTTTGAGGTAAAAAATGGGCCTCAAAACATAAATTGTACCATTAAAATTCACTTTATAAGAACAAATAGGATTCAAGATGATGATGTCAACCATAAGGATAAAATTTGTAATAACAAATGGAGGGAAAAATAAAAAAACTACTTTTTCTTATCGTATTTTTGACATGTCTCTTTATCGATTCACCCAAATTTTGAGTTTTGGGACTCGTTGGATGCGTAATTTAATTCCTCATCCAACCTATACCCACACTGCATACTTCTGAGACACCCACAACAACCAAAAAAGAAAATTTCAATAAGAAAAAAACGTATTTTAATATTAAAATATTTTTTTATTAAATTTTATTTGTTGGTTGTTGTGGGTGCCTCAGAATTATGCAGTGTGGGTATGGGTTGGATGAGGAATTAAATTATGCGTCCAACTAGCCCCCAAACTCAAAATTTGAGTGAACTAATAAGAAGATATGTCAAAAATACGATAAACAAATAGTTTTTCTTTTTCCCCTCCAAAATTTAGAACTTTTATTTTATTATTATAAATATTATTTTATTATTTCCCTTATGAGGCTCGTTTTAGACCTCAATACTCCCCTAATGATGGATCCAAACAATTTGACATGTAGCACTTGTAGCTGCGACATACTTTGCTTCTGCTGAAGAAACAATCACAATGGATTGTTTCTTTGAAGCATGTGACTCAACACCTATACGAAAATAAAATGTTGATGTATTTGTAACTTCAGAATGTATTCATCTGTATATCTTATGTCTTGTACCCCGATGTTTATTCCGGGAATTGTTTGTAATGTATTTGAGTCATGTCATGCCCCGATGTTCCTATCGGGAGATTCAATAATGTAAACAAGTCATGTCAAGTCATTGTGGGTAACCCTCCTATTGTTCAAGGGTTAAAGTCCCCGCAGTTGCGGGGCCCTAGGGTTATTAGACTCTCCTAGAGAAGTCGGCCCTCGTGAGTTATTGTCAAGTCAGGAATTAGTATAAATAGAGAGTGAGCCTCTCTATTTATCACACACTCACTCACACTCAGTTGTAGCGCATAGCTAAGGGAGAAGAAGTTGTTGGGGCTAGAAAGAAAGAGACTACTGTTGTTGGGAGATCATGTTACTGTTTTGGGGTTTTAATTTTGGTGTTGATTCTATCTCTGAGGAAGTTGCAGTGTTTTCTCCATTTATGGTTTTCCTGAGGAAAAACATTGTGTTCATTGTCTCTTGTGTTTGATTGTTGTACTTGTTATTCTCTCAGTTAAAGATCCTAATATAATGCTAGCTTGAATGATAAAAATCTAGCATGGTATCAAAGCTAACCTGAGAAGAAGACACTAGGCAGCTGCAGAAAATAGGGATTCCTACTTTTTGGATCTCTCTCCACATATTTTCAGTAAAAGAAGGTTGGGATGACTTTCCTCTCCAGGGCGCATCTTTCTGTCGAAGTAGAATCTGATTCTATGCATTTTCAGTTTTTAACCCAACACTACTACTGGAAATTAGGGCTTTCCACAGAAGTGGAATTTTTGAGTGAGCACAAGCCTGGATTGATCTCCTCCTCAAAATCGAAGTTTAGAGATCAAGAGCAAATTTTTTGGTTGGACAGAACTCCAGGAAAGTCAAACCCTAATTTGCTCCTGAACCAACACCACAGAAATTCAGCTCGAGATCCAGATCCAACATCTTGACCTAGTAAAATCTAAATCTTTTGTATTTCCATTTGAGGTTCTTAGTTAAGATGTCTCATCATACCAAGCTTGATGAAAAGCTTGAGGGAGCTGATAACTTTTGAGCCTGGAAGTATAAGATCTCCCTCATCCTAGAAGAAAATGACTTGGACTCCTATATCAATGAGAAGGTTCCAGTTCCAGAGGGAGATGAGGCTAAGGCCTTACACAAGAAGAAATTGGTCATGGCTAAGAGGATTATTGCTGATTCAATCAAGGATCACCTCATACCACAAGTGTCCTCCCTAAAGACACCTAAATCTATGTTTGATGCCTTAACCAAACTGTTTGAAGGGAAGAACATAAATTGGAAGATGACTCTGAGAAACCAGTTGAAGAATGTAAAGATACAGAATGCGGAAACCATCTAGTCTTACTTTACAAGAGTCTCTTAGTTCAAAGAACAACTTGAAGCAGTGGATGAAGAAGTGGAGAATGTAGAGATTGTGATGACCACCTTGAATGGTCTCCCTAGGTCATGGGACTCTTTCATTCAAGGGATCTGTGCCAGAAAGAAGCTATTCAAGTTTAGTAGACTATGGGAAGAATGCTCTAAAGAATAAGCTTGGATAGCTGCTCGAGAAGAAAAGATGGGAAGTGAAGATCAAGCTCTCACAGTCCTATTGCAGCTGTAGGGTTTTCCCAATTTTTTTAAAATTTTGGGCCCTCCTTTTAATTTTGCCTTGCCTGGATTTGCTTCTAGTTGATAAACTTTGTTGTCCTCTACTACAAATTTCGATCTTTGAGGTTAAATTGATGAAAATTATTGAATGACTATCTTTGTTTGCTAATATTTTGACTTATGGATGATTTCCTTTTCCGCTGTCAGAAGCTTATCAAATTGTGAATCGGGGCCGTAGTCATCTACGGAGTTATCGTTATGAAAGCTTACTTATGAATGACCTAATCTAGAGCTATGTTTTTTGCCAACGCGCTTTTTTGTTTTATGTTAATATCGGCGTTTTTGTTTCATCGTCGTCCGAGCATCAGTGCTTTGTGTTGCCGCCGTTTCGGATGGCAGATTGCAAACATGCCGATAGAAGCCCTTATTTTTTGTCGATCCCGCAGGGTTTTTATTTTGCTCTTTTTCTCTGGATTAGTCTTTGGTTGTTCCGATCGTTGATGTTCTCAGTCGCCGCGGAATCTGTAGTCTATTTGATTCCCGCCATTGTGGCTCTGGAGCGAACTAACTTTTGGAAATGTTGTTTTCCAATTCGCCGATACTTTGTTTTATTTTTGTTGATGTTTCCTTTGATTTTCACTGATGGTTTGTTTTGTTCTTCTCCAATGTTTACTGGTCTGTGGAGCTTTTTAGTCCATGTGACTTTCGCCATTGAGGCTCCTATTTGAACTAGTCATCCGATGCTATAGTGGTTCCAAGGTTCAAAGCTGCAGTTTAGTGTTTGTTTCTCCGACACTTTTTATTGTGCCGCAGAACCCATAGTATGTCCATCGCCCACCATTGCGGCTCTTTGGATTAACCGCCCGATGCCTTAGTTGTTCCGCTATCCGATATAAACGTTTTCCCGCCGACTGTTTTTCATTGAGGCCTATATATATGGGACAGGTTATTATTTTATTGTTTATCTTTGAGAACTTGTGCTTACTTTGTCCTTGTCGAGGTGAACTATGCATCCGTGCTTAGCTGTCGGGATTATGTTCGTTCGAAGCACGGCCATGGATTTTCAGACCATCCCGTCGACTACATTTTGTTTGCTAGGTAGGCCAACCATCGTTTACTCTTCCTCTTGACTTTACTGGTTGTTTTAGGTCCTAGGGTTTTGTCCTTTGGTTAAGCATTCCTGCCGTTGGTAGTTGGTCGTCTAAGTCTGATTTTGCATCCTTATGGTGTGGAGTATTGGTCGGTTTCACATCTTTTATAGTGGGGGGTTTTGTTTCTTGATATGGTGTGAGCAGTTATGGAGTTTCGACCCCGGTCCGAAGTATTAGGAGGTTGGTGCAAACAAGCATTACGCTGTCTGCACCAGTTTTTGTGGGTTTGTCTATGGCCATCCGGGGGCTTTTCTAGTTTTCTTCCCGTCGTAGACAGTTTCCCTATTCTCCTGACACCGGAGGGTTTGTTTCTCGTGTTTTGATTACTGTATGGGGATGTTTCGATTTGGGCAAGAAATTGGATTGCATTTTGATGCATTTTGTCAATCGCGGTTATGTTTTAGTTGCAGACAGACTTAGGATTTTTCAGACTTAGCAATTTTTAGAAGTTTTCTCGCTAGTTATTCCTGATTTTACATTTGCATTATGATAGGTTTAGCTGTTGCGAATATGGAAGAGGTAAATGTTTATACTATTTTCTTCATTCTTCAAATACTGATTAAAATCTCAAATAGCCTAAATACATTTTGGTTTATGATAGGGAAACTTCTTCAAAGGAGATATGTCTAAAAGACAGAAGAAGAAGGCTCTTGTTGCTAAGGGAGAACTGATGTGGAGATAATTACTAAGGTAGAATATATCTACGAAGACACTAAAGCTACCACCGGGGTAGATCCTGATTACAAGTGGGGTGAGAAATATTAGATGATCTCAAATTAGAATGTGCCCGATGCTGGGTTTGAAGAGTTGAATATATATACCAACATAGAGAAGTCAGCTCTTATGAAGGTAGCTATAAGACCTGAGTTGTTTCCATTCTTAGAGGTGATTAGTTGGATTCTACCTAAGGCCGATGTGACCACAATGGTTTTAGCCAATATTGCCAAATAGGGATATGCTACTTACAGTCCTGGTTATGTCTCATTGGCATATCACTTACCTCTCGCCCAAGTTTACTTAATTGAATATTAGTTGAAGGAGATAAACTTGGACTTAGTTGAAACAGTAAAGAGAATGATGATACCTGGGAAGAAATTTTGAACCAGGACATCAGGAGAGTATGATACAGCCACTCTCAGGACTCCATATAGGTTTATATCATTGATGTTGAACAGAGTGTTTGGGAGAGCTCATGGTAAGAGCTTCAAGTTGGGATGGATTCCTATTATTTTCTATGTGGCCACCTAGGGGACTGTATTCAATTGGGAAAACATTGTGTCCAACAACCTCTCAGCTTGCATTTCTTCAACTCTGAGAGGGGTGTCCCAAAAGAAGTCTGAGTTTTATATGAGTTCCATCTTAGTGGACTGTATACTATGCACCCAACCATTTCCAGCCTTAAGATGTATATGGGACAGGGACAAAACCCCTGTGTATACTGCTTACAAAATATTGTGGGCACACAAATATTACAACCATTATAAATAAATTTGTGAACATTTTATTATGCCTTTATACACTTTAATTTTCTTGACTGAATGCAACTATATGTCTGAGGAGGCATTTAAAGTCATCGAGGAGCATGCAAATTACTATTTGACTGAAGAGGGGATGTACATTAGAATGTATGGTTGCTCTAAGGCACCTTCTTTGCTCCCCAAGTATGCCACTGATTATGTGGTGCAAAAAGAAGCAATTAGGCAGGTTTACCTAGATGGTGTAGGCAGCTTCATGTTTGAACATAAGAAGGCATCCTATGCTTCCATACCTTTCAAGCTAGGAAGTTACAAATTTTCCAAGGTCAAACTAACTGCTGAACTTGTGCAAGAGTTGGAGCAGTTTCATTTTGGGGAGATGAGTTTCCATAGAAATGACTCCCTAAAGAAGGTTGCAGAGCATTGCAAAGAAGAAAATGTTCACTTTGAATATGCAAACTTTTGGGATAAAGATGAAGAAATCTTCAGGAATGCAAGGAATATGACTGCACTAAAGAGGAGGTTTAAATAGAAGATCACCATTAAAGATGGTAAGTGTCAAACCACACAGAATAAAGGTGAAGAAGAAGAAGAAGCCAAGAAAAGAGAAGAGGATGCTAGGAGACTAGAATAGGAGGCAGAAAGTTGGCTTAAGAGTGAAGAAGAGGAAAGAAATAAAGTAGCACAAGAAGCAGCAAAGAGTGCAGAAGAAGCTGCAAAGAAGGTAGAGGAAGAAAGAAAGAAGAAAGAAGATGAAGAGATGAAGAAGAAAAAAAAAAGCTGAAGGTCTGAGGCTGATAAGGTCTACAACAGACCAGCAAACTACTGACCCAACATATATTCAAGAAGTACAGACAGCTCAGGGGCAGGGACAAGACAATCATGATTCCCAGGAGCCTGCTGCAACTTCTGGCAACAATATAGGACACGTTGTTTTTTTCTGAATTGAATCTAATACCTTTTGTGCAGGAGAAAGGAGAAGAAGTCCCAGATTTTAGCGCCATCTTTTATGACAAGGAGAAAAAGAGGATTGTCAAAAGGATTGAGAAAAAAATTGAAACAGGGGGACAGTCAGGCATGATGGTCAATGATAAAAATTTGGTGCATGGGACGGATGTAGATCCAAGATTAACAACAAAAGCTGGAATGGCATTGACACAATCCAATGAAGATAATGTAAATAGACTGATGACGGATCTGGAGCAGTTGAAAATAAATGCAGCTCAATTGAAGGAAACTTTGAAGAAAGAGAGAAATGAAGGTTATAAACTGAAGAGGAAATTTGAAGACATACAAAATGAAGTGAAGACTTCAAAAGAAAAACTTCAGACTCTTCAAGCAAATAAGATGACTTTGGAAGTTTCCATGGAAAAGACAGGTAAGGATGCTCAAAATAACCTAGCAGAATTGCAAAGGTTACAACAAGAATATCAGGAGCTGAAGATAGAAAAGGATGAACTCAAAGCGTCATATGAAACTCTTAGTGCAGAAAACGACCAGCTACAGAGCAAAGTGGTGGAGTTGGAGGCATAGAGGGCTATTATGGAAGAGAAAGAAATGCAGTCCCAAGTGCAGGTAGCATATTTTGAAGGGCATATTACTTCATTAGCAGCATCACTGAAGGATGCCAGTGAACAACAAACTAATATCTAGCCTCTAAAGGAGCATGTCCTAGCCCAATGAAGAAGAATGCACCTACTGCAGGTTTCTATTAAAGAGGAAAGATGTAAAGTCTTGCAGATAGATAATAGATTAGAGGAAATTTTGGAGACTACCTCATATTTTGTAGATAGGTCTCAGGAAATTTTGGAAGTCCTGATTGGAAGGATAGTAAGGATAGAGAACAATGAAAAAATTTCTGCAGATTTACCAGTGAAAGTTCAACCTAGCTTAAAGCAGGCTTACAATTTGTTAGAATTTTCAATAAGTACAGCAGAAGAGTTCAAGAAGGCTATGAGAAAAACAAGAGGAGCTTGTAGTGAATACTGTAGAAGGGTGCTGGTCACCTACAACAGATGCCAAGTTGCTACTGAACAAAGACTAGATGCATTACCAGAGCATGAGCTGTTCACAGGAATGCTACAGAGTAGGTATCAGGAGGATGAGTAGAAGATACAACAAGTCAAGGACTTGTATGAGCAGATCCTGAAAGATGCAGTAGCTCATATAGCAGTCAGCATTCATTTGCTTGAAGATCAATTGCGTTTAAGCCCAGGCAGCATCGAAGTGGTTAGAAATTAGGTTGCAAAGTTCGAGATAAACATTTGGTTTCTTGAACCTTCAGACTTCGAAAGCATAGCAGCAGAGGCCCAAGCGTGGAAAAAGTTCCTAAATGATCAAGCGGGGCCCTCATCATAAAGTGATTTATTAAATTTTGTTTTAAATGTAAAATATTGTATAATGTATGAGCACTCACTAGTTGACAAATTTTGGGAATGGAAACATTGGGAATCCCAAGAGTCACTTTGGGGCAGTCCAAAAGTTTGGCCATCCGGGGGTTTTTCTAGTTTTCTTCCCGTCGTAGACAGTTGCCCTATTCTCCTGACACCGGAGGGTTTGTTTCGCGCGTTTTGATTACTGTATGGGGATGTTTCGATTTGGGAAAGAAATTGGATTGCATTTTGATGCATTTTGTCAATCGCGGTTATGTTTTAGTTGCAGACAGACTTAGGATTTTTCAGACTTAGCAATTTTTAGAAGTTTTCTCGCTAGTTATTCCCGATTTTACATTTGCATTATGATAGGTTTAGCTATTGCGAATATGGAAGAGGTAAATGTTTATACTATTTTCTTCATTCTTCGAATACTGATTAAAAGCTCAAATAGCCTAAATACATTTTGGTTTATGACAGGGCAACTTCTTCAAAGGAGATATGTCTAAAAGACAGAAGAAGAAGGCTCTTGTTGCTGAGGGAGAACTGATGTGGAGATAATTACTAAGGTAGAATATATCTACGAAGACACTAGAGCTGCCACCGGGGTAGAGCCTAATTACAAGTGGGGTGAGAAATATCAGATGATCTCAAATCAGAATGTTCCCGATGCTAGGTTTGAAGAGTTGAATATATATACCAACATAGAGAAGTCAGCTCTTATGAAGGTAGCTACAAGACCTGAGCTGTTTCCATGCTTAGAGGTGATTAGTTGGATTCTACCTAAGGCCGATGTGACCACAATGGTTTTACCCAATATTGCCAAACAGGGATATGCTTCTTACAGTCCTGGTTATGTCTCATTGGCATATCACTTACCTCTCGCCCAAGTTTACTTAACTGAAGATTAGTTGAAGGAGATAAACTTGGACTTAGTTGAAACAGTAAAGAGAATGATGATACCTGGGAAGCAATTTTGAACCAGGACATCAGGAGAGTATGATACAGCCACACTCAGGACTCCATATAGGTTTATAGCATTGATGTTAAACAGAGTGTTTGGGAGAGCTCATGGTAAGAGCTTCAAGTTGGGATGGATTCCTATTATTTTCTATGTGGCCACCTAGGGGACTGTATTCAATTGGGAAAACATTGTGTCCAACAACCTCTCAGCTTGCATTTCTTCAACTCTGAGAGGGGCGTCCCAGAAGAAGTCTGAGTTTTATATGAGTTCCATCTTAGTGGACTGTATACTATGCACCCAACCATTTCCAGCCTTCAGATGTATCTGGGATAGGGACAAAACCCCTGTGTATACTGCTTACAAAATATTGTGGGCACACAAATATTACAACCATTATAAAGAAATTTGTGAACATTTTATTATGCCTTTATACACTTTAATTTTCTTGACTGAATGCAACTATATGTCTGAGGAGGCATTTAAAGTCATCGAGGAGCATGCAAATTACTATTTGATTGAAGAGGGGATTTACATTAGAAGGTATGGTTGCTCTAGGGCACCTTGTTTTCTCCCCAAGTATGCCACTGATTATGTGGTGCACAAAGAAGTAGTTAGGCAAGTTTACCTAGATGGTGTAGGCAGCTTCATGTTTGAACATAAGAAGGCATCCTATGCTGCCATACCTTTCAAGCTGGGAAGTTACAAATTTTCCAAGGTCAAACTAACTGCTGAATTTGTGCAAGAGTTGGAGCAGTTTCATTTTGGGGAGATGAGTTTCCATAGAAATGACTCCCTAAAGAAGGTTGCAGAGCATTGCAAAGAAGAAAATGTTCACTTTGAATATGCAAACTTTTGGGATAAAGATGAAGAAATATTCAGGAATGCAAGGAATATGACTGCACTAAAGAGGAGGTTTAAATAGAAGATCACCATTAAAGACGGTAAGCGTCAAACCGCACAGAATAAAGGTGAAGAAGAAGAAGAAGGAAAGAAAAGAGAAGAGGATGCTAGGAGACTAGAACAGGAGGCAGAAAGTTGGCTTAAGAGTGAAGAAGAGGAAAGAAATAAAGTAGCACAATAAGCAGCAAAGACTGCAGAAGAAGCTGCAAAGAAGGCAGAGGAAGAAAGAAAGAAGAAAGAAGATGAAGAGATGAAGAAAAAAAAAAAAGCTGAAGGTCTGAGGCTGATAGGGTCTACAACAGACCAGCAAACTACTGACCCAACAGATATTCAAGAAGTACAGACAGATCAGGGGTAGGGACAAGACAATCGTGATTCCCGGGAGCCTGCTGCAACTTCTAGCAACAATATAGGACAAGTTGTTTTTTTCTGAATTGAATCTAATACCTTTTGTGCAGGAGAAAGGAGAAGAAGTCCCAGATTTTAGCGCCATCTTTTATGACAAGGAGAAAAAGAGGATTGTCAAAAGGATTGAGAAAAAAATTGAAACAGGGGGACAGTCAGGCATGATAGTCACTGATAAAAATTTGGTGCATGGGACGGATGTAGATCCAAGGTTAACAACAAAAGCTGGAATGGCATTGAAAAAATCCAATGAAGATAATGTAAATAGACTGATGATGGATTTGGAGCAGTTGAAAATAAATGCAGCTCAGTTGAAGGAAACTTTGAAGAAAGAGAGAAATGAAGGTTATAAACTGAAGAGGAAATTTGAAGACATACAAAATGAAGTGAAGACTTCAAAAGAAAAACTTCAGACTCTTCAAGCAAATAAGATGACTTTGGAAGTTTCCATGGAAAAGACAGGTAAGGATGCTCAAAATAACCTAGCAGAATTGCAAAGGTTACAGCAAGAATATCAGGAGCTGAAGACAGAAAAGGATGAACTCAAAGCGTCATATGAAACTCTTAGTGCAGAAAACGACCAGCTACAGAGCAAAGTGGTGGAGTTGGAGGCATAGAGGGCTATTATGGAAGAGAAAGAAATGCAGTCCCAAGTGCAGGTAGCGGATTTTGAAGGGTAGATTACTTCATTAGAAGCATCACTGAAGAATGCCAGTGAACAACAAACTAATATCTAGCCTCTAAAGGAGCATGTCCTAGCCCAACGAAGAAGAATGCACCTGCTGCAGGTGTCTATTAAAGAGGAAAGATGTAAAGTCTTGCAGATAGATAACAGATTGAAGGAAATTTTGGAGACTACCTCATATTTTGTAGATAGGTCTCAGGAAATTTTGGAAGTCCTGATTGGAAGGATAGTAAGGATAGAGACCAATGAAAAAATTCCTGCAGATTTACCAGTGAAAGTTCAACCTAGCTTAAAGCAAGCTTACAATTTGTTAGAATTTTCAATAAGTACAGCAGAAGAGTTCAAGAAGGCTATGAGAAAAACAAGAGGAGCTTGTAGTGAATACTGCAGAAGGGTGTTGGTCACCTACAACAGATGCCAAGTTGCTACTGAACAAAGATTAGATGCATTACCAGAGCATGAGCTGTTCACAGGAATGCTACAGAGCAGGTATCAGGAGGATGAGTAGAAGATACAACAATTCAAGGACTTGGATGAGCAGATCCTGAAAGATGCAGTAGCTCATGCAGCAGCCAACATTCATTTGCTTGAAGATCAATTGCATTTAAGCCCAGCCAGAATCGAAGTGGTTAGAAATCATGTTGCAAAGTTCGAGATAAACATTTGGTTTCTTGAACCTTCAGACTTCTAAAGCATAGCAGCAAAGGCCCAAGCATGGAAAAAGTTCCTAAATGATCAAGCGGGGCCCTCATCATAAAGTGCTTTATTAAATTTTGTTTTAAATGTAAAATATTGTATAATGTATGAGCACTCACTAGTTGACAAATTTTGGGAATGGAAACGTTGGGAAGCCCAAGAGTCACTTTGGGGAAGTCCAAAAGTTTTGCCTTTTTGTATAAGTATAGGAGAGTTAGTTATGGAGAAGGAATTTTTCCCAATTAGACTTGTGAGAACATGTTGTAAGAAGAACTATTTCCTTTTGCAATAGATAATTACAGTTTTGCCTGTTCGAGAAAGGTTTGGTGGAATGTTCAAATGTTATGCAATGGATGTTGTTGAAGGGGAACTATTTTGTTTTTAGCTTTTGTCCATTAACTGTGAGATCGTTCTAACTTGTTGAACCTATGTTCTTGTATGAATGCTCTCTAGTTTATTTTCTGGAATTTCCACTATGAGTAATGAATGCTTTTCATAAACAATGAGCTATCTTGTTGTTCATCTATCTATTCATGTTTATGTGTTTCGAAATAAAGAACAACTACCTGTGATTTTTCCTAATGCATGAACAGTAATACATTACTCATTAAATGATAATCTTGCTCCCTAGGGACAATTTAGTTAAGTTAGTTTTAGTTTTCTTGCTTTGTGTGATTTAGATGCGAGAGAGTTTAGGACAAGTAGTAAGAACCCGTGCATCACATTGTGACCGCTCGTCGTATTCTCTATCAATATAAATTCTCAGATAGGCACTTGCATCTCATACTTAAAACTAAAAACACAAAATATACACGGTGGACTGGGCCACAACCAGTAAAACCTTTTATTTTTGTTTCTTGACCTATGGTAGCCAGACTGTAAACCAGACGGATTCCCCATACCAAACAGTCACGGGCTAGTTGGGAACGTTGAATGGGGATAATCCCTTACTGTTGTATCCTACAATTTTCTAGGCCTCAACAATTTTTTGGTGCTAGAAGGAGGGTTGCCAATGCATGGCTGGCCAAGGAAACCCATTTCCTCGAAATTACTCCACATGTGATAGTTTTGAAAGCAGTTCATTTCCCAATCCTATTCCTGAAGAGAAGTGGAAAGAACACTTGTATTCTATTGATAACGAAGTCGTTAGTGATCTAAGAAGACATACCGGGGCTTATGTGAAGAAGATTGGAGGATTACCGATTATCACTAACTTACCTAGAAGAGAATACAAGAAGAAATACCATCTTGTATTGGAAGACTCAGTGTTGGTTGGAGATGTGGAAGAACATGTAGAAACAACTTTACAGGAAGTTGTTCAGCCTTTGAATCAAGTGGGCCCAGAAACACCTAATTGTTCACCTTTTCATACTCCTGTTCATTCACCACCTCACTCTCCACCTAGACTCATGGCAGGTGTAAATGCAAATCAGCCACCTAACCCACCAAATCCACCACTTGCTTGGAAAGTCAAATCACCTTTAAACCTAACACCTCCTTTGCATGACTTACCTCAGGATTTTGAGAAAAGGCTACCCAAATTTGACCCAAGTGAAAATATTTTAGTAGATGATCACTTGCAAAGATTTTACTTGGCCATAGAAGGACTAAGGGCTGGAGAACACGAAGATGTAGTATGCAAACTTTTTCCACATACCTTGAAAGGGGGGAAATAGCCTCATGGTATTTCGCTTTGCCTGCAAACTCAATCCCAGACTGGGATACTTTTGAAAAGATATTCAGAAATAAATATGCAGCCCAGAAAAGCCATGCAACACTAATGAAAGGACTGTGCACTTTGAAGAAAGAAAGAAAAGAGAAGGTGCATAGTTTCACCCAAAGTTTTGCCGCTTATCTTAAGAATTTTTCTGAAACTGATAAGCCCTCAGATAAAGTTCTGATTGAGTATTACACTTCAGCTTTAGGGCCTGATTTGGCCATTTTTTCCAAGATGAAAGCCAAACCTACGTTATCAGAAACTTATGAAGAAGCCGAGAGAGTAGAAGTTGAAAGAGAGAGCATAGAAGATTATCCTGAGTAGTCAAGAGAGAAAACTTTTGGGAAGAAATCCTTATTACTATCTAAGCCTAAGGAGGAGCATTCACATGACTATGAAGGGATTGTAAAGATGATGCAGAAGCTATCTAACAAAATAATAGATTTGGAAAAGTAAAAGGAAGCTCAGAAATCCTATAAGCCTTACTACAAGAGAAGAGAGGATAGCAATCAGTCTAAGCCTCCCCCACACAACCCTGCATCAATGAACTTAACAAAGGTGGGTATGGATAACTTCTGCACCTTTCATCAATAGCCCCATTCAGAAAAAAAAATTGCCCTCAATGGATCAATTCGATGACATTAGTGATGAATCATGTATTGGATTCTAAACTAATAGAAGCTGATGATGAGGAGGAAAAGGATAATAAATCCATAGATAAACAAGAATAAAATGCTCTGGTGGTATGGGACTGTGTCTGATTTTTTGATACAGAGGATGAAGGTACTTTGAAACATGAGGAGATATCAGAAACAACTGTGACAACAAGAAGCAAATATTTGCTAAATAAAGACAATTCAATAATTCCAAAGATTAAGAAATTTCAAGACAATATGAAAAAGATACAGAAGAACAACACAGATGAGGAAATACCTAAACTTACCATTAGCAGTAAAGATCAGAAATAGGTCAACATTGAAGACAAAGTGGGTAATGTCAAAGAATATCTCAAAGCACCTAAATTACTAGAGGAAGAGCTCCCCACCAACAACCAACCTGTAGAAGAAGTTGTTGAAGCAAGTGTGGGAGGTAAGACAAAGTTTAAAACCCCACCATTTCTCCTAACTTTGGAGATTTTAAACCATAATGTGCACAATTTTCTAGTAGACTTTGGGTCATCAGTTAATGTTATGCCACTTGCAGTATGTAAAAAGATTAATGGATAACCTAAACCTACTGACTGGCAGGTTACTCAGTTAGACAAGACCAATGTGAAAGTAGTCGGGGAAATGGAGGATGTCTTGATTCGATTGTCTGCAAATAAAAAGATATGTCAGTACATTGATATTGTAGTAGCAGACATACCTAATGGCTATGGAATTATTTTGAATCGAGACTGGTCAGCAAGACTAAATGGGTATTTTGTTTCAGATTGGTCACATTTGTGGTTGCCTCATAAGGGAATCCCAAATCAGATTAAAATATCAAGAGAGCCTTACATGAAACACAATGTCATGCATTTGGAAGAGAAAAATGAATCAGTGAATTTTGTATTGGGAAATTATCTAATTGAACTTGAACCGGGAAAATTTGCATCAAAAGAAGCCAGCAACATATCAGACACCCAGCTCGATCTCCTTCAATATTCACGGGCTGATGAGATTGATTGTAAAGTAGTAGATATAGTTTTTGACTCAGGTACAGTAGAATTAGATAATGGTTAGTTCTTTTTCATTTTGTAGTCAAGCCTAGCCCCTTATTTACAAGTTGTCAGATTTATAGGGGTGGGCAGAGGACTGACCAGTTAGTGGCTTAGTTCTCAATTTTTTTATTTTTTCTTGATTTTTATTTTTCTTGGTTATCTTGTATGTAAATAAATTGATTTGGTTGTTTATTTTGATTTGCTTTATTTGTGTTTTGTTTAGTTTAGATTTTGGTCAATTTCAATAAAAAAGAGGCAAACTTTTGGTTGCATGGAGAGCATCAGAATTCTGGAGTAATTAAAATCCTTGATTATAAGACTGTGTACTATTGTTTTATGTGATAGAATTTCTTCTAGTTAAGCAGTTTTCCTAAATGGCTATGAACACATTGAAGTCCTGCTTAATCCTTGTAAAATAACTCAGGATCAAAAAATCTGGAATACTATTTCGAGGCCCCATCCATCTCACACTTAAAAAAATGTCCTAAGGGGTGACAACGAAAGACCCATGGAAAGGAAGCAAGGTAAACAGTATATTATAAATAAATAATCCCATGCCAAGAATTGAAAGCCAAAATGCAAATAAGAGTCAAAACTCCTAAGAAAGCAAAATGTATCAAAACAAAGTACTGAATCATATGAGTACAAAATTGCCAAAAGTTATTCTCCGTCCGTGAGTTGAAAATTAAATACATCTCTCACACAAAAGGACACTATGGATAGAGGAGCCTGAATAAAAAATTCAAAAAGAAAGGCATGAGGAGGACTCAAAAGGACAAAAGGTCCAAAAGCACAAAACGTGCAAAATGGCATGGGAATGAGGAACAAATGAATATTTATGTTTGCCATATGTTACAATCCTGTGGTGTCTAAGCTAGAAGCTACCCAAAGACAGAAGTAAAAAAAATGAAACTCATCTTCCTGGCCTCAAAATAGTTATATTGACTTTGAAATCTTGGGTTCCATTTTCCTAAAATTGGACTATCATCAATGATTAAAAGTACATACATTTTCCATTTGGGAAATCCATACATCTAAAAGAATCCAACATGTTGGTTTTATTGTTAAATAGTTTGTTACTTAAAGAAGGAGTTGTCTAGAGATCTGGGTTCACCAGGTAGTCGCCAATTGTTGGAGCTGCAACGTTTTCCCAAATTTTTTAAAATTTTGGGCCCTCCTTTTAATTTTGTCTTGCCTGGATTTGATTCTAATTGATGAACTCTGTTGTCCTCTACTACAAATTTCGATCTTTGAGGTTAAATTGACGAAAATTGTTGAATGACTATCTTTGTCTGCTGATATTTTGACTTATGGATGATTTCCTTTTTCGCTGTCGGAAGCTTATCGAACTCTGAATCGGGGTCATAGTCATATATGCAGCCATCATTGCGGAAGCTTACTTATGAATGACCCGATCTAGAGCTATGTTTTTCGCCAATGTGCTTTTTCGTTTTATGTTAATATCATCATTTTTGTTTCATCACCGTTGGAGCATCAGTCCTTTGTGTTGCCGCCATTTCGGATGGCAGATTGCAAACACACCAACAGAAGCCCTTATTTTTTGCCGATCCCGCGGGGTTTTTATTTTTCTCTTTTTCGCTGGATTAGTCTTTGGTTGTTTCAATCGCCGATGTTTTTGGTCACCACGGAGTCTATAGTCTATTTGATTCTCGCCATTGCAGCTCCAGAGCGAACTAAATTTCGGACATGTTGTTTTTCGATTCGTCGATAGTTTGTTTCATTTTTGTCGATGTTTCCTTTGATTTTTGCCAATGGTTTGTTCTGTTCTTCTCCAATGTTTACTGGTCTGCGAAACTTTTTAGTCCATGTGACTTTCGTCGTTGCAGCTCCTATTTGAACTAGTCATCCAATGCTATAGTGGTTCCGAGGTCCGAAGCTGCAGTTTAGTGTTTATTTTGCCGATGCTTTTTATTGTGCCATGGAACCCATATTATGTCCGTCACCCACCATTGCGGCTCCTCTTTGGATTAACCGCCCGATGCCTTAGTTGTTCCGCTGTCCGATACAAAAGTTTTCCCACTGACTTTTTTTCATCGAGGTCTATATATATGGGACAGGTTATTATTTTATTGTTTATCGTTGAGAACTCATGCTTACTCTATCCCTGTTGAGGCAAACTGTGCATCTGTGCTTAGCTGTCGAGATTCTATTTGTTCGAAGCGCTGCCGTGGATTTTCAGACCATCCCGTCGAATGCATTTCGTTTGCCAAGTAGGCCAACCATGGTTTACTCTTCCTCTTGATTTTACCGGTTGTTTTAAGTCCTATGGTTTTGTCCTTTGGTTAGGCATTCCCATCGTTGGTATTTGGTTGTCTAAGTTTGATTTTGCATCCTTATGGTGTGGAGTATTGGTGAGTTTCATAGCTTTTACAGTGGGGGATTTTGTTTCTTGAGTTGGTGTGAACCGTTATGGAGTTTCGACCCCAGTCCGAAGTATTAGGAGGTTGGTGCAGACATGCGTTACGCTGTTTACACCAATTTTTGTGGGTTTTTTTATGGCCATCCAGGGTGAGGTTTTTCCAATTTTCTTCCCGTCGTAGACAGTTGCCCTATTATCCTGACATCGGAGGGTTTGTTTCACACATTTCAATTATGGTATGGGGATGTTTTGATTTGGGAAAGAAATTGGATTGCATTTTGATGCATTTTGTCAATCACAATTATGTTTTAGTTGTAGACGGACTTAGGATTTTTCAGACTTAGTAATTTTCAGAAGTTTTCTCGCTAGTTATTCCTGATTTTACATTTGCATTCTGATAGGTTTAGCTGTTGCGAATATGGAAGAGGTAAATGTTTATATAGTTTTCTTCATTCTTGGAATATTGATTAAAAGCTCAAATAGCCTAAATACATTTTGGTTTATGACAGGGAAAATTCTTCAAAGGAGATATGTCTAAAAGACAGAAGAAGAAGGCTCCTATTGCTGAGGGAGAACTTGATGTGGAGATAATTACTAAGGTAGAATATATCTACAAAAACACCTAAGCTACCAC
This sequence comes from Pseudotsuga menziesii, assembly GCA_001517045.1. NCBI lineage: Eukaryota > Viridiplantae > Streptophyta > Pinopsida > Pinales > Pinaceae > Pseudotsuga > Pseudotsuga menziesii. Next base: position 31,867 of record LPNX010455398.1, on the reverse strand, counting down.
AGGGGTAGAGCTTGATTACAAGTGGGGTGAGATATATCGGATGATCTCAAATCAAAATGTACCCAATGCTGGGTTTGAAGAATTGGCTATATGTGCCAACATAGAGAAGTCAGCTCTTATGAAGGTAGCTACAAGACCTGAGCTGTTTCCATGCTTAGAGTTGATTAGTTGGATTCTACCTAGGGCCGATGTGACCACAATGATTTTATCCAATATTTCCAAATAGGGCTATGCTACTTATAGTCCTGGTTATGTCTCATTGGCATATCACTTACCTCCCGCCCAAGTTTACTTAACTGAAGAGTGGTTGAAGGAGATAAACCTGGACTTAGTTGAAATAGTAAAGAGAATGATGATACCTGGGAAGAACTTTCGAACCAAGCCATCAGGAGAGTATGATACTTTTAATCTTGCACATTGATCTAGGAACAAATAATCAATCTCATCAAGAAATAATCAACAAATAACTCAGAAATGGTGTTAATCGGAACTAGAATGGTTTCCTCTCTGTATATTCAATAAACAATGAATAGTTACAATAACAATGTCAAGCAATAGCTTGAATCAATAAGGAATTCGAATACCGTAGGAGGTCATTCAAATTCAATGAGTGAGTCTAGCTTAACTGACTGTAAGCAATTGGTTCACACTTAGTTAACCACTTGACCAAAACCCTAATTGACTCACCAAACCCTAACTAAAGTTGGAGTGCAATAAATGACTAAATCTCAACTAAAGGAGATCAAACACATGTCATAGAAAGCCAACCATCAAGTGCTAGTGCTCCATGACTTCAATGAATCCCGATGAGGTTAACTCAAGTTGAACTAATCATCAGAAGTTGGTGGAGGTGCCCCTGTTGACTCCAAATCATTAAATAATATATTTAATGAGAGGAGGCGCCTTAAATAACTGGTTGAACTAATTGTAACCACGAGTTAGCAATTAGGTTCATTAATATCACTCAGATCACCCATGGAGTGCTCCAGTTAGCCTTCTTAATTGTAGGAGAAGGCTAATTTAGCCTCCTTGAGTGTAGGTAGGCGTGGGTGTGACTGGATGATGTCAATTAATGTCAATTATACTTAGGATAGTGGTTTAACTAGGCCAATTTGACCAAAAAGAGTGTGTATGGTAGTAAATATCTCCAACACCCCCCCCTTAAGCTATACTCAGGAGGAGTAGAAAACATAAAGTGCATAAGAATGCTAGGGCCCTAGAAACAAATGTCATAGGTCACCTTGTACAATAAATTAACTGCTTAATATAACCAAGGAAACGGGGAAAACCTCATGGGAAAAATACCCCACTTCAAACTAAGCAATAAATCAATAATTGGTTCTTCTATCCAGCAACATCCTAAGACTGTGCATGTGAACCTCTAAATCCAAAATAAATTAATATTTCTGGAGGAATCTTCCACTTTGGAAGAAGAACAATGCACCCAACTGAATAAAAAATATAAACAGCTGCACGGTGGAAACTGGACCCATGTAGAGTAGCTGAAATCATCTGAAGAGAGAGAAAAGGTTCTTGAGGATTTGAACCATGTGTGGAACACTCAATAAACTGATATTTTGTAGCCTTGAACAGCAAACCGTGAGTTGTAAAATCAGCCCCAAATCTTAGGAGCAAGTGTCCAAGCGGATGCAGAATGTCTTCCTCTTTACTAGTTCTGTGAGGAGGTGAGCATGTGACCAAAGGTAGAGAAGCCCTAGGACTGTGGAGAGTGAATGCTTGAGATCCATAATCTGATATATCTTCTAAAATAGCTAAGGAATCAAATAATAAAATATCAGCAACCTCATATGAGGAAACTAACACCAAATCCCCATCAACAGTTTTGAAGAGAAAGTGCGGTACTTGATTTTTCACACCGAAATTGGTGAGAGCAGCTACAAGCATCGCTGAAAGCTCTTGGATTTTAAAATATGAACAAAATAATCTCAGATAATAATGTAAATCAGATCTAAATAAGTTCACAAAAGATTCAAAACTGTGAAAGGAAATCAAATCTCCAGCAACAGTTTTGTAAGAGACTTGCGGTACTTGTTTCTTCACACCGTTGATGAGAACAGCTACAAGCGGTACTGAAGGTTTATGAACCTGAAATTTTAAACCAAGAAATATCAGATAAAATCCAAATAAGATCATATCAGATCCAATAAGTTTCATATTATATCCAAAAGTATGGTTAACTGAGACGGTGGATGCACAGTTGTCTTTTTCTTCAAAATTCTGAATTTTGGTGCATGCAATCCTGTAGGATTTTGCTGGAAGATCTAGAACATGGGGAGTGAATTTGTCACTCTTATAATATAATATTTATTCCAAAATATCCAAATTTTTACATATTTTCACACCAGTAGCAACATTAGAGGGAGAAGAATCAAATTTCTCTTCACTTTCAGAAGCAATTACTGGTAAATTTTGCATAGAATTCAAAGGAAAATCACCGGTGAATGTTTGCATGGAAGTGCAGTAGTATTTTTCTTCAATATCAGAGATTCAAATGTCTTCTTCTATTTCAGAAATATGAGGAGATGAGATATCATATATCTCATGAACTTCTGGAGCATTAGGAGAAGGAGTCATTGCATGGAGACTTTCTTCAATTCGAATTGAATGTGTAGAAGATTCTGCTTCATCTTCATCTTGAACAAATTCATCAGAGAGAGTAGAGGCTGAGAATTTTGATTAAATAAATATTGTGGTGCTGGATGTGATCTCCAAATTTCTATTATGATCCTCATTGTTCTTGCCAAAGGTTCTGTCCAATTTTGTCCAGAGATCCTTTGGGTATTCAGCAGAACCAATAAGGTAGCGCAAGCTAGGAGAAAGGGCCAGACATATTACTCCAAAAGCTCTATCACCATCATTTAGCCAGTCATTCTCATTCTCATAATACTATTTTCCAAGTCAAATAGACACCTCATAGAGACTTCGTCTCTTCAGAGATGCAATCATCTTCAACTTCCATTCTGAATAGCTTGTGAATGGGGTGAGAAGAGGGATTGATGAGTCCATTCGAAGTTGTACCTGTTAAAACCTGCAAATCAAAACAAAAGGGGCACCGTAAGGTCGTAAAACATACACATTTTAGGCTTTCATCACACCCATCATAGTCAATCAAGCAAGCTTGATCAACAAGTTCTTTACTTGGGGTATTAAGTGGTAAGCCTTGGCTTCTGGTGCAGTGTTGGATTTTTGAGCTGTTGCTCAATTTTCATGCAGAAATCTGTCAAAAAGCTTGTTTTTGAGAGATAGAGCTTTGTCCTACCATAAGCTCTGATACCATATTAATCTTGCACATTGATATAGGAAAAAATAATTAATCTCATCAAGAAATAATCAACAAATAACTCAGAAATGGTGTTAATCGGAACCAGAATGGTTTCCTCTCTGTATATTCAATAAACATTGAATAGTTACAATAACAATGTCAAGCAATAGCTTGAATCAATGAGGAATTTGAATACCTTAGGAGGTCATTCAAATTTAATGAGTGAGTCTAGCTTAACTAACTGTAAGCCATTGGTTCAAACTCAGTTAACCACTTGACCAAAACCCTAATTGACTCACCAAACCCTAACTAAAGTCGGAGTGCAATAAATGACTGAATCTCAATTGAAGGAGATCAAACACATGTCATAGCAATCCAACCATCAAGTGCTAGTTCTCCATGACTTCAATGAACCCCGATGAGGTTAACTGAAGCTGAACTGATCATCAGAAGTTGGTGGAGGCGCCCCTATTACTCCAGATCATTAAATAATAATAAATAATCATTAAATAATATATTTAATGAGAGGAGGCACCTTAACTGACTAGTTGAACTGATTGTAACCACCAGTTAGAAATTAGGTGCATTAGTATCACTCAGATCACCCCCAAAGTACTCCAGTTAGCCTCCTTGACTGTAGGTAGACATGGGTGTGACTGGATGATGTCAATTAATGTCAATTATACTTAGGATAGTGTTTTAACTAGGCCAATTTGACCAAAAAGAGTGTGTATGGTGGTAAATGTCTCCAACATATACAGCCACTCTCAAGACTCCATACAGGTTTTTTAGCATTGATGTTGAACAGAGTGTTTGGGAGAGCTCATGGTAAGAGATTAAAGTTGGGATGGATCCCTATTATATTCTATGTGGCCACCTAGAGGACTATATTCAATTAGGCAAACGTTGTTTCCAACAGCCTCTCAGCTTGCATTTCTTCAGCTCTGGGAGGGTTTTCCCAGAAGAAGTATGAGTTTTATATGAGTTCCATCTTAGTGGACTGTATACTATGCACCCAACCATTTCCAACCTTAAGATGTATCTGGGACAGGGACAGAACCCTTGTGTACACTACTTACAAAATATTGTGGGCACACAAATATTAGAGCCATTATAAAGAAATTTGTGAACATTTTATTATGCCTTTATACACTTTATTTTTCTTGACCGAATGCAACTATATGTCTGAGGAGGAATTTAAAGTCATCGAGGAGCATGCAAATTACTATTTGACTGAAGAGAAGATGTACATTAGAATGTATGGTTGCTCTAGGGCACCTTCTTTGCTCCCCAAGTATGCCACTGATTATGTGGTGCATAAAGAAGCAGTTAGGTAGGTTTATCTAGATGGTGTAGGCAGCTTCCTGTTTGAACATAAGAAGGCAACCTATCCTGCCATACCTTTCAGAATGGGAAGTTACAAATTTTCCAAGGTCAAACTAACTACTGAATTGGTGCAAGAGTTGGAGTAGTTTCATTTTGGGGAGATGAGTTTCTACAGAAATGACTCCCAAAAGAAGGTTGCAGAGCATTGCAAAGAAGCAAATGTTCACTTTGAATATGAAAAATTCTTGGATAAAGATGAAGAAATATTTAGGAATGCAAGGAATATGACTGCACTGAAGAGGAGGTTTAAACAGAAGATCACCATTAAAGGTGGTAAGGGACAACTGCATAGAAGAAAGCTAAAGAAGAAGAAGAAGCCAAGAAGAGAGAAGAGGATGCTATGAGACTAGCATAGGAGGTAGAAAGTTAGATTAAGAGTGAAGAAGAGGAAAGAAATAAAGTAGCACAAGAAGCAACAAAGAGTGTAGAGGAAGCTGCAAAGAAGGTAGAGGAAGAAAGAAAGAAGAAAGAAGATGAAGAGATGAAGAAGAAAAAAAAAAGCTAAAGGTCTGAGGCTGACAGGGTCTACAAGAGACCAGCAAACTACTTACCCAACAACTATTCAAGAAGTACAGATAGATCAAGGGAAAGGACAAGACAATCCTGATTCCCAGGAGCCTGCTGCAACTTCTGGCAGCAATATAGGACAAGTTGTTTTTTCTGAATTGAATCTGATACCTTTTGTGCAGGAGAAAGGAGAAGAAGTCCCAGATTTTAGCACCATATTTTATGACAAGGAGAAAAAGAGGATTGTCAAAAGGACTGAGAAAAATATCAAAACAGGGGGACAGTCAGGCATGATGGTCACTGATAAAACTTTGGTGCATGGGACAGATGAAGATCTAAGGTTAGCAGCAAGAGCTGGAGTGGCGTTGACATAAGCCAATGAAGATAATGTAAATAGACTGATGACAGATCTGGAGCAGTCGAAAATGAATGAAGCTCAGTTGAAGGAAACTTTGAAAAAAGAGAGAAATGAAGGTTATAAACTGAAGAGGAAATTTGAAGACATGCAAAATGAAGTGAAGACTTCAAAAGAAGAACTTCAGACTCTTCAAGAAAACAACATGGCTTTGGAAGTTTCCATGGAAAAGACAGGTAAGGATGTTCAGAATAACCTAGCATAATTGCAGAGGTTACAACAAGAATATCAAGAGCTAAAGACAGAAAAGGATGAACTCAAAGCATCATATGAAACTCTTAGTGCAAAAAAAGACCAGCTGTAGAGCAAAGTGGTGGATTTGGAGGCACAGAGGGCTATTATGGAAGAGAAAGAAAAGCAGTCCCAAGTGGAGGCAACATATTTTGAAGGGTAGATTGCTTCATTAGCAGCATCACTGAAGGATTCCAACGAACAACAAACTAATATGCAGCCTCTAAAGGATCATGTCCTAGGACAATGAAGAAGAATGCACCAGCTCAGGTGTCTATTAAAGAGGAAAGATGTAAAGTCTTGTAGATAGATAACAGATTGGAGGAAATTTTGGAGACTACCTCATATTTTGTAGATAGGTTTCAGGACATTTTGGAAGTCCTGACTGGAAGGATAGTAAGGATAGAGACCAATGAAGAAATTCCTACAGATTTACCAGTGAAAGATCAACATAGCTTAAAGAAATATTACGATTTGTTAGAATTTGCAATAAATACAGCAGAAGAGTTCAAGAAGGATGTGAGAAAAAAAAGAGGAGCTTGTACTGAATACTGCAGAAGGGTGCTAGTCACCTACAATAGATGCCAAGTTTCTGCTGAAAAAAGACCTACAACAGATGCCAAGTTTCTGCTGAAAAAAGATTAGATGCATTACCAGAGCATGAGCTGTTCATAGGAATTCTACAGAGTAGGTATCAGGAGGATGAGTGGAAGATACAACAAGTCAAGGAATTGGATGAGAAGATCCCGAAAGATGCAGTAGCTCATGCAGCAGTCAGCATTCATTTGCTTGAAGATCAATTGCATTTAAGCCCAGCCAGAATCAAAGTGGTTAGAAATCAGGCTGCAAAGTTCGAGATAAACATTCTGTTTCTTGAACCTTTAGACTTCGAAAGCATAGTACCAGAGGCCCAAGCATGGAAAACATTCCTAAATTATCAAGCGGGGCCCTCATCATAAAGTGCTTTATTAAATTTTGTTTTAAATGTAAAATATTGTATAATGTATGAGCACTCACTAGTGGACAAATTTTGGGAATGGAAAGGTTGGGAAGCCCAAGAGTCACTTTGGGGTAGTCCAAATTTTTTTCCTTTTTGTATAAGTATAGGAAAGTTAGTTAGGGCGAAGGAACTTTTCCCAGTTAGACTTGTGAGAACATGTTGTAAGAAGAACTATTTCCTTTTGCAATAGATAATTACCATTTTTCCTATTGGAGAAAGCTTTGGTGGAATGTTCAAATGTTTTGCAATGGATGTTGTTGAAGGGGGACTATTCCGTTTTCAGCTTTTGTCCATTAACTGTGAGATCATTCTAACTTATTGAACCTATGTTCTTGTATGAATGATTTCTAGTTTATTTTCTGGGATTTCCACTATGAGTAATGAATGCTTTTCATAAACAATGATCTATCTTGTTGTTCATCTATCTATTCATGTTTATGTGTTTTGAAATAAAGAACAACTACCTGTGATTTTATTAATGCATTACTCATTAAATGATAATCTCGCTCCCTAGGGATAGTTTAGTTAAGTTAGTCTTAGTTTTCTTGTTGTGTGTGATTTAGATGCGAGAGAGTTTAAGACAAGAGCTAAGAACATGTGCATGACATTGTTACCACTGCTCATATTCTCTATCAATCTGGATTCTTAGATAGGCACTTGCATCTCATACTTAAAACTAAAAACACAAAAATATACACGGTGGACTAGGCTGCAACCAATAAAACCTTTTATTTTTGTTACTTGACCTATGGTAGCCAGACCGTAAACCAGATGGATTCCCCATACCAAATAGTCACGGGCTAGTTGGGAACGTTGACTGGGGAGAATCCCTTACTGTTGTCGCCTGCAATTTTCCAAGCCTCAACAAGTCCACACCAAGAAAACCAGAAGGGACCATCATCACTCCAAAGGTAATAATTCACACTCTAGAAGAGATCTATCTACTATCAGATGTTACACATGTGATGAGAAAGGACACATATCCAAATACTATCCTAAAAACAAAGGGAACTCTCACAAGAAAAGGGGAAATAAGAGAAGACATCATGCTCATGCTGCAGAGGATGATGAACCTTCCACAAAGAGAATCAAAGAAGAATGTGATGATTCTTCGAGTGATGAAGAATATGTGCCGATCTCCACTCTCACGGGAACTATCTCACATGGAAGCAATGATTGGCTTATAAACAGTGGTGCTTCCAAACATATGACGGGATTCAAAGAATCATTTGTGAAACTATCTGAACATGAGTCACCTCACAAGGTGAAACTTGGGGATGATTACCAGTATCCAATAAAAGGTAGTGGTGAATCCTCCTATAAGCTAGACTCTGGAAATTCTATGAAGATGAAAAATGTATTGTTTGTACCAGGACTAAAGAAGAACCTCCTCTCCATATCTGCATTGGATGCAAAAGGAATGAGGGTTGCTTTTGTAGATGGCCAAGTTCTTATGTGGCCAAAGGGAAATACTTTTGATGATGTAGTAGTGATTGAGGAATAATAAGGAGGTCTATACAAATTGAAGGGCCAACCAGAACAAGCTTTGGTTCATGACTCAGTAGAACCAAATGAACTTTGGCATAGAAGGCTTGCACATGTGCATTACAGGGAACTCCCACTTGCAAGCAAATCTGTTGAAGGTCTTCCAGAAATGCAGACAAAACATGATGGTGTCTACAAAGGATGTGCAAAAGGAAAGAACACAAAGAAGACATTTCCAAGTAGCAAGAGCAAGGCAAAAGGAATCTTGGAAATCATCCACTCTGATGTATGCGGTCCGATGTCATCCAATTCATTAAGCGGGTATGTATACTATGTTTATTTCATTGATGATTTTTCTAGGAAGACATGGATATACTTTATGAAGAACAAAGATGAAGTATTCAACAAGTTCAAGGAATTAAAAGCCTTGATCGAGAACCACACAAAAAATAAGATCAAGATTTTTCGATCAGATAATGGCAGAGAATTCACATCAAATGAATTCAAAGAATTATGCAAAGATTCAGGGATTAAGAGAGAGTTAACCACTCCATATAATCCACAACAAAATGGGGTGGCAAAAAGGAAGAATAGAACGATCATGGAAGCTGCAAGGTCCATGCTTCATGATCAAGATCTTCCCATGCATCTATGGGCAGAAGCTGCCAGAACAACGGTGTATGTACAGAACCGTACTCCACACAGAGTACTCAAGAATAAGACACCCGAAGAAGTCTTTTCTGGAAAGAAACCAGAAGTCAGCCATCTCATAATATTCAGCTGTCCAGTGTACATACACATTCTAAACAAAAAGAGGTCAAATTTAGATCCTTCAAGAAGGAAGGGTATATTTGTGGGATATTCTGAAAGCTCGAAGGCTTACAGAATATACTTCCTAGGATTCAAGAAGATCAACATTAGCAGGGATGTAACATTTGATGAAGACTCAGCTTACAACAAATCTAGAAAGAGACCTGTTGAAGAACCTAAAGAAACAGAAGCACCCAGAATTCATGACACAACCGTGAACGAAGAATATCAAGAAGAAGATTGAGAAATAGAAGAACCTCAAGAACCTGTAGATCCACCTCGACAGAAGAATACTCACAAGAGGAAACCTACTTAGGTATGAGAAGCTATCCAAGGTGCAAAAAGATATGGGGCTCTAGAAGAAACACTCAGAGAAAGGAAAAGAACCAGGTCCTATTCCAGTTATGTACCCTTATTATGTGATTTCATTGATAAAGAACCTTCCAACTATGAAGAAGTGACATAAAAGAAAGAGTAGAAGGATGTTATGATTGAAGAGTACCAATCGATCATGAAGAATGATGTTTGGGATGTTGTCCCAAGACCTGAGGGGAAGTTTGTGGTGACTTCCAAATGGATCTACAAGATCAAGCCATTAGAGGAATTTTGGGGTCTAAAATGGGCCTCCTAAGGAAAATAATAAAATAATAGTTAAAATAATAAAATAATATTGATTAATTTTGGAGGAAGAAAGAAAAAAACTACTTTTTGTGTTCGTATTTTCGACATATCTCCCTGTGTTTTTACTCAAATTTCGATTGGGAGAGCTCATTGGATGCAGAATTTGATTATGCATCCAATGAGTACCCACACTGCATACTTTTTACGGACCCCACTACCCCAAAAACAAGAAATACGTGAAAAAACGTGATGATGATGTCATCATCACATTTTTTCAAGTATTTCTTGTTTTTGGGGTAGCGGGGTCCGTCAAAAGTATGCAGTGTGGGTACTCGTTGGATGCGGAATGAAATTCCACATCCAACGAGCTCTCCCGATCGAAATTTGAGTAAAAACAAAATGAGATATGTCGAAAATACGAACAAAAAAAGTAGTTTTTTTTAATGTCAAATATGTCAATTCAACCATTATGGTTGACTTATTTTATTGAAATTCTATTGGTTCTTGAATTCCAACTCACAAAAACTTATTTTGGCACGTTTTCTTATAAGGCCCATTTTAGACCCCAAATTTCCTCTAATGCATGCTGCAGACAGCAGCATAAGAAAAATATAAAGCAATATTTGTGGCTCGTGGATTCTCCCAGAAAGAAGGAATAGATTATAAAGAAACTTTTGCACCTGTATCCAGATACACTTTCATCAAATCAGTACTTTCTCTGGCTGTAGTGATGAAATGGAAGGTACACCAGATGGATGTCAAGAATGATTTCTTGAATGGTGTAGTGGAAGAGGAAGTGTATGTGAAGAAGCCACTTGGTTTTGAAACACATGACAGGGAGACTCATGTGTGTAAATTGAAGAAATCCCTGTACAGTTTGAAATAGGCACCTAGGAAATGGTACAACAGAATTGATGGATTTATATCCAGTTTGGGCTGTACCAAAAGTAAAGTAGATTCCAACCTTTACTACAATGTTGAAGAAGGAAATCAAGTGATACTCCTATTGTATGTAGATGATCTGTTTGTAACAAGTATGGATGTATTGATTACTGATACAAAGAGACAACTTGCTGTCGAGTTCAAAATGAAGGACTTGGGTATGATGCACTATTTTCTAGGCATGGAGGTGTGGCAGAATGTGGATGGAATATTCCTTAGACAAGGGAAGTATGTAGTAGAGATCCTAAAGAGGTTTGGGATGATGGACTGCAAGGTCATAACCACACCTATGGCATCGAACCTGAAGCTATTGAGTGATGCTTCATCTGAGTCAGTTGATGCCATGATGTATCGTTAGATGATTGGGTCCTTAATGTACTTAACGAATACAAGACCGGATATTTTCTTTGCTGTGAACACCTTGACCCAGTTCCTAATAGATCCGAGACATGTTCACTTGATTAATGTAAATCATATTCTGGAGTACCTAAAGGGTACAATTGATTATGGGCTCAAGTATAAGGATGATTAGAAGATTAAACTGGAGGGTTATGCTGATTCATATTGGGAAGGAAATGCCATCAATTGGAAGAGCACTTCAGGGTGTTGCTTCAGTATGGGATCAGGTGTGATCTCTTGGTTTAGCAAGAATCAGTCTTACGTGGCACTGAGTACAGCTGAAGCAGAGTATGTCGCAACTTGTTCAGCTAGTTGTGAGGTAGCATGGTTGATGAAGCTACTGTATGATTTATTTGATCTCCAGTTGGATGCTACTTATATACATTGCGGCAACCAGAGTTGTGTGAAGTTGTCTGAGAACCTAGTGTTCCATGAAAAGTCAAAGCATATCAAGATAAAATATCACTATATTAGGGATATGGTGTAGAGAGGAGTAGTTAAGCTCCAGTATGTTGCGATGAACGAACAGATAGCTGATGTGTTGACTAAGCCATTGGCCAGGTTGAATTTTGAATACTTCAGGGAGAAGCTTGGTGTTCTCCAGATCAAGGTTCCTTCCAAGAGGAAGTGATGAGTCCATAATTTGCACTTCTGACATGGTGAGAAGATTGGTTCCTTCCATGGTCAAATGTAAGTGTTGTTCCCTTTTGACATGGTGGGAGGATTGGTTCCTTCCATTTCCAAATGCATGTGATGATCCCACGTCCAGCATGAAAAAGGGATGGCTCTGTGAAGACACATCTAGTATGAAAAAGGACTATCTCTGTGTAGATCCCACATCCAGCATGAAAAAGGGCTGGCTCTGTGAAGACACATCTAGTATGAAAAAGGACTGACTTTGTGTAGATCCCACATCTAGTATGAAAAAGGACTAGCTCTATGATGACACATCCAGTATGAAAAAGGATTGGCTCTGTGTAGATCCCACATCTAGTATGAAAAAGGACTAGCTCTATGATGACACATCGAGTATGAAAAAGGACTAGCTTTGTGAAGATGCCACATCTAGTATGAAAAAGGACTAGCTCTGTGATGATACATCCAGTATGAAAAAGGAATGGCTTTGTAGATGTACATCTAGCATGAAAAAGGGTTGGCTCTGTAGAACTTCCTGTGACGAGAAGAATCAAGAGATAGCACCCATGATGATGACCTAGTGATGATCTAGATCGAGTGATGATCCAGATCCAGTGATGATGATCCAGTAGTGATGATCCAAATCAAGTGATGATCCAGATCAAGATGAATATGACTTGAAGATGAAGATAACTTGAAGATGAATATGACTTGAAGATGAAGATAACTTGAAGATGAAGATGACTTGAAGATGAAGATGACGAGAACTCATTGATGATCCATATGATACAGAGAAGAAGACCCGTGTTGATAAATTGTGTCGAGAGAATACCTTCCTAGTTAAGAGGGAGTGTTGATGTATTTGTAACTTAGAAATGTATTCACCTATATATCTTATGTCTTGTACCCCGATGTTTATTCCAGGAAGTGTTTGTAATGTATTTGAGTCATGTCATGCCTTGATGTTCCTATCGGGAGATTCAATAATGTAAACAAGTCATGTCAAGTCATTATGGGTAACCCTCCTATTGTTCAAGGGTTAAAGTCCCTGCAGTTACGGGGCCCTAGGTTTATTAGACTCTCCTAGAGAATTCAGCCCTAGTGAGTTATTATCAAGTCAGGAATTAGTATAAATAGAGAGCGAGCCTCTCTATTTATCACACACTCACTCACACTCAGTTGTAGCACATAGCTGGGGGAGAAGAAGTTACTGGGGCTAGAAAGAAAGAGACTACTTCTATTAGGAGATCATGTTACTGTTTTGGGGTTTTGATTTTGGTGTTGATTCTATCTTTGAGGAAGTTGTGGGTTATTCTCCATTTATGGTTTCCCTGATGAAAAACATTGTGTTCATTGTCTCTTGTGTTTGATTGTTGTGCTTGTTATTCTCTCAGTTAAAGATCCTAATATAATTCTAGCTTGAATGATAAAAATCTAACATGAAATCTATACCTAGGTGGCATTTTCCTGTCATCTATGCTACCTCCAATGTCACTATCAGTATATCCAATAAGACTAAATTTTTTCTGAGTTTGAATACAAAATACCAAAATATTTTGTGTCACTCACATACCTCGGAATTATTTTTCCTTCTTGTAAATGAGATTCTTTTAGTGACTCCAAAACCCTTGAGAGTAAGCTTACTACATACATGATATCTGTTGTGGTGGCAATAAGATATATAAGGATTCCAACCATATTTTTAAATAGCATAAAATCTACATTTGATCCATCATCACCCTTGCTCAATTTCAAACCTATTATTACTAGTGTTGGGGTTGTCTTGCAACTAACCATATTAAATCTCTTAAAAAACTTCATTTGCATTTTAAATCCAGAGATAAAAATACCATCTTTGGATTGGTGGAATCACTACTACACCAACGGGTTCTTTAAGACATTTATTAAAGACCAAACTCCCATTTCATCTTAAACATATAATTTATTTTAAAAATTTCTTAAATGAAAATGTCTTTAATAAAAAAATTAAATATAAAGGGTTTTTCATGAAGAGGGTCTTCACTCAACAACTTAATTACTTGATATGTAACCTGCATTCAACAGTGTCGATCGATTGTCATCAATGCTCCACCTACTCTACAACAGGCGACATCATAGGCTGGTTAATGTTTCAAGATGTTGCGTTGTTCAAATTTTTCGGAGCAAAATGGATATAGTGTATGCGCGAGAGATGAAAATGTTGAATAATGTATTGTCATTGATGTCAAAAATGTACTGTCACATGCCATTATCCAAAGTAATGATACGTGTTGCATTGATACTCTTATATTTCTGATCTCTTAGTAAATAAAGTAAATGTGTGTGTGTTGAATAAAAGAAAGGAAATATGTATATATATGTGAAAATATGCAAATAGCAGTAAGGTATATGCGACCAAAGATCCCAACACGACATTGATCACAAGTGCGCAAATAGTAATCTATAAGAAGAACATTGAAAATGGAATACTATGTGCAAATACCATTTGTTTGAGACTTATGAATGGAGAACATGAAACATAAACTTGTGTGTAATAGTCCCACAAATAAAATGGTATTTGGTGCAAAGACTAGTGAATAAAAATATGAGTTGTGCACTATGTACAAAAGTCCCACAAGGACGTTGGAATATGTGTACTAAATCCCACAAAGATGAATTGCGATAAGTGGCATGTCGGCGTAGATCTTAACTTGAAGAAAATGTACAAAAGTAGGGTGTTATCCAAGAATAAGGAACTTCACCAAGTGGACACATCTCTTAAGATAAGAACAATATAAATAAGGAAGAGATGGATGTAGTGAAGTAAGCTTGTGAAGGATAAAGATCTAAGATAATATGGTTAGACAAGCTTTTGAATTCTTTGGGGTATTAATGGCTCATTGATCACAAAAAGTGTTTTTACACAGCAGAGCTGAAGTGCACAAATCAATCAGTGTTGAATAAAAAGAAGTGAGCTAGTTAAATATGATACCTGTATTTTGGATATGCGATGTTCTTACTTCGTGAAAGACATAGACCGCTGAACAACAAAAGTGACTGAGCTAGGAACTATGTTCAGTATTTAGAAGCAGATCGTAGACGTTGTTCAGAAAGTTATACTAATTCTGGATTATGAGGACTCTTGTCAAAGATAAGGTATTTTTTATATTGCAGTTATAAAAATACATTCTTATTTCATATCATGGAGGTTATACGAGGCAAGGAAAAGGGGGTTGTATCCTCCTTGGAGCTAGTTCTGGAAAATATAATTAGGGTGTTGTAGAATCCTTTCTATTGGAGCATATAAAACCTAAGAGGTTGGAGTCTCCTTCTAGATGCAGCTGGTAAATATAATCAAGCGGTTAGACTCTCCTTCCCGTCAGTGTTGGACAATATAACTTGAAAATTAGTGCTTCCAAAACCAGAGAGAACAGTAATCCAAAGGTCAGAACTTGATTGCCACAAGTCGCAGTTTGCACAATAAGACAAATACATGTTCAATTCGGTGTCTAAAGTTCATAAGTCTGTGTTTGTGAAGATTGAAGTCATTGCAAATTGGCGCCAACAACCAACAAATTGTACTTGAGGATTAGGTCAACATTTGAAATGAGTGGGTGCTCATGTTTGGAAATTGCATTCTCCCACTGATATAATATTTCATATATAGTTATAGATTTCAATTATTCTTAGATATTTGTGTGCTATTGTTTTTTATTGTTGATGCTGAAAATTTTTAATGGGTGAAAATGTATCAAAATAAAATAGCATACATATATGCACAATTACTAATTCAACCATTCCTTTTAGTAATAAGATAAATACAACAATTGGTATCAGAGCAGGTACCTTTAGTAATAGAATAACATTTGGAAGAAGGTTCTAGTTCAGAAATGACAAAACTAGATATGCTTTCTAGAACCATGAAGGATGCACTAGAAGACGAAGAATTGGCTGAAGTATATTTTGAAGGAGAACTAATCAGTGCATTGGAAGAATTAAATAAATCTAGGAAGAGAAACAAAGTATGAAATAACGACTTTCAATGTATAGAGAACAAGATGAAGAAACAAGAAAGCTCAAATTGGAAATAATGGAACAACTCACTCACCAGGAAGAAAAGTGTGGAAAGTTAAAAGAATAAGTCACCTGCCTAAAAGAACAACTACACAAGGAAAATGATCAGTTGAACCTTTGGAAAAAATACAATAAAGATATAGCGAATTTAGAAGACTATAGAAAATTAGCTGAAAAGATGGAATAAACTCTAGAAGCTATGCGAATATAGTCAAGAATTTCATGTCGAAAAGAGATCAAAATTACGAACGAATGGTGTGTTCTCCTCATAATGTCAACCCCGTGCAACTGGAAATTTCTCGATCCACAAGGTACCAGACACTTTTCATAGGAAAGTGCTTTTGTTGTAGAAATTTTGCAACAAAGAAATAAACTATAAGTTCAATTGAGGAACTTCCTAAAGAGAATAGATTATCCTATAGAAGGAATCATGTTGAAATAAAACCAGAAGCCTCAAAGGAATATTAAAACCCATTTAGTCCCTTAAGCATAGAATGTGAATGTCAACAATGTGGCAATAACAGACATATGACCAAAGATTGTGAAAATAAATCTTGATTGTTCAAGCCAAATGGAAGTGGTCATAACTCAATAAAGCTCTAGCAGGAAAAGCTCAATCAATCAAGCCATGAAGGATGCAGGACGGCACTACATGTGCAGAATAAGAAAGGTCAATGGTATATTGACAGTGGTTGTTCCAAACACATGACAAGATATCAAGGGAATTTCTTAAATTTCAAAAAAGAGAGGAGAAAATGTGGACTTTGGGGAAAATGGATCAACCAATATTATAGTTAAGGGCATGGTTAGTCTTGGAAATAAAAGAACTAAAGCGTACAATGTCTTGTTATTTGAGAATATGAAGCATAATTTCCTCAACATGACTCATATGTGTGACTAAGGACATACTCTCACCTTTGATTTGGAGAGATGCGAAATAAAAGATAGAGACATAGCCAGCTTAGTGGAAACCACAACTAGAACTTCAAACAATTTCTATATACTACATGAAAGAAAAAAAAATGTTTCCTAGGGAAAATAAATGAAAGATGGATTTGGCATAGGCGGATGGGACATATAAACTTTGACAATCTTGTCAAAATTAGAAAAATACAGGTCTTGAGGGACATCCAAATAATTACAAATCTCTCATAATTAGTTTGCAAACAGTGTCAACACGGAAAACAAACAAGAGTAAGTTATAAAACAAAGGAGTACATTACATCAATACCACTAGAGTTGACCCATACATATCTATGTGGAACTACCAAAACCAAAAGGTTAAAAGGTTAACGTTATTTTGTGATATTCATAGATGATTTCATTCAAATGACATGGGTTTTCTTCCTTAAGAAAAAATCAGAAATGTTTGAATGCTTTAAAGTTCTCACACTAATACATAATAGAAAATTTGCGACGGTTTTTCATTGCTATTTCCACATTTCATTGTCTCAATTCCGACAATAACGGTCGTGATGTTTCATGGCACTTATTTCATGGATCTAATGACGAACTTTATAAGCTTCCCATATAGATATGAAAATTGGCCGCCATGTGTCTTCTATATGGTGACCTTTGAAATTGATTTTTTTAATTCATTTTCTACGTTTTATCGCTCTATCGACAAAGTTTTCGTCCCTATAACGATGAAAATAGGCCAAAAATTGCTAGGAAAAATTTGGTTTCCATGCAAAACCATGGAACACTTTTGATGAATGTTTGTCTCTCTATCGACGAATTCTGGAATTTGAACAGAAATTTCTTCCACGCAAAACCATGCAAAACCAATCTCTATCGACGAAATCTACAAGTTGAACGGTAATTTTTCCACGAAATTTCATCGCTATAGAAATGGTATTCGTGGAAAGCCACCCAGGGTTTCAACGGTTTTGCAATACCCACTACGAAAGTTCGTTGATATTGCAATGAAACCTGGAGGTTTCAAAAAAAAAATTAAAAACAGTGGAAAGGCACCTTCCTTTCCACGATTTTGGATCTTCAATAAGTGCTTATGAAAAAATACATACTATATTTTAAAGACAAAGAAATGGATAAAATATAACATACGAAGGTGATTTATAGAAAAGAAATATATCAGGAAAGTAAGATATGGGAAAAAAACATATTGAAGTAAAAGGGAAAAAATAAATGGGAAGTTCACGCGGGAGGTCAAAAGTGTTAACTGACTCTAAAACATAAGGCATAATTATTTAAAAAGTGCCCAAAAGTACCCAAAGTGACCCTAAGCACCCTAATTATTGCCTCAAAAACTATTTTCCCATTAGGATGCACAAATTCATAATAATTGACTAAAATACATAATTTTTGGTTTGACTGGGCAGACTCGGGTTTACTGTATGTACCAACAACACCCCCAGCTCACTGGCCCTTTCGACGACAGACCGTGGAACGGCCTGAAGTCTCACTCGAAGTGATTCTAATGGTTTTTCCAAAGACTCAAGTGTCTTCGACCAGGTTTTGTAGCATCCTGGGGTCTCACAGCTCTTCTTAGCCAGCGAGGTCTCTCTCTGTGACGTGCAGCTCTCTCTTACTCGCGGGTTCTGATAGGGAAGGGATCCTATCGCGTCGCAACTTCTGTGGTGATGCGCAAACTCTCCCTTCCTCTTAACCCGTGATCTGCGATGTCTCATGCCTCCATTCCTGCGACGGTGTGATATCCTCTACTGTCTAGGCGATATCGTCTATGGTACAGCCCAATGCGACCCTCAAGGTCCAAAGCTACCTTACGGGGTGGAATAACTCGGCCAACTGTTACAGGGTGTTAAACAATCTTACTTGAACTTCCACAGTTCAACACACTCAATGTCAACTTTACCTAACTTGCTGAATAAGTATATTTGAAACACTTAATAGAGCGACTATTACTGTGTGAAGCAAGTGCTGATAAACTCATATACAGACACTTGATACATTTAAACTTGCCTTTAGCCTTATATAATGCTGTAAATGAATGAGACATATAGACATTTACTAACTGATATATAACATTCATGTGACAAATAACAGATATCAACTGAATAAAGCACAATCACATAACACACTGATTTTACGTGGTTCACTTCCATGGTAGAAGCTACATCCACAGAAATGTGTTTATATATTATAACTCGGGAGAGTAAACACAGTTCAGCTGCACCTCATATGTAGCTCGAGATCTTCTGGGTAACTCCACACACAGCCTGGAGACCTTCTCTCTTAGATCTCTCTCTTTCTCTATATTGCCTTCTTACAATATACTCTTCCTCTCTCTCTCTCTCTCTCTCTCTCTCTCTCTCTCTCTCTCGACCCCTGTGGATCATTCGATCCCTGTGGATTGTTACATACACATTCAATGAGCCAGCTACTAGTTATAGTAAGATATCTACAGCTTGAAACTATCTAACTGTCTAACTAGCTACTAGCTAACGTTTTACAATACAAAATACATCCCTTTATAGGCGGCCTGAAGGTCTCGCCATTACAACACTGTGGGCCTGTCCCAACAGTATCCCAAAACCCTAACTAGTGACAGTCAGTGTATGTGTACTTGGAGTAGCCGCTTTTCATCACACCACTGCTCTCTGCAGTCTTCCATGCTCCCGATGCTAACCATGGGTACTGGGTGTCGCTTCCCTATTTTCTGTCCTTCGTCTTCAATACCTCAGCCTCGTTGTTCCTTTTCCTTTATGATGGTAGCTGAGCCCTCCTATCTTTTCCGATGCCTTCAATGCAGTGGGTGAGCTCTCTCTTCTCAGCCGCTCAAGTACTATCATCTTCTTTGACTTCTCTGTCCGATAGTCACGGTTTTCAGCTCTGATCTGCAGCTAGAAACATGCTACGGCGTCGTAGCTTTACCTTATCTCTTATGTTCTCACCAAAACTGTCTATCCACCAAAATGGAAGCTTCTCTTACAACTGCGGGATCCTACTCTAATATTCCCCTAACACTTACTTGTGGCTCATCCCCGAGCCACTACCATCGGGCTTCTCCTACTGTAGCTTCTCCTTGGCTTCCTGTGAAGTCCGATTAAATTTGTCCTGAAGTCCTGCGACTTCGTTCTGCATAGCTTCAACACACTCTTGTGCCGATTCAAGCATAGCTTAACTAATATTGGAGTCTTCTGTTGCATCAATTTCATTTCTAGTGGTAGTGAACTACCTAACCTTCTGCTCAACCGCATCGACTAGCTCTGTGATTTGTTCCTGATATGGTTGAAGCAGGTTATTGATTTGTATCTCCTTTGCTCTCAACTGCTGAGATTCCTATTGCAAGTGGTTCATCTCTGTCGTCTTTCTCATCTTCGCAAGAGGTCCTAAACTCTTGATTTGTTCCTTCATTGCTGCTGTGGCATTCTCTATCTGTTGAATGCTTTGCTGGAGTTCTACTCTCTCGGGATGCTCATCTAACTCCGACCATGTGTTTATCGCATCAGCTAGCACTGACTGTGCATCGTCTATGCGAGATTTCATCTGTGTGGAAGTGAGCCTAAAGGCCTCTACTCTCGCTTCCTTGTCCGCCTGGGGGGTGCTCGGTGCTCGAGCCTCAAGCTCAGCAATCTGTGCTTTGTGGTCTTCTTCCAGCTTTGTCACTGTTTCCTCCAGCTTTGTCACTGTTTCTTCTAGAGCCTTTGCTCTGTTTGCAACTCTTCTTACCTTCTGCGTAAGAGGCAAGGAAAAATCGATGTTACATTGGGGTAACTCCAATGTGATGCTCTGTAATACCTGAGTGATATCCTATTCTTTTTCTTCATATGTTCTTAGCTCCTCTGCCTTTGTCTGAAAACTTACGATGAGTGTTGCATTCTTTTGTTTCAGCTGCGTGTTTTGTTTATACGTTGCGAGCTCTCTATCTCTGAGCTCTGTGCTTAGCTGCTGCTAGATCATCTGCAACTGCTCAATGTGAAACTCTGTGAGGTTAACCTTGACAGGTTTCCTAATCTGTATCTGTACGTCCATCATTGAAGCAGGGAATTGGATGCTCCCTGGTGGTATCAATACTGTATTGATGCGATCCTTTGCCAAGATTTCCTTGTGGGAAATCAACTCTGTTGAACTTTCTCCTGCGGGCGTCTTGATTAACTGATTTTGGATTGTGGTAGTCTTCTCGGTTAGTGTTTTCAACTGGACAAGCTGCTGATCTATCGCCCCATGCATCTTTCCCTACGATGCGTGCATCGCCTGAAATGTGTCGTTCATTTCGTCCCTTAGTCTTGCTGCAATTTGTTCATAGTCATCGTCTGTCAATGCAGTCTCCAAAGGCAACCTTGTGGCTTTCTGATTTTTCTTCTTCATTGGTGAGTCTAGTGGTGCCTCCTCTGGTTATTTCCTCTTTTCTCCCAATGGTGTCACTTCTACTATATCTTGCATCTAGGACCCCTCTTTGTCTTTGCCTTTGTCTGATGGGTCTGTCTGCGCGGTACCTGATGGTAGTGCTGTGGTATCTTCTAATGCTTGTTTCCAATTGTCATCAAAGTCTTTGGTGATGTCTTCAATATCCTGTGCTATCATTCTGAAATAACCATTAGCCCAATTATCCCTTTTAGACCTTTTTGGCCTCAGGTAGATTCTATGGTGGTCTGCCATAAAATCAAGCCGGCTATCATATATGTCCACAGTCTCTGTGCTGAGCCTCGGCGTCTCTTGGATGATTTTCTTCAACAGCTTATAGTATTCATAGAATACTATCATATTGACCTTTTTCTTGGCTGGGCTGCTGCTCTCCCATAAGTTTGTGTAGCACGTGTCTCTAGGCTCGCCGCTTTCTATCTGTCGAAACTGGGTATGGGGTGGCTCCTTCCACCCGACGAAGGCACATAGTATAAGCAGCCATGAGAAATGGAAGGGGTGGTTGGCCTCATCTTGGGATGTCAAACAATCTTGCTGAAAAATATTTAACAAAAATAAACACCAATTGAACTGTTCACCTTCTGCAACCTGTATGGCAAGGTGGATTACTGATCCTATGACTTCCTTTGGGCGAACCTTGGTTAACAGTCTGTCGGCAAGCAGACTGGCTATAAATCTGAGTGTATCATCTTTAATTGCTGCGAGGTAATAAGCCCGACCTCCTCTCTGTAGTTTATATTTGGAAACTAAGGCTACTGGTAGCTTGGAATCCTTAGTCTTTCCTGATATATGTGTCTTAGGGTCCTTACTAGTCTTGGATAGCTCGGTGATGAGGTGCATCAGGTCGATATTCAGTTCGACCTTGTTACCTAGCCAGAGGTAACCTCCATGCACATAAGAAAGTAGGACACGCACCACGGAATTAACCTCTGCACCTCGTCCAAAATGTGGTATCCTCAACAAATTGAGCAAGCCTGAGCGCTCAAGACTCTGGACATGTTCCATAGGAACATATTCATCTGCCCCAGTCCTTGGGTTCTTCTGAATCGTAAGATATCGATCTGGCTAGAACTGAGGATATGTCTTACTGTCTCCAAGGTTATAATCCATAAATTTGATACTAGGGGCATATCCTAAGATATTGCCATCTTCCCTTACTCGAGAATCAATCTGTGGTATGGGAACAGGGAACTTACCACTCTTGGGAATGTTTACCTCTGGTGCGTCTTCAACTCGTGGCACAATGTAGTCTGTTGCGCTATGAACTTCTTCCTCCGGCTCCAGACTAGACTCGTCTATTATCTGAGATTGGCTCCTCATTCTTGGTAGTTGTATGACCTATGATGGTCCTGGTTTCACACCCTTGGGTGGCGTCATGATATCAAACTCAAGGCCACCATGCTGGAACCTTTCCAAAAGTTCTTCTATAGGTTCCTCCTCGGACAGAACCCACTTGGTGGAATACTCTGGATGGGAAATGGCTACGAAATAAGGAAATCACAGCACTCTGTAACGGAATTAGCTCTGCACAGGGAAAACTTAACAGCTTACTCTATAGCTCTCGGATCTTTGCAAACGTAACCCTCCTGAATAAATGATTTGTGCTTTTATGTGGAAGGTGATAATCCCGGATGCGACGATCATCTAGGTTGAACCTCTCGATGGTATTAATTGCATGGACAAGACCACACCCGTCATCTTGATCCTCATTAAATGTGGAAATCCGATCAAATTTCCCTCGAAAGTTGTGTGTAGGTGTCGTTCTCGTCCAAGATTTACTAAATCTGGAAAATTTATTATGCTGTTGCCAAATATACAGTAAGGTATACCGGTCATTTCTTCATTAACTGTCTGTTAGAAGGTGAATTGACTGGCCCTCTATCTTTTCTCGAGAGTGTCTACGTGGCACAGGGAATCATCGCCTTACCGCGATGTCACACCGTGTCACCTGTATAACACAAAGTTAAGCGTTTTTTTTCTTTTTTCGCAAGAATCCTATGACTTGCGCAAAATGAACCATCCTTATGCGATTCCTTATATTTAGACTACCTGCCGGTGTAGACTAATTCCCGGTGCGATGCCTCCTTTCAACTACACTGGACATCTGCACCCTTTAAGTGGTTCTGAGTTAGGGCTAAGAGGTGGAGTGGCTTTCACTATAGAGCTTAAGCCTACTTCCATTAATCAACGTGGGAACAAGCTCCCCATTCAGTTTGCTTAGCTGAATGACACCTCCTTCTGTAACTTGATGTATCTGATATGGCCCCAAGCAATGCGTCTTGAACTTCCCTGGAAACTTAATAAACTTACTGTCATAGAGGAGTACTAGGTATCCAATCTAAAAAGTCTTACTCTTAATGTGTCTGTCATGCCAAGCTTTTTCTCGTGCTTTCTGTACTTTCTGATGGAATCCAGCAATGACCCTGTCCTCTTCTAAGGAAAGCAGTTGTTCTAGCCTTTCATTCACCATGTCTGTATCAGCGATCCTAGTGATTTGAGCAATTCTTAAAATGGGGAGAATATACTCCATAGGCATAACAGCTTCCTGTCCATACACCAAGCTGAAAGGTGTGTGTCCTGTAAGTTTCTTGCATGTAGTTCTATATGCCCATAATATAGCGTTAACTCTCAGGTCCCAATAATTCCTTTGGCTGTTGCATATCTTCGTAAGAGCATTTTCTAGAATCTTGTTAAAGGCCTCCATCGTACCATTAGCTTATGGGTGGTAGGGGGTGCTCTTATGATGCTGTATCTAGAATTCCTTTGTTAAGGCCTCATTGGTGTGGTTCAAGAAATGTGTGCCTTGATGACTCATCAAAATTACTGGGCATCCGAATCTACTGATGATGTTTTCAAAAAAGAACTGTGCAGTTGTAGCAGCATCACAATTTCTTATTGCTTTGGCCTCTGCCCACCTGATGAGGTACTCTGTTCCAGTGATGATATATCTCGCACCATTTCATTTTCTTGGTGGGTTGATAGGACCCACAAAGTCTATAGCCCACTTGTCAAATGCCCGCAACGTGATCTGTGGTTGCAGCGGCATTTCATCTCGTCACGAAGGTTTTCCTACCCTCTGGCAGATATCGCAACATCTGCAAAAGTCCTTAGTGTCTTTGTGTAAAGTAGGCCACCATAATCCTACAGCTAGGATTTTCTGCGTAGTCGGGTTTCCTACGAAATGACCTCCTGCGGTACATGAATGTGCCTCTCTGATAATGGCCTCTTTTTCATGCGGCATAACACATCTGCGCAGGACTTCATCTGGACCTAACTTGTATAGTTGTCCTGCGATCAAGGTGAAGTCTGTTGCTTTAACAACCAATTGCTTCCTTTGATGCTTAGTAAACTCAACAGGTGCCATCTTGTAGTGAGAAAGTAAATGATATCAGCATAGTATTCGTCTGTGATCTGGATAGAAAACAACTGCGCATCTGGAAAATTGTCCTCGAGATTACTTGGCTCTTCTCCTGAGTCTATCCTCGACAGATGATCAAGTCCAGCATTCAATTTTCCTGGTTTCACAATTATTTCAAAATCATACTCCTGAAATAGGAGTAACCATATGTAGATTCTTCTTCCTAACACTGGCTTATTGACCAGATACTTCAATGCAGAATGGTCAGTAAACATCTTGAATGAGGCACCCAACAGGTAGTGCCTGAACTTCTGTAGAGCGTACACCATAGCTAAGCCTTCTCTTTCTGTCGTGGTGTAGTTCTTTTCTGCAGTAGAGAGCTTTCTGCTCGAGTATGTGATAGGGTGATCGATACCCCCTTCTCCTGGTTGCGTTAAAACAATGCCTAGTGCGATGGCAGATGTATCCACATGTACATGAAATGGCTTGGTCCAGTCTGGAAATACTAAGATGGGTGCTGTAACCATCTTCTCTTTAAGTGTGTCTAGGATATGCTGGCATTCCTCATTCCATAGGAATTTCACGTCTTTCTTTAACAGCTTTTCCATCGGTGCTGTAATCTTTGCATATCCCTTGATGAATTTTTTGTAGTACCTGGTAAGACCAAGTACTGTCCTCAATTGCTTGACTAAGTTGGGTGCAGGAAGATTTACAATGATGGCAATCTTTGCGGGATCTACCATCAAGCCTTGTCTGCAAACAATGTGACCCAACAAAATACAAAATGGCGCACAGAATATACATTTTTTCAAGTTCAAAGAAATTTGGTACTGCCTACATTTCTCTAACATCAGTCTTAAATCTCCTATGTGCTTGTCGATTAACCCAAATACAGTCTAGTCATCAAAATAAACCTCTAGGAATTTATGGATGTATTCTTTAAATACAACAACTACTACTCTAGAAAAGATAGCTGGTGCATTCTTAAGACCAAAGGGCATTACCGTATACTAGAATGAGCCCCATTCTGTTGCAAAAGTGGTCTTATGTCGATCTTCTGGGTGGATTCTGATCTGGTGATAGCCTGAAAAGCCATCAGTGAAGGAATAGACCTCCTATCCTCCCACATTGTCTAACACTTCATCAGTGAAAGGTGTCGGAAATGGGTCGTGAAGTGATGCATCGTTGATTTTACGCAAGTCGACACAGATCCTAATGTCTCCTTTGGTTTTCTTTTCTTGTACGACCATGGGACTAACCCATTCACTTTCTTCTACAAGCTCAATGATGCCTGCTGCTAGCATCTTATCGATCTCATCCTTAACTTTTTCTTTATAGTTCGGATTTAATCTGTATGGATGCTGTTTCACTACTACAAAATGAGGAATTAGCTACTAGGTGACTAAAAATTCTAGTCACCACAGGTTTTCCAAGTGATTTACTACTAAATATGAGCAATTTTGATTGACTCAACTATAAATGACTAAAATTAATGACTAATTTAGTCACCAGTTAACAAATATGACTAGATAATAAGTGACTGAGTTAAAAATGACTAAAATAAATGACTAATTTAGTCACGACATAAAAAATGGGTAGCTAGAAGAATATGAATTAGTCGTTTATGTTAGTCATTTTTAATTGTGTCATGGAAAATTGCAAATTTGGCAATGAAGTGTAATTTTTGTAAGTTGTATACCTTCTATTAGTAATATTAGTGCCATCCACCTCGATCTTTAGAGATCCAACAAAGCAATTGCATGAACTTTTAGCCTTATGGGGGCTTTTATGGTTTGCAAAAAAAAAGAAATCTCTAGCTTTGATCTATTTTTGGCGAATCAAAGGTCATGATAATTGATTGGGCCAGAGGTCTCACCAAGTTGCAGTCACTAAGTTATATATGATTGTTGGTTGAAAAGGATTGGGCTCCTAAAGAATTGTTTTCT
>LPNX010455372.1:1616948-1679196 GCA_001517045.1 Pseudotsuga menziesii | reverse complement strand
CCTCGGTCGAGGGCTTAACAAGCCCTCGACCGAGGTACGTTTTTTTGATTTTGGCAAAATGCGCTTGCCAAAAAGTGTTACCCAGGTCCATGGATTCACCCAAAAGTATAAATATATGCTAGCCAGTTTATCAAGATTTTACAGGTAAAGCTTTTCCTATAATTTTCTTGAAGATCTTACTGAAAGAAAGTTATAATTTCCAGAGAAAAGATAGCTATTTTCCTTTATAATAACTGAATTAAGTATCCCTATGGGAATCTGGATCATTATTGAGTTCTTTGTATTGCAATCATAATAATTCTTACCTAGCACAATAATGAATACTGGATTACCATGTTCATACCCAAATTATTTATCTGCTGTTACTGCATCATGCCGAGTTAGAATATGTTTTGATTTGCAAATACCAAGTTTATTGTTGGTATAAGTTTTCTATTTACACTTTTAAGAGTTTTACATTAAATGGAAAACTACCTCTATCTCCATTTATAATAATTGAATAAAACTAGATTATTATAATTTAACCTATTATGACTTCCAGACTACACTATCAACAAAGATGGTGATAGTAATTTACATAGACTGCTAGTCATGCATTCACTACCAAACCTGGTAAATTTTTGAGCATGAAAGACAACAAAAGACTAAAAGTTAATATAGAGAATCTAAGACTATTAGAGATTGTTATTGCATAGGTAATACCATGTGAACATGGATTAGAGTAAACTTACTCAATATTTGTGGGATATAACACTTAAATCCTACAAATTAAAGTTACCAAAAAAGAAAATAACAAGTCTTATACTATCTATTCATAGCTATGGAAAAAGACACCAAAGTAATAGAATAGTAAATAACTATTCCTAGTATCACTTGAGATTAGGGTAAATAGCATTATAGAGGTAAATCTAATGAATAATTTATGACCTAACATTATGCTCATATCATTATACTTTTATTATAAACCTCAAGCTTTAAGGTCTAAAAATACCTCCATACTTAATCATACTTAATCTTGATCAATTACTCATGATACAAGGTTTTTAATCTGTATAAAGCATGGTTTTAATTTATACATAGCAAGGTGTAAAAACATCGTTCTAACACCGTGGTTGTACAATGTATAAAAGAAAAGGTTGATATTTACAATGCTTAGTCTTATGCACATTATGCTAATGATTAAGACCTTGAAATATGTGGCAGGTAACCATAGTATAGCGATCAAAAGGAAGTTCATGCTACGTTTTGTTTGGAATCCTGATCAATGGCAATTCATTATGGAACATTAGGATTTGACCCACAGTATGCAAGATTATTAAAAGACCTACATGGTCGCTTCGGTGCCATGCATTGGCGTTTATCTCAGGTATATATCTTAGAGAACACCGTGGCTCCATGCAGCTGATCAAATAGATCATCTATGCGGGGCAACGGATATCTGTTTTTAATTGTCATCTTATTTAGTTGACGGTAATCTATGCAAAGTCGCATAGTTCCATCTTTCTTTTTAACAAAGATTACTGGTGCTCCCCAAGGGGACACACTGGGACGAATATATTTCTTATCGATTAATTCCTTTAACTATGATTTTAATTCGTTAAGTTCCAGAATATTCATACGGTACAGAGCCTTCGAGCTAGGTACAGCACCTGGTACCAGCTCTATTGTGAAATCCAGTTCCCTCCTGGGAGGTAATCCTGGAATTTCCTCCGGAAAGACATCAATAAATTCATCTAACACAAGAATATTCTCTATTTTTATTTTATCTTTTTCAGATTTACTCGCCTCATCTGTAATAGTTACAGCATAGGATTTACACCCTTTCCTGACTGCTCTTTTGAGCTGTAAGGCAGAAATCTGCCTGATTACAGTTTTCCTAGGAATACCTTTAACTATTACAGACTGTTCATTATTATTTACACATGTAAACGTTTTATCAAAACAGTTTAAAACTACCCTGTGTTGTTCTAACCAGTCCATACCTATAAGTATGTCATACGAGCCAAGTGGCAGAACATTTAATTTACCAAAAGTTTTAAAATCATTCATATCTGAAGCACATTCCTTAACATAACAGTTTAACTTCCTTTTTGCCCCTGTGGCTAGTTGAACTAGCCAAGAGATATCAAACTTTTCAACAGTCAGATTACACTTTTCTACTATTTGTGGTGAAATATAACTAAGACTTGCACCTGGATCTATTAGAATAGTTACAGGGGTTTTGTTAACCATACCTTCTACTTCCACCATGGAAGTTTGGTAATCAGCTTGGCGATTCTCCAACGCTGCATTGATTCGGGGCATGGTCCTTACAAAGTATCCAACAGTCATTTCATCTTTTATTGTATGAATATTGTTGTTTGGCTTCTTCCGATTTGGGCAAACTGAAGCATAATGTGGGCCATTGCACTCCCAACATTTAACAGGTTCCTTCCTTTTGAAATTCTTAGTGAAATTTCCATGATTGTTAGAAACCTCCTTGCTGCCCTTGAAGTTATTGGAATTATTAGAAGCACCATTTTTGCTTCCCTGGAAATTCTTACCATTAGAATGGTTTCTGTTCTTGTTATTCCTGAAATTTTTCTGAGGTACAAACTCCTTTTTCTTAAATTCATACTGATTACCATTCTTTTTAGCCTTCCAATTGGCTATCCCTTCCTTCTTTTTGTTCTGTTCAAAACAGAAATTAGCTTTTCTCATGGATTCTTCCAGAGTTTTGGGGTTATCATATTCGATTCTATCCTTTATATGGTATGGCAAATAGCTGAGAAACCGCTGTACTTTAGGTTTCTCATCAACTAAATACGACACATATCTTAACAGACTTAAGAACCTACTTTTTAAGTCCTTCATAGTCATGGACCCAAGCTTTAACTCATAAAATTCCTTGGCCCTTTCTTCATAGTATTGTTTAGACAGAAACTTCTTCTTGAAGTACCTTTTAAAGGTACTCCAATTGACCTCTTTTTCTTTGATCCCTTTGACCCTTTTCAAATCTTGCCACCATATATCTGCCTTTCCAGAAAGGTTATAGATGGCCATTCTCGCCTTCAGCTGATTTGAATAATTATAAATCTGAAAGTATTTTCTCATCCCGGATAACCAGGATTCTGCCTCTTCTCCTTTTTCAGTTTCTCCATTGAAAGTTGGGGGTTTTATTTTCTTGAACTCCCTAGAAATCTCTTCATAAGGCCTGTACTTTTTCTTCCTTTTATACAACTCGGCCTCACTATTGTCACTAGTAGTGTAATAGCTCTGTTGTTCCTTACTTCCTTCTGATGATGAACTTCTATCAGGTTTAGCTAGTTTCATCTTTTTGGACCCTTTTTTATGGCTATCTTCTTCAGATTCAGACCTTCTGTTTTTCCCTTCAGTCTGAAATTTCTCTCTCGGAATTTGATTTAACTCCTCTTGGGTCTTCAGAATTCTTTCATTATCCTTCTTGACTGATTCTAATTCAGTCTTTAAACCCTTTATGGTCTGCATCAACTCTGAGGAGTGAGTAGTTACCTCCTCTATCACTGGTTCTCTGGACATCTGTCTGGTCTCAGTGTTTGGAGATTTCTTCTCAACATATTCTCCTAAGTTCTCCATACCTGCCTGTTAGATTCAGAAAAAGTAATTTTCTGCCTTTCACATAAAACAAAATACAGGTTAGTATATTATTTTTACTGTTCTGCGGAAAGTAATTGGGCCACATCAAGGCCTAGTGTTTGAACCATGCTCTGATACCACATGTCAAAACCCCAAAATTTTGAAAAATTTAAAACTTTTTAAAATAACATATAATCACCTTAATTGCAGTCATTAATTGTTTGATTAGTTTATGTTATCAAAATTTGTAAACTGAATGATTTTTTATCAAACTTAATTTTTAAGATGAATTTCTTGTCAGTTACTAATTGTTTTCTGTTTGCAACCGCAAGGGGGATTTCTATGACAGACCGGACTTACTTAGCTTTCAAGCTAATGCAGCAGTTTTTCTTTCTCTGACAGATATACAGGTAAAGTTCGGGTCGCTGTTAACAGATCTTTTTAAAGTATAAGATAGCCACATGCTGTACCAATTTATGCAGTAAAAGTATAAATATATGCTAGCCAGTTTATCAAGCTTTTACAGGTAAAGCTTTTCCTATAATTTTCTTGAAGATCTTACTGAAAGAAAGTTAGAATTTCCAGAGAAAAGATAGCTATTTTCCTTTATAATAACTGAATTAAGTATCCCTATGGGAAGCTGGATCATTATTGAGTTCTTTGTATTGCAATCATCATAATTCTTACCTAGCACAGTAATGAATACTAGATTACCATGTTCATACCCAAATTATTTATCTGTTGTTACTGCATCATGCCGAGTTAGAATATGTTTTGATTTGCAAATACCAAGTTTATTGTTGGTATAAGTTTTCTATTTACACTTTTAAGAGTTTTACATTAAATGGAAAACTACCTCTATCTCTATTTATAATAATTGGATAAAACTAGATTATTATAATTTAACCTATTATGAGTTATAGACTACACTATCAACAAAGATGGTGATAGTAATTTACATAGACTGCTAGTCATGCATTCACTACCAAACCTGGTAAATTTTTGAGCATGAAAGACAACAAAAGACTAAAAGTTAATATAGAGAATCTAGGACTATTAGAGATTGTTATTGCATAGGTAATACCATGTGAACATGGATTAGAGTAAACTTACTCCAATATTTGTGGGATATAACACTTAAATCCTACAAATTAAAGTTATCAAAAAAGAAAATAACAAGTCTTATACTATCTATTCATAGCTATGGCAAAAGACACCAAAGTAATAGAATAGTAAATAACTATTCCTAGTATCACTTGAGATTAGGGTAAATAGCATTATAGAGGTAAATCTAATGAATAATTTATGACCTAACATTATGCTCATATCATTATACTTTTATTATAAACCTCAAGCTTTAAGGTCTAAAAATACCTCCATACTTAATCATACTTAATCTTGATCAATTACTCATAATACAAGGTTTTTAATCTGTATAAAGCATGGTTTTAATTTATACATAGCAAGGTGTAAAAACATCGTTCTAACACCGTGGTTGTACAATGTATAAAAGCAAAGGTTGATATTTACAATGCTTAGTCTTATGCACATTATGCTAATGATTAAGACCTTGAAATATGTGGCAGGTAACCATAGTATAGCGATCAAAAGGAAGTTCATGCTACGTTTTGTTTGGAATCCCGATCAATGGCAATTCGTTATGGAACATTAGGATTTGACCCACAGTATGCAAGATTATTAAAATACCTACGTGGTTGCTTTGATGCCATCCATTGGCGTTTATATATTGTTTGACCAAACCCTAAATTATTATTTCACCCTCGCCGTTGGGCATGGTCGTCCGGTGAACTCTCCTGGTCATAGTGTCGTTGTTACACTGCTTACTAGTGGCTTCTACACTGCTTCCTTTAAGCCTGTCTCTTGCACTATGTGGGAGCCATTAGCTCTCTGTTGGTGGCTATAAGGTCATTGAGAAACCTAGGGTTCTTCCTGTCGGCGCCTATTATCAACTCTGTTACAACGTGAGTGTATCCTTCGATTTTAGTACTGTCAGTGCTTCCATGGTGGAAGTTCTCCTTTGCTTCTGCCAGTTGTTTCTTCTCGATGTCAATGGAAGGGTTTATGCCTTCTCTGCTCGTAGTTATCAAGCTGTTTACTGTGGATACGCTTCCTTCTCTTACGCCGGTGAGTTATAGGTTATTCTTTTATTTTTCCACTTTAGGAATTAGTTTTAAGGAAAAACACATGAAATAAGGTTTTAACCAACTATTTCTTTACTTCCAGGCTTCGGCTCCTTCTTTAGGAGTGGATGGCACAAAGCTTCGGTGAACAGGCTCAACCTGGTAAGCCTGGTCTTTACCAAGGCGTTCCTCCTTGCTGTTTTATTAGGGTTGTTTTAAGATTTTAACTACGGGTGATGCGACTCTGTGGTCACCTCTGCGTTGTTCCGTGTTTTTCCTGCAAGTTAAGGAAGACCTTAACAGGTTTAACCCTGTGTGGTAATAGGATGTTACAACTTCGGTTGATATTGTAAATGTTCGGCTTTCCTTTTGTATTTAAGATTTTTTTTATAAAAGTTTACTGTGTAAAAGGGTACTGGATGTAAGCCTGCCCGAAGATGAGGTTGCGGCCTCTGTCTTCTTTTTCTATATTGTACTCTTAAAAAGCTCAGGGTTTCTGCCCAGAGTTTTGTAATACGACTAAAAAAAAAAGTTTTCTTATAACTTTGGGTTTTCTATTACATGCATTTTAATCTATGCTCTATACAAGAGAAATAATAAGAATATAAGGGTTATAATAGTTAGACTGTGGATTTGAATTGCGGCCGTAAATAAAAATATTGTTTAAACTCATAGTATCTATTTTAATTGTGTAAAACTCGATTTACAGGGTTTTAGCCCTAATTTCCATAATGATTAAGTTCAGTATATGAAAGAATAAAACTCTGTCAGTCTCTGCGAGTTAAATGAATGGATTGTAATAAAAGGATTAAGCTCGTTGTTCGAGCATTATACTAGTTTTATTATTATCATTGCTTTTTAAGATAACAGCTTGGCTTTAAAAGAAGAACTGATTTTTTAAGCTGTTGATATACTCTTTATAGAGTTACTGTAGGGTTAAGTTCTTGATTTACTATTTATATAATATATTATACAGGGTTTATACCCTTAACCAAAGTTACAGCTATTAGTATTATCTTCCTGCATAATTCGTGGTTATATTATATTTTTTGTATTTTAACTCGTTATATAAGTCTTCAATAGTCGAAGTATTCTCCAGCTTATTGTAAATGAGATTTATTGTTAAGTTCTTCTGTACTGTTTTATACCTTGACTTATGTTTATTAGAAGGTTGTAATAAGCAAGGTGCATACTTTTCAATTTAAATAAGCCTGTTGTATTCTTATTATATTCTATAATTGTTTTCCAGTATTAATAAATCATTTTATACTACTTAGAGTGTAATTAGTTTATTCATAACCTTTATTTAATTAAATGTTGAGTATAAAATAATCTAGGTTTGTATTTTTAAGTATTACTTTTATACTGCAAGTAATATAAATACAATATTAGTACTGCAGCAATGATGTTACTTAAGATTATTATTATTGTTATTATCCAGTGTTTGGTTTTTTTATTTAATTATAAGTCCTGTGTATAATCTTATAATATTCTTATAATACTAAATCTTTGTTTTAAGTTTACATATTACAATCTTATGTTTATAGTCATATTTCTTAACCATATAAGAAAATATAATAACAATTTTATAATATGTTTAAACTTAGCTGTAAAAACCAGAAGATTCAGTAATTATCAGACTGCATTATTAACCTACATGCAGACTAACACTACTAGGTTTTAACTGTAAAATCAAACCAATAGGTATTTTACATCCTACTGTCAGTACTGTCTCTTTTCACAATAGAAGGTTAAGTTCTTGCAAACTAGAAGATAACAGTTATAAGCTTTAAATAGCAGCATTACTTAGTCTATCTTCTCTTTATTGTAACTAGTATTCATAGGAAGTAAAGATACAGTAACAGGAAGTAGTTTTTAACGACTGTAAGCAAAGCAACTTAGGAAAATGTGAAATACTTGAAGTTACTGAGAGTTTTAAAATAGGTAACTCGGTTCAGAAGGATTCTACTTCACAATACTGAGATATTGTGCTGGAGTACGGTCTGGTGATACCATATGTGGAAAAACACAGTAAATATTAACAGTTTAGACTACTGATATTCTGAGATACTAACTTTATTGAAATTAACTAACTCTTCAGACCTATAATAATAAACATAACTTGAATCCATTCATACTCAGTAAACATAAAGAAATAAGGGACAGAACCTGTTTAACTGTGGACAACAACAGCAATGGGAGGCCGTTCCTCCCTACCAATTCTTGGAGAGCGCTCAGACAGCGACTTCTCAGGACCCCCGAGCTTGCTCTGGTCTCCCTGGCTGGAACTAGGTGCAGCAATGTCAGATACCAGTCCTCAAACTCAGTATGAATACAGAACTTATCAGCAAGTCCTCCCAGCTAAAAGCTGTAAATAAAATCAAGTTACTGCAGCAATCCACTCAGAACACTTCCTTACTGTTTTTCCCTCTTTCCTCAATGAAATTCCTGAATAACATTCACCTGAATGAATTCTCTCTGGAATAAAATCTGAGCAGCCTCAGCTCTCTTCATTGAGTACTTTTTAAAATATTGCTTAGGTCTTTGTTGGGTTAACTGTCATTTAATGAGCCACCTGCTCTGATTCCACTTTCTTGGGGAATCATGACCCCAAATATAGGGAAGTTGCCACCTGCAACTTAGGAAGTGTTTGAGGAGGCTGCCACTTGTCTTTTTCCTTTCCACCTAGTTCCATCCACCAGTTTGACCAGTAACTTCTTTTAACAGCTCTCCCATGCTGTTGTCTCCATAATTTATTTATTAATAATAAAATATTATGAATTACACTCCACTACTGTTGACTCTGCTAAGTCATCAATCCCTATTTAGGATAATTTTTAACATAATGTCT
The DNA here is from genome assembly GCA_001517045.1 of Pseudotsuga menziesii. NCBI lineage: Eukaryota > Viridiplantae > Streptophyta > Pinopsida > Pinales > Pinaceae > Pseudotsuga > Pseudotsuga menziesii. The sequence continues at coordinate 1,670,610 of LPNX010455372.1, read as the reverse complement.
CAAAAATATAATAAAACAATTTACATAATTTTACAAAATTGGGGTATGTGACAGTAATGTAGGGTTATCAATAATCTAGATGGGTAAGTGATGGATTGGTTTTGAATCAAGATCATGTATGATGAGATATCAGAGGTATGTGAGGTGTTGATGAACCAGGTTGTGGGGTTTTCGATGGCATGAAGATGGTTTCTATGGACTTTTTCACCAAGAGGTATTTGGATTGCTACACCAAGTGGTAAGCCAACTCAATTCTCTTAGGTTTTTCTAGTTCTTAATTAGGACATATTTGGAAATATGTGGCAAGCCTTTGCAATTTCGATTTTAAGGTCGATACTAAGGAGCGCATTGGGGATGTCTATGTTTTAGCCTTCTTGGTGCTTGTAGTTTGGGGGTTTCTTGGTGCTGATAGAAAGTGGGGTATTGCTATGACTTACCATACCTGTGTCTAGTTGTTCTTTCTCTCATCATGGTGCATCATGGTTGGAACAAGAGGGTCCATTAAGGAAGTAGTAACCAAGGCCCAACCTATGCTCAATTGGAGGCTATGGAGCATGAAAAGATTTTTTATCATAAAATCTCTCCAAAAATACAAGCTCATATTGCCAGAGCTAAGAATCGAGTCAAGGAGGAGCAATATTTTACCAAACCATAAGAAACTGAGGAAGAAATGCGACCCTAGGGTAGTGATTTCGACAATATTCGTACCAAGGATAATAAGTATTACAAAAACCCTAGCATTGCATTGGACCATAAAATCCTGCTTGAGACAAAGGAGGAGATGAACGAGGTATTTCTCCAAATGGACGAGTTGAATGCCAAGATAGGCTTGGATTGTGAAATAAATCCTCATGATAAAACACTCAATGTGCCATTCAATATTATTTCTTATGATGGCATGGCCAAGTAGTTTTTATGGTTAACAAGTAACATTTAGTCTTTCTATTATCCTAGTTATAATCAACGGTTTTTAGATACTTTGAGTAGTTTATGGAAGATGGCAAACATCTCAAATTTTTTTTTATTAATGTTGATAAACTCGAGTTTTATAAATGGTGTGGTTTTAGTGTAGGAAGCCTTATTTTAATTATGATGTAACTTTTGAATCAGCTTAATACACATCTTGAGCTTCAAAAAAAGAAAGTTAAATATACTTGTAAAATATAAAAATAATAATAATTTAAGTATTTAAAGTTGTTAAAATTTATTTGTGAATTTTTAGGAGAAAACACATATTCTTAACTATTGATCCTACTCAATTTGATGGTGGTGGTTAATGTCCACTGAGACCAATTTGGTTTATAAGACCTTACGAGAAAAGAAAGGAACTATTTGGATTACTTTAAAATTTTATTCCTATACTCAAAGAGCTTAGAAAGAAGCGTTCATAGATCACCATAATTTTTACAAGTTACAAGTTTAGGGAAGTTGGTATTGTAGAAAAGATTATGAAAATACAATCTAATGTGGGTGTATGAAAGACACTCTAAAAGAATGTGAGTTTCATCATCAATGTTCCTAGAATCACAAATATGGCAAATCCTTTCTACTCGTGGTGTTTTAGGAGTTGTCCATTGTTCTGCTTCACTATGAAGCTCATGAGAGTTCATTCTTATATTTTCTATATTGGTTTTCTTCTTCAAATTTAAACATGTGTGTCAATCTTATTTAACTTTAGTGTTTTATGTTTATTTTTCTCTTTATAATAATAATAACGAGTAAAGAATTCCTTCGAGTGTACACCAGTTGGCTATATGGTGCACTAACTAATTCACAAATTCAAAACTTGATTGGACCATGTATGTAATACCCCTAGTTTTGACTTGGATGCATTTAAACAAAATTATGTAAATATGCTACTATGGATTGCTAGTGCAGAGCTCAAGGCCAAGGCCCAACTAGTGAATTGATAGGCATCTACGATGTAAATAGTTTATTTGGACTTTGTGCTTGGCTTATCATGCCAATTCAAAATGTATGTAAATATTATTTGCATAAAAAATATAATGGTCCAAGAATGGATGTGAAAAGAGCACCAAAGGGGCTATGAGGGCCACCTAAGGGGAAGAGAACAACTGGGGGGCATGGAAAACCAAATCCTTATTGCCAAATATCAAGTTTAGAACCCATCCAAAATTCTATCAGGTGCCTTGAATAAGCCAATTATATCCTTTTTTGACTATTTTCCCATCATTGAATGCATGTGTGGGGTTGGTGGGAAAAGTCACCTCATTTAGTTATTGAAGAATGGGACTAACTACACTTTTGTGACAGTTCTGTCAGCTGCCAGAAGTTAGTCTGAAACTGCTAGGGGCCCTTTCTTTTACTATCAGAAGTTATGCCAGTTTTCTTATCACCATTTCCTCATACCTCTTGAACTCAACCGTCATTCTCACGCACTCTCATGCAGATCTACACTACCTAGAGCTTTGTATTGTTGTTCATGACTTGTATAACCCAGGAAATTCAAATTCAGGGATAGAGCTGCAAATTTGGAAGGAAAAATCAATGGCTGTAGGTTATCCAAGAGGATGGGCGAGTTAGGGACCCTTTTCCATTGTTTTATGTTGCTCTAAGATTCTTAAGAAGCCACAAATTGAGGTTGTAGATGTTTCTCCAACAACATTAGTATGTTGTTCTTCTTCTATGCACACACCGAAAGCACTCGAAAATATGGATCACCCAAGAGAGTCGTGGATCAGTGAAGGGGATGAATGAGCCAAGAAGGATGTTGTGTGGGGTAGGTATTGCTGAATCCAAGGTTGTAAGAGCTAAGCGAGATCCATGTAGATCTCTTTATGATAATTTGGCTAAACATGTAGAGTAGATTGGGTTTTGGGGTTGAGAGAGAGAATCATATAGGTGTTTCCTTTGTCCTTGTGGCCTCGTAGCCCGACTTGGGGGTGGCCTTGTAGCAGAAAGAGCATATGCTAGATTTGCATATACTCTTACATAGCCAGTTGCTTGGATCTTCATTGTTTAAAGATAAGTATTCTTGTGTATTTGAATGTGACATGATTTTAAATGATGCTTGTAATCTTTCTGATTGCATATGCATGTTCATTATATGTGGATCGCTATATTTCTGTTGTACATGTTTATTTCTTTTCTATGCATATATGTTATTTGCAATGAATTCGTAATGTAGATTTGGGATAAAATTTAGAGTCCCGAATCAGCGTAATGTCCCCTCTCGATGCCAAAAAAATAGTGATAACGAAGGGAATCGATCCCAAATTAAAAGTAAAATTATATAATAAAAAAACGTATTTTACTATTTAAAATTAACATTAAATAATAGTAATTACACATTATAGTAAAACTTCTTGTTTAATAACATTTAGTATTCTAATAACCGTTTTCAAATTGGAAAAGTACATCAAACTTGTTAATGTTTCGGAAAAAAAATCAAATGATTTATAAAAAAAATCAAATGGTTTATAAAAAATATAACAAAAAGCCATTTTTATCGACTCTTATTTATTTGTTCCATATTTATTCCATATTTGGAGGAGTTATGGTAAATTTTCAGTATTGTAATTTAAAATTGTAATGTTTCTTTGGGATATCAAAGGGTTTTGGGGACATATCATTATCTCTTTAAAGTTAATTAGATGATTTTAGCACAACTAATTAGTAAAACAAATATTTAATTTTAGTCAAAGTCTCTTTAATTACCAATAAATTAAAATACATTAAATAACTATTCCAACAATTAAAACTTCCTAACACGTTTTATCATCACATTCCAATCCAAATCAGACATAAATTACACATTTAAACGCCATTTACTCTTAATCATGATGAACTAGTATTTAGTATTCTGATTACGATACTTAACGACACTTAACGCAGAATTGACGGTGCTTAACATAATTTCATTAGTTTATCATTTCATCACTATTTATCAAGTCCAATGGATAATTGACACCTAATAACATGTAAATAAGACCTAGTGATCATTTTCCGATTAATTAAACATAATAGTTACGAAAATGATTCCACAAGAACTAGTTAACTAGTTGTTTAATACAAACATTTAGTCTTGCCCAAATTAGATACACTCATGATGCCAATGAACCCAAATAGTGAACCTACAACAATTATACATATATTAAGGCATGCACATACATCAAAACAAAGTTATATTTGCAGGTCATATCCTTTCACATAAATGATGAGTCTTCCAACCAAATCCCAATTCAACTAGTTAACATTCACCAGAAGGAATTGAGTTTAAATAATTGAACCAAAATGAAATGGATCCATAAGTAAAGGCTTACACTTGAAAAGTAGTCACCTAGAACACAATAAAATGTTAAAACTTTCTGCCCATGGATTTTTAGGAATAGACCAACACCATGTTTAGCTATGGAGTTCATAAGAGTTCGTTATAGTCTTGGCTATATGAATTTTCTTCAATGAGCTAGTTACGACTGAGAGATACTTGTGATCTTCCAAGTTAGGATTAATGACCTCCTTATAGTATCTTAATTTTCTTTTAACCTTTAAATTTTACTCACACCAAAATTTCTCTTTAATTTTAGAAGTAATAATATTTTTGGCATTTTCAATGTTTTGCAAAATGTTGTTTTTATTAATGCCTCAATGGTTTAACCAAACCAGAATTAAATACCAGAATTCAACATTACAATTTTTATAAATGTATAAAGTTTTAAATTTTTAAAAAATATATTATAAATTATTTTAAATAAATAATTTAATGAAAATGATTTAATTTTTTGTAATTAATTAATAAAATAAATTTCTTAAATTGATATAATTAAGAAAATAAAGAATAATCTAACCTTTTCAAAAGCTTTTAAAAGTAATGACTATAATAATTTTAAAATAAATTACTATTAAAGTTTTATTATGATGTACACGAATAATATGGATTAGATTTTTAAATGATTTATTATTCTTTATCACTAAAAAAATTGTTAATTTTTATTGAATATAAAATGTTAATTTTAAATAAATTTCATGGTAAAACATGGATTAAATTTGAATGATTTATCATTTCATATCCTATTTTGATACGTGATTGGATTAAATAGATTATTATTTTCTCAAAGTCAAGATCATTTTTCATGGGTTAATAGACTTTTCATATTGAAAATCGTGATTTTAGCAATCATTTATTTGATAACTACTAAAAGATAAAATAATGTAATTAAAATATGTAATTTTAATTAGATTTATAATAAAATATGTTTTAAAATTTTGAATAATTTGTAAATTTTTATTAGTTTATTTAGTTAAGATGTGTGGTTAGTTAGAAAGATACACTTAAAATTCAATTAATTGAGGGTTTATGTCGACTAATATATATAGATGATTTTGATGGCTTAGATATTGCCAAGAAATCATAATTTCTTAAACCAATAAGTACTCCCCAAATCAAAAAATTCTTGCAACTAAAACAAAACAAAAAGAAGAATAAATTATGTTTTGATAAGTTACTAAAACACATTTAGAAGAAAAAAAAATTGCATGTATAAATAGAATTATTTTAATATGATTGTAGGTAATGAAAATAAAGGCTAACAACACTCCATCATTATTATATTTATGATGATTTAGAATTCTTTATTCTTTTTGAAGATTGATAAATCCAAATTAGTTTAATTAACTAATAATAATCATTTGTAACATCCTAAAAAAATTCATAAAAAAAATGTATCTACTGCAATTAACTTAAATGATATAATTCCTATTTCCTTTAATTAGTTGTAAGATTCATGTACTTATGATATTATCAGCTTGCTTTACTTTGTGAACTATCGTCATGGCATTCTTTGTGACAATAATTGTCTTAACAATTGTTTGACGTTTTTCTTCTATTTTGGTTTTACTTTCAAGTTGTAAAAGGTATCGATCATGGTCTTACTTAGTCTTTACGACTAATGCATGAACTTTGTTCTCCCTGGAATGCAGGTAGATGTGGTCGTCCTATAAAAGAACCAAATCCTAAGGCATAAACTTATCAGCGACAAAGAACATGATCCTAAATCTTTTGGGGAAAAACAACCTAAACTTTACTTAGTTTTGATGTTTGTATAACATACCATTTCATAACTATTCTTTTTAAAATAGTGAAGTTTGAACTCAACATATCATATTTCATAGCTTATACTATATCATATGCTTGGATATTGTAAATGATAACCCCCACCTGTTAACCTATGTTATGAGCTTAAAGTGGGAAGCACTATGCTAAACTTTGGGTCTTTAAAACACCAGATGTGACTAAGGGTAAAGCTCTTGAGACCAGGCTTCAAATTTGAAGCCTTCGGAGCCCTTCAAAGGCCATTTTAAACGTCATAGAAGGCCACAAAAAAATTTCCTATGCAAAAAAAAAATTAGTTTCATTTCCAGCACTTCAATAATGAAATTGAGTAAGCCTGGGTAAATTTGCAACAGAAGGGCAGCTAAAAAAATTGAGTTTCCAAGGGTTTTGATTCAGTGGACTATGGGAGAGTCGGGACTCAGAGTCTGCCCAAGTGCCCTTGAATAGTCGGATAATGGAGGAGGATCTTGGTCCCAATCGACACGGACCACGATGGGAAACTGGGATTCCTAGTGTCAAGTTCAACTCGATGATTCAAGATTATGACTCGGGATTCGATGTTCACTTTCAAAGAATTTAATGACATTGGCATGCATTACTAATCCACCAACTTCATTAAATCTTGGTATGAGATGATGCCACCTGCCAACTCGGTTTTCCATCTGTCATCTTATTGTTCATCGAGTCACGTGATCTCGCAACTTATAAGTCACTTGAGTATTTGAGTATATGATGTGAAATTAAATTCTCATATGAGTCATATCTATGGATGGTGAATTGGTTTGATAACCCTCCATTGTGAAGGCTCTGCAAGGAAAAACTAATGGTGTTGTTTTTTGGGTTACAACTTACAAGTTGTAATTTACAATGTATTGAGCAATCTTTTCTATATTTGAACCTATCCTGGTCTAATGGGTATGTAAGTTTCTAGACCAAGGTTTCACCTAGTGCTAGACATTTCTATTATGACCACCACAAGACTGGGATGACAAATCTTTGGTAGAAGGATAAGAGCACACCGCCCTTTGTTTGTGCTCATGAATCATATCCTATACTAGTTAGTCCAGGATTCTAGGATTTATTCCAATTTCCATTCATTTACTCGAGTCAGAATCATTCGAATTAGCACTCCCAGTCTCTCACTATCCACCTAGGCCGCTTAGCCTACCTATATCATTGGAGGAAGGGGGTTAGGCAGTAGAGACAAAGGCAACTCGAATGGAGGGCCATCCAGAGAGAAGGGTTGTACAATATGCATATAGTCATATCTAAATGAAACGAAAGAATTTGTCATATACCTAACTGAATATTATCATTATTTAATTTGTCAGGATGCTTACGTGATAACTCTTGTGCCTAAGCTATTTATGAGGGTTTCCTTTGTCGACAATGGCTATGATTTGGAGAGGTTTGTTGCCATCATTGTACCACCAATGAATTGGTCCTGCAAATATCGCTTTTACGTCTCCCCTCCTCACTCACTTCACCTTTTGACTTGAGTCCTCTTCTTCTTCTTCCTCTTCCTCCCGTGGGCTCTCTGATCTACGCCATGGGCACCCTCATAATGAAGAATGATCTCTAAAAGTCTTTGGAGACCTCGAAAAAACAATACCCAGTTTTCCCTCACCTGCATAGATATATCTATGTTATGTAGATGTAATTATAAAATGTTTTTTTTGTAATCATGTGAAATACAGAAACATGCATTCTCCTACCTTAGGCAAGGTAAACCAACTCCGGAATGCCGAGATGTTGTGGAATTTAGAGGGCATTGCTTCCAATCATCTTTCTGTAGAAGGAAATTGTTTCACACTATATTTCCTCGTTGTCTTCTGCGGTGGACAACTCGAAGATTCCACCTTTGTCACAGGTAGGAGCAAGAGAACCAAAGGTAGAACGTTGGGTAGGTTGGATTGAGCTTCCCCGAACTTAAAGAGACTGACGAAGTCTGTGGAGCAAAAAAAACATTATTTTTGGTTTACGAGTATAGGACAGTGAGAGGTCGGGATTCAGACTCTCAACTCTCCAATTCTATGCTTCATTGTCTCCCTAACTTCTATTTCCTCTAGAATATTATGCAGAGCTAAGCTATCAACTTGGTTGTCGTGAATTTACAGGTATGTATAGCATTTTGCACTTGTGTAACATTTTATATGTGGATAAAGTTAAATGTGTTGCTTGTTGGATTTCCTTTTGGTTCTATAAATATAAGGGTTTAAAAGTTATCCATCCAAAATGTTGTTTGAAATTTGTAATGTATTATGTGATCGTGTGTCCTCCAGACTAAGTCTCGAATACTCAATAGATGTAACTTTAAAAAAACCCAATATTTAAATGAAATCAAAACCAAAATAGTGTATACCTAGGACCACAACTTTGTTTGGGCGGAGGAACAAGAAGAAAGAGCCTTGTATTTGAGTTCCAAATCCGTCAATGTTATTTATGTGTCGTGAATTGTAAACATTAGGTTGAAAGAAAGAAGAATATTTGAATACAAGTGTTTGAATTATTCCAATTTCCTTAATGAAATCCAAAGGTTGAAAGGATAAAATATTTAACAACCGACGCTGTAAATGTTGTAGACTCCGACCCCTTCATTTTCCTGCCATCCTTCTAATAATGGAAACAAGAAGTACAAATTGTCTACCAATATATCTAAACAAGGGAATCCCTTGACGAACGTTCATGAATGAGGGACTCGGAGTGTAGTGAGTTAGAAAAGAACATGATTTCAACATACTCGTTGTCTCAAGCCTCTCAAATTTGTGTTTATGATTCGTCTTCCTTATTGACTATGGAACACACTAGACACCCAACATGTAGTGATATTTGTTGGAGAATTTTAAGTTCTTCCTTATAGTGGACTAATAAATACTTAACCTTTTCTATAGGGCTGATAAAATTGATATATATTGGAGGGACTATACATAATCTACCTAAAATTGGGGCTTTTGTTTGATCACTTCGAATTGGGGTACAAACTCGATATACATTGGAGGGACTATCCATAATCAACCTAAAATTGGGGATTTTGTTTGATCACTTTGAATTGAGCATCTAGGGAGGACATGATTCAAATCTAAAGATAACCGTTGAATTTAGGGTATTACATTCTGGGGTTTTTTTTTAGGTAGGCCCAATCACACTTGACCAATAGAGCCACCATCAAGCGGAATCAATCCTCCATTCAAAGGTCCTTCCAAATTCCAATGCCTTATTTTATCAATGACCTAACAACCGAGTATTTCATCGGCCCGACAGAGTTGTCCCTTATCTAAGTTCAAAAAACTATATTCTCCAAGGACCAGGAGAGTAGAGACTGCTTTAGATATGTATGGAATCTCATTAGCTAAAATAATAATGATTTTGTATTCGCGCATGTGTCTCCTATTTGTATGAGATCTTTCTCCATGACATGAATGGCGGAATATGTCTCAATGGTTTCTAATGTGAATCGTGTGAGGTCCATAGAGATGTGAATATAGGTTTCCACACAATAATCGAGTGTGCAATATAGTCATCTCTTGTGGGCTCTAGGAGGTTAAATAAATAGTTGTTGCTCCTAAAAAATTTAGGTGTTGGCAATGATTTTCTTTTTATTTATGATTTACAATTAGTTTTTGTGCATCTGAAAGCCATAAACCATAATAGAACAAAAAAAGATCAAAAGTTTAAAATACTTGATATATGTTGGAGAATTTAAAGTGTTTCCGTAAAATTACTAGGATAAGATGTCAATATTGGAGAGACTTGTTTTTTATTTATTTCCAATTTCTAGGATTTATATAATTAAGGGTATAGAAGGCATTTGCTTTATGAGGATATCCCCTACATTAGGGAGTCCACATGGATAAGAACGTGCAATGTATGCATTGGATGTAAACCATTTCAATTTGAATTGACTTTTGTTCTTTCTTTGTGCTCCCTCCCTTACTACAATCTACCTACTCACCTACTCTTGCATATGTCATGGATAGATAGATTTGTTCTTGAATAGATAGACTTAACCATTATAGGCACTATGGGAATTCCAACTCAATTTCATTACATTATAGGAACTACATGCACTGGAAGCAATATATAGGGAGAGGAGAGTTTGTTATTACATAAGTAAGATAACTTGTCTTTCATGGTGCATTTCACCTAGAGGGGTATATCTCCCTCTTACTATTGTGACTAGTCTCAATGACTATTCCTTTGGGGTAGGCACTTACTGCTTCAAAATGATTTTATTTTCATTTCCAATTTCCAACAAGTTTGTGTACATTTGAAATTGACCATAAACTATAATAGACAAAAAAAATTACCTTTGAATATGAAAATAATAAAAGAGATGAATTGCTTTAAAACAAAAAATGTTTTTTTACCATAATTGAAATGATTTACATTGTTCAAAGTGATTCCTCTCTTCAATTAATGCACGTTCTTTAATTAAATCCAGGTTGAATTTTATTAAAAAAAAGATTAGATAGCAATACAAGATTAAGTTGTAGTTGATTAATCTTAACGTTTTATTTATTTTTATTAGAATTATGCATTTTAGGTTATACTGGAGTAAATGAGATATGATAATTTAGGTTACTTTTTTACATTAAATATTTCCTAGGTTATGGCCAATAACTCACTAATTATTAAAAATTTCTCTTAAATTATTATTTTATATAAAAATTTGTAGTATTCCTAGGTTAGAATTAGATATTACATTTAGTTCTATATTTTATAAAAAATAGGTTAAGTAATTCACAATTTATTCATTAAGAAAAATATTTGATATTAATAAATTTAATTTAGACTTATATTCTATTCTAAGTTTAGAATAATTTTAGCAATTTAGGGTGTTTGTTTTAATCACAACTTAGACTTCCTTATTATCTAGCTTAACATTTGTAGGGTTTGGGTTTGGTCTTAGTTATATAATGGACATTATCTATTTCCTAGTTTTCTCTTGAAATGTGTTGTTAAAGATATATATTATCTTTATTTGTTACTCAACTTGACTCATTGCCGACGATTACCTTGCATACCACTCCTCAAACCTATCAAACCAGAATTTAAGAGAAGAGATTGTAAATATGTTTTTTTGTCAAAATGACATTTTTGAATCATTTAAGGTTCACAAAGAGATTACAGTATATAATAGGCCCTTGTTTTTTGTCTAACCTTTTTACATAAATTTAAGATGGAGTTTTGAAAATATAATTGTTGAAGCCCTCTCAAACTCCTTCTCGTGTGAGATCTAGATACTAGTAAGATCCACATTGAAGTTTGAAGGATACTTTTTCAATGTGTTTGAATAATAAGTATATGCACTTAGTTTTGGAAAGAGAAATGGGAATCCCTATCAATCCCTCTCATTTGACATCTAGACTAAAGTTTGAAGGATAAATTTTCAAGTGTTCTAATACTTAGGTTTATTATGTTGAAGATAATGCTTAGGGATTAGGTGGAGTTTGAAATTGAATGGCTAGTTACTCACTAATTGGGTCCATATGGACAAACATATAAATTAGCTTTGTGATGGTATTTGTAACTTTTTTTGGCCGTTAATGAAAACGTGGATTGGAAAAAACTTCATGTAATGTAAAATGTCATGGAAAAGTTATTCTTCTATTTTTTTTACTTTATGTTGTTTCTTTAAACCATTGGTTATGGTAATGATCAAGTGGTCACAACAAAGATCAACAATTTTATATCTAATAGGGATGTACAATGTTAGAAGTACAATAGTTTTAGGAATATACCTTGGCACTCCACAAAAATCATTTTTTTAGCTTTTATTATTAATGTTAGGGATCTGGTGATTGATCTCTTTTGGCCTTATAACATAACACTTATAGTAGTGGAGCTCTTCTCAAAACAATTCTAGACACAAATAATCTTTGGTACCTCATGAGGCTACTTTCATCCCCAATTTCATATTATGCATTCAAATAAGGTTGTTAGTAGTTCTCCACTAGTCGAATCACTTTGGCATGATAGGAAAAAAACACTTCCCCTCACAAAATAAATAGGCCAAAAAAATGCAATACAAAAAACCAATACTCCTAATGGTTCCCGCTATGTTCACATTAATTAACAAAACAAGTGCACCAATCTCTTTCTAAATGGTCTTTTTTCCAATCTCATCTTTGATTACGGGTACATTTTCTTCACTCTCAACCTTTATTTTAGTCTCTTCTCCTCTAATCTAACTCTTGGACGTGATAAATCCCCCATAAAAAGAATTTGGACGTGATAAATCATCATATACATAGTTTACCTCACTAATTCTATGTAAAAGTTGAATCACTTGGGATTTCTTCTTATTATCATTTTTTTTCTATACACTGTTTTTAATAAATAATGAAATTTTATAATACACTTTCAGTTTCAAATGAAAAGAATGATTTATTTTTACATGTCAACATTGAAGAGTTCAATTTCTCACAACCCTTCAAAGTGAAATGGGACCCTACCCTTCAAATTTGATCCCTGCTTGAGACCGTATGCACGAATTCAAATGCAAAGGACAAGTATTTATGGCATCCACATGTAGGCCATGTGGTCGTAATAACTTCTATAGCTGGCGGTTAAAGGACATGAATTCAAACCCTAGATTTTTAATGTGTAAAGGTGGTTGTGTAAGAGCTTTCGAGGGAGTTTTTATTGAGGTTAGTTACACCTTCGTTTTTGCACTCGACCTCTGGGTTTTCGACCCTGTTAGTCCACTGTCTACAACCAGAGAAGGAGAGGCCATTAACCTTGGCTCTTGACTTAAACCAACCTGTCTCATTTTGCAAAGAACGCTGGAGGAGTTCGTGAGCTTTGTTCAGCTTCTGAAAGGGTATATCTGGTGGGAGCTATACGCGGAGAAAATAAAATACTTTAGTAGCTTTTTCAGTTTATACTATCTTTTACACAGAGTTTTTTATAAAGAAAGATATTGTTTAACTTTTGTTAACCTTGTGTGTGCAGAACCAGTCTCTACGACGAGGGTGTATATCACTCACTGTCCGAGGAGCCCCTTTCAACTAGTAAGATCCATGTCTTTATCTCGCGTAGCTCTGTGGAATCAAATTGGGTCATGTGGTGTGTTTTCATGGCATTGGGGTTTTTCCACTCAGTGGTTGTTGTCGATATGGAAGTGATATTGCTTGCTTTGGTATAATATATGTACTTTTGATAATGTAAGGGTGTTATTCACCACCTGTGGAGTCATAGACGACTATTCCACTCTGTAATTTTGTTTAGTTATAAACTTGTTTTAATATTGTAAGAACACGTGAGGGTTTCGATAATGCAAAATTGGTTTGTTTAAGCGACTGTGTAATTTCAGAATGTAAATAAATTGTTATATGTGGAGTCTTGCGACTATGCCACTTTCTTTTGGAAGATATGGTATTATAAATACTTCTATATTGTTTCTGCTAGTTGTATCTATGTGTAAACTTTTAGTTTTGTTGACCCTTGAGGGCTCCATAGCTTAGTTGGTTTTACAGCGCACAGGGCTGCAGCCGTAAGCCTTAAATTTGTAGATTTGTCTTTGTTTGGGCTTATAAGCCACTTTCGCTAATCTAAAAGTAGTTTGCTATTTGACAAGGGACGGGCTCTGAAATGAATCTTCAGCCTTGTTTTACAGTTATGGTATAAATTAGAAAACAATAAGGTCGTGAGGCTCTTACTTTTGATTCTTGTTCTTAGGCTAAAATGCCACCGTTGTATTTTATTTACTGTTTGTTGATAGTATAATGGATATGTTATGGGATAAATCCTGCAAGGGTTTCTGTGTACACTCCTTGCTTATTTAAATATAATGGATGTTGTGTTTTAACATGATTTACATTTCGTTTATTGAGTCCTCATATTGGTTTACCAGTCTTATTGCAAATCTCTTGGTGAAGCTATAATGTAGTAGCAAAAGAGCTTTAGTTTAAAATCATCTATGGTTATTTTACTGTTTATAGTTATTTGTAGTTAACCTAATACTGAAAGGGTTTGAACTTTGGCCATGGAGTCTCTACCTTTCCAAGTAGGCCTTGAGATAAGGGTCGAAGGCCTCTCTCAAAAGACTTTCTGCAGATATTTTAGGTAAAGTTATAAATAAGGTTTTACTAGTTTAAAAGTTACACAGTCATTATCTCTTAGTTTACAGTTAGCGGGTTTCGGGAAACTTAAAATAAAAAGGGATTTAGTTGTGATATCCTTAATGATATTATTTCAGTTTTTAAAAATACATTATTTTAGTATCTTAATGACTACACTTTTGTGAAAGTTCTGTTAGTTTCCAGAAGTTAGTCTACAACTACCAGGGGTTCTTTCTTCTTAATGACTAATAAATCAATGTTGATACACCTAAAAATATAGTGATAACAAAGAGAAGAGAAGAGATCCCAAATTAAAATTAAAATTATATAATAAAAAACATATTTTACCATTTAAAATTACACATTATATAATAGTAAAACTTCTCATTTAATACGATTTAGTATTCTAACAACCTTTTTCAAATTGGAAAAGTACATCAAACTTGTTAATGTTTCAGAAAAAAATCAAATGATTTATTAAAAAAATACCTAAATCCATTTTATCAACTCTTATTTATTTATTCCATATTTCTAGGGGTTGTGGCAAATTTTTAGTATTTTAATTTAAAATTGTAATGTTCTTTGGGGATATCAAAGGGGCTTAGGGACATATCATTATCTGTCTAAAGGTGATTAGATAATTTTATCACAACGGATTAGTCAAACAAATATTTAATTTCATTTTTCATGATTTAATCAGGACAAAGTCTCTTTAATTTCTAATAAATTAAAATATATTTAATAACTATTCCAACAATTAAAGCTTATTAACATGTTTTAACATCACATCCATTCCAAGCCAAATCAGACATAAATTCCACGTCTAAAGGCCATTTACTCTTAATCATGATTAACTAGTAATTAGTGTTCCAATTACGATAATTAATGACACTTAGCGCACAATTGGCGGTGCTTAACATAATTTCATCCGTTTATCATTTCATCACTATTTATCAAGTTCAATGGCTAATTGACAGCTAATAACATGTAAATAATTCATAATTATCATTTTCCAATTAATTAAACATAATAGTTACGAAAATGATTCCACAAGAACTAGTTAACTAGTTGTTTAATACAAACATCTAGTCTTGCACAAATTTGATACAATGACCATGCCAATGAACCCAAAAATTGAACCTACAACCATTATACACATATTAAGGCATGCACATACATCAAAACAAATTTATATTTGAAGTTCATATCCTTTCACATAAATGATGATTCTTCCAACCAAATTCCAATTCAACTAGTTAACATTCACCAAAAGGAATTGAGTCTAAATAATTGAACCAAAATTAAATGCATCCATAAGTAAAGGATCACACTTGAAAAGTAGTCACCTTAAACACAATAAAATGTTAAGAACATAGCATATGTTTGTATATTCCATAATTTACGAAACAACTTGATTTAAATCTACAAACTAGTTACCAATCTTCACTGAATTGAAGCTTATTTCCATTTTTAGTTTCCAAATGCAAAATAAAGAGAAATGTATGACTACTGTAGCTCATGGAAAATGTATCATGGATGGCATACATTCATATGGATGTATCTTTCCACACATATACAGTCCATTAAATAACTCACAAAACTAGTTAATTCTACTCATCTTAATTGACTAGTAGTTCCATGAATCGTTAGAATAATTAAATCCACGGGTCATAGAATCATTTAAATTCCATTACAAATATAAATAACATGTTTGATCAGTAATAACAGATGTACATATGATTCAAACACTTCATATGCAAAGTCACAAATCTACTGAAAACAATTCCATTGAAGGAGCTAGAAATTGGAAATTGATCTAGAATTTTGTAGACGTTTCCCAAACATTATCAATAATATTTACCCTCACATTCTCGCACACATTTTAATTTTACTTATAATAAATAAGCATAAAAAATACTCGTGTTTTGTGTTTATAAACACTTCATGTGCCAACTCTCCAAACTATGTAAAACAATCCAATCAAAGAACTAGTTTTTGAATAAAAGGTAGAAGCATCAAAGAGAAGTATCTTAAACCATTCAGAGGCTATTGAACCATAAAAATGCACATAATAATGAACAGGGAAAGAAATATCAGTTTTATAGTAGAGTTTCGAAAGAATCATTTTCTCACACAATTTTTGCACAAAATCCCAAAAACTAGTTTCCATTCCTTCACAAAATTTACTTGCATAAATAGATTGAATTCCATGAGAAGTTTATTCCACAAATAGCTCATATGTTTCATTAAAAATTTCATGTGCATCCATAAAGAAATCATATCAGAGGGAAATAAATTAAATAAACATGAGATAAAGAACTTATCTTTTCCAAATACACAACCGAAATGGACAATGCCATGTTCCACCCAGCCATAGACACAATGCAAGACAAAAATAACTTTGCAAAGGTCACCCCCTATATGGAACCATGATTCCACAAGAAAGGGAACACTCAACCACAAATTCTCTCAAGAAATCATTCCAACCAAAACCCAATGGCAACTATGACCTCAACTTCCAATCCAAGGCAATTCCATTGGCTCTGGGACAACAATCCAACCACAACCCAATGGCAAGTAGCACTTCCAATCCATGGCCATTCTAGTAGCTCTAGGACAAATACCAATGGCTCCAAATTAACTCATCTTGGGAACATGCTCAACAAGGATATCATACCAAGAGCATAAAAATCCAACCACAAGCACAAGAGCAAAAGCATGAACCAACACCCAAATGTGACTAGCCAACACAAGCAAATCGAATCCCTTCATGGATAATTCTAATTGGGAGAAATAGGGGCACCAACATGAGAGTTACATTCCCATAATAGTAAACTAGACTTACACAATAATTCACATTAGTATTTACACAACTTTTGAGGTGTCAAGCCTAAAAATAGCCAGTGAGGGCACACTTGTGCAAGTGGGAGTTACAAAACCAAGTGTAAAATCCACAAAGGATTTATAAAACCACCAAAGGGACACACTAACCCAACTCATGAGGGTGCACTAGGTGAGAGGGAGACTCTAACGCTGATAAAAATTAATCCCGGAATCGTAATGAAACCAATGAGTAACATAACACGTTAGGGTACATAACCAAGAGGGTACATCAAGTACATAAGAATGGTGTACAACATCAACACAGGTTAGGTTCAACACACACATGTAAACACTTTTCCAGAACCCCTTGCTCGTAACATCATGGTTCCTCATACTCTCTTTCGTGGCATCAGTCATCCAGTTGTTTTTATTTTATTGATTATTAGTAATGTCCAACATAATAATAATAATAATAATGGTCGACCATAGTCCCTCCACCTCGTGCCATAATATCCAACATGGAAAAAAAATATGTTTATGGGCTAAACGAGAGGGTATTACAATAACTTTTCTAACCCATTCAACAAATTAAAAATTCATACTTAATTTTTTCAAAAATCTAATGATTTATAAGAGAAATTGACTAATACTAGTTTATTAAAAATATCTAAGTCTAACTCTTTCATAATTGTACCAAATTTCAATATGTTAATTTATAATTTTTTAACATATTCAAAAAATTAAAATTTCATAATTAATTATAATGAGTATATATAAGTATTATAAATATGACATTCAAAACGATGTTGCTACAAAGAGAAGTGACATATATATATATATATATATATATATATAAAGGAT
This sequence comes from Pseudotsuga menziesii, assembly GCA_001517045.1. NCBI lineage: Eukaryota > Viridiplantae > Streptophyta > Pinopsida > Pinales > Pinaceae > Pseudotsuga > Pseudotsuga menziesii. Next base: position 1,652,790 of record LPNX010455372.1, on the reverse strand, counting down.
ATTTTTTAGATACCAAAAATCTCTATAACTATTTGTAATCGTCAGGTAACTGAAAGGACAAGCTACGGTCTAATTACATTATTCCATGTTATGTCCTCAAATTTTTACTATGGACAACTCTCTTAGACTAGGGATTGCAATGGCCATAATCGCTTTACAAAGTTATGAGACATGGCCATAAATTTGTAATGTATTAGGTCGAATATTTGTGATTAATGCAACATTAGGAAAAATTGGACAAGGAAGGCACATAGTGGGTTGAACTGGCCCCACATGAGTTGTAAATATCATCCATGTTGTAAGGGATCTCGTTATGAAGGCATCTTACGAAGTTATAACTCCCTAGGCTAAAAATAGCTAGCGAGGGCGCACTTGTGGAAGTGTATCTCCAAAAAAGAATCTTATGATATGTGATGACAAAAATCAAGTCCTATAACAATTTATGACAACTCATGATAGCTTATGACATGTTGGAGGTCCTAAATTTTACAAGGAGGGTTCTAGAGGAGAGAGTGAACCCAGATGTTACTGTAACTTCCCCAAAATCAAGCTAAGCCTCTCTCATTTGAATTGCCATTTAATATGATGGTATTATTTGGTAAAATAAAATTAGAGAGGAAGTAAATGAGTTGCAAGGTATCATTCTCTCATGAAAATAACAATTATTAATATTTTGTGAGAATATTCTAGAATGAGTGGGAAAGGGCTTAATTCAGTCTATAAAAAGGAAGTAGGCCTCTTGGGAGAGAGATTTTGGACATTTTTATATTTGAATAGGATATATATTATGGAGTTTAAATCTTGGGATATGTTCCCCTTGCAATTTTAAACTGGTTTCGATGAGGAAAAATATCACCCTAGCTGGTAAAGAGGAGGAGATCATCCATATCTCTTCATTGAACTTCATTCCAGTACATTATTGAGGGGATAAGTCACCTTCATTTTTCTCTAAAGAGATTATTGTAGATTTTTATGTCCATTTTTAGTAGCTAATTTGAGTTCATGTTGGTGTGTTTGAGTTATAGTTAGTAGAAGTGTGATTTCTGGTGTATATGGGAGTGTAGTGTTCTGTAGTGGGTTCCACTTAAGGAGGGCGCACCCGTGGTTGTACAAATATCATGACGATTGATTTAATGGTTTTGTATCACTCATAATTGATGGAGGAAACACTATAGGTGGTATATTTGCAAATCGGGGTCAAAATCTTGCTTGTGGAGGGCACAACAGTGGAAGGAAATCACTCATTTGAAGCAGTAACTCTGGACCCTCTTTTCTTTGTGGTTATGTAGCAGCCATATATACTCTCTTTGTAGAGTATGTTTCTCTATATTTTGAGATGTTTTAGAATCCATTGATGTACTCTTTGATAATTTCTCATTTGGAATAAAAATATGAGTTTTTTTTGCCATATTTTGTTCAATATTCAAGCATGGGTTTATATACGAGTTAATGGCTAAAAGTATGAGTAGATATGTAAATGTGATGGTGTAATCTTAATGTCCTTCATAAGATTCACTAGGTTTTGTTAATAAACTATTTTTCTTGACTCGAGTGTGCTTGGAATCATTTTGGGTGTGTTTGGAAGTTCTACATTAGCTAGTGTTCTCAATCTTGTATTGGCTTTAAGGGGGTCGAAAATCATATTTTGGTGTGACTATTTCTGAGTGTTTTTGGGTTGTAACACTTGTTCCACTGTGTTGGTAGTCTCATTTCCAGTAGGAGACAATTTTTATTTCATGCAAAGGCTAGAAATGTTTGTGTAGTCTGAGTTATGGTTCAAAGATTCCATAAAAGTCCTATGAAGTCTATTAGTGGTTATATTCGGAGTGTTTAAAATCTGAGTCTGTTAGCCTGGTGTTTGGAAAGAGTTGGAAATCTAGTGTTCTGTGTGGCCAGATTTGAACTAGTGCTCCTAGTTTCGAATCAGTGATGCTATGGGTTTGCATTAGGGTTGATACCTCTGATTTTGGATCAGAAATATATAGTGGTGATATATCCTACCTGATTGGGAAACTTACGTGGTTTGACAGTATAACATTTTGGGATGCACCATATTATTCATATTCCAATAAATCATATAAAATCCACTATTGTTGAAGAGATTTGAGAGTCAATTGAACGTTTGTTGAAAAGTTTGAGTTGATAGGCCTGGTTTCTGGATTGAGTACATTACAGTGGTATAGAGAATGTTCCTCGAAAGTTTTAGGAACTAAAGAAAATTTGAAGAAGGTTTGCATACATGGTTGTACCTAGTGATGATATGTTGGAATTAGATGCATGGGAATTTCATGAGAACTTATCATGGGAAGAGTCATTTTTTGAAGATGGTTTCATTTCTTCAGTGGAAGTCGATGAAAGAGATGAAATACTAGAAGAGGCTCGCATAATATTCCATCTGAGTTGGATTATTCCTTTTTTGAAAACATATACAAAGTTAAAGGGTAAGTTCTTTAATGGCATAATGGTTTACCCCCTTCCGTTCCAGTTTGGCCCATAGAATAGGAGAAACTTGAATGGAAAAGGCTATTGAAGAACCTGGATAATTCACAACAAGAGATAGAGCATAATTTGCAGCAGTGTCAAGCCTTACTACCATATTGCTCTACATAAAAAATTATGGATAATATAGTTGGTTTCTCTAGGAAAGAAGCATCCTAAGGTTCCTATCATAGGATTGGTTTAAAATGCAGTAAATCCACTGTCTTTGTTCAACATTCAAATTGAAATGAGGAGATATATAGTCCATTAAAGGAGGAACCTTGTTGTTCCATTTTTAAAAATAATGAGACACCTCGTCCTATAGGTGGTGATCCTCAAGAAGAATTACCCCATGAGGAGCACATGCCACTTCATGACTCTCTGGGGTTGCATTAGGGTTGATAGCTAAGGTTTTGGATCGAGCATATTACAGTGGTGATATATTAAACCTGATTGGTCACCTTATGGTGGTCTGACAGTATAAATTGTGGGTTGCACCATATTATTCATATTCTAGTAAATCATATAAAATCCACTGTTGTTTAATAAATTTGAGAGTCAATTTAACCTCTGTTGAAAATATGGAGTGAATGTGCCTAGTTTCTGGATCGGGTACATTGCGGTGGTATTAAAGCATGCTCCTTGACATCTGTGGGAACTAAAGAAAATTTGAATAGGGTTTGCAGACATGTATGTACCTAATGATGACATGTTGGAAATGGATGTGTGGGAATTTGAGGAGATATTATTATGGGAAGAGCCATTTTCTGAAGATGGTTTCATTTCTTTGGTGGAAGACAATGAAAGAGATGAAATAATACACGAAGGCTCACATAATCCATCTGATTCAAGGATGATTCCTTTTGTGACAACATATACAAAGTTTAAGAGGAAGTTCCTTCAATGGATAGACTTGTATATGACATAATTTTTTACCCTGTCCCCTTCCAGTCTGGCCCATAGAAGAGGAGAAACTTGATTGGAAAAGGCTATTGAAGATCTTGGATAAGTCACAATAGGAGATAGAGCATAACTTGTAGTAGTGTCAAGCCTTACTACTAGAATGCTCTACATCAAAACTCACGGAGAAGATATATGGTTTCTCTAGGAAAGGAGCATCCAAAGGTTTTTACTATAGGATTGGTTTAAAATCTAGTAAATCTGTTGTCTTTGTTCAACCTTCAAATGGAAGTGAGGAGAGATACAGTCCATTGACGGATGAACCATAGTGTAATGTTTGTCCAAAAAATGATACACCTAGTACTATAGGTGGTGATATTAAAGAAGAATCACTCCATCAGAAGCCCAGGTCACTTCATGATGGTTGCAAAATGGAAGAAAGGTGTGCAGGAGATGAACATGAAGAACGAGAAATTGATCCTACAATCAGTGATGCAAAGGGAAGGTGCATAAGAGAAGGCATAGCAATAGTTCATGAAGCTGTCGATACAGTGGTATTTGATGGAATACTCAAGTCTCTATGTGTGTGAATTAGAGATCATTATTAAAGGGATTGATGAAGTTGTAACTCAAAGTTATGAAAACAATTCTGATTTTCCCAGTAGCCATATTTTCTTGCAACAACATGATGTAGCGACCATTTCATGTGAGAATGATAGTCTTGCAGAGTCATCTAATGTTGGCATCCTAGATTTGGAAGTTGAAGATGAATTATGAGTTGTGGATTCATACCAAAAGAAATATGATATTTTATTCCAGCCATTAGAAGATGTGAACATGATATAAGCCTTGGGAATTGAGTGGCTACAAGGAAACAAATAAAAAAATTTAGTGGAGTATTTTCCCCAAGAGTATTTGCTAGCAAGGAAATTGGAGGTAAAGAAAGAAGAAATTAGGACATCCATAAAAAAAAATTGATGACACAAATGCCTCGGTGACATATTGTTGCTGGAGAGCTTCAAGGACAGATGATAGTTTGGAAGGAGAATCTCCCATGGGATATTTTGAATCTATTTGAAAGGAAGTAGCAGTAATGAAGGCTAACTACCTACAGCTGGTTTCTGATAGAGACCATCTTCTCAGGCTTGCTAAGATGTACCATAGTGCACTACAAGAGGAAGAAGAGGAGGTTGACAAGATTGCACATGAGCTTGAGCTTACCAAAGATTCTTGTGAGAGCACTCAAATGGACCTACCAAAAACATAAATACAGATCGATGATGGGGATGTAAATGAAACCTGTGGTATGATGGATGGAACACTTATGATGGCTCCACAAAAGGAGAATTCAAATTTGCAGGTACTTGAGGAGAGAGTTAACATGGAGAATGTTGACCAAGTACTCGTTTCTATGTTACCAGAAACGTGACGGAGGGTTGCATTTCTCTGAGAAAATTGAATAGAAACAGTAATGGAACGAAAAACGTTGTTTTTTACGGTCATTTCCGTTTCTAGAAGAAAGAAACCGTTTCTTAAGAAACCATTCGTTGCGCACAACAATTCCTATAGGAACGATTTTTTTTTTCTTGGGGAACGAGGTCGGGTGTCTATCGTTTCTTTGTTAATTTGTGATCTCTAGGTATTGATGAATGGTGGGTAGCTAGTCACGATCACTTAAATATTGTACGCACAAATGATAAATTTATGGAGGATTGAGTGTTGCATAAGGAAACCTACCGCCTACACGTCCAAAGTTCAAATGTATCTGCAGCTTTGAGGTTTGCTTTGCTTGAGGTCTTTGTCAAGCACAAATAACAAATGTATCTTCAGCTCTAAGGTCTACGATTGAGGTGGTGTTTGTAGCAGAACCAAGTGTTGGGGTTTTTGTGAAGCACAAATAACAAATGTATCTGCAGCTTTGAGGTCTGCGATTGAGGTGTTTGTTAAGCACAAATAACAGAACCAAGTGTTGGGGCGGTGACACTGGTTTGAATAATCAACAGAACCCTAATTTCTAGGTATCTATCTTAACTCAAAAATTTAGAATTATCTGAGTTTCAGGGAAAAATACATTGGAAGCAAGCATTTGTAATCTATTTTTGGAGTGGGAGGGGAGAAAAAATTTGAATTAGCTTCCACTATGTGGCACGCATATGTAATAACATCGTGTGAGATGTGTCCAACTTCCAATATGGATGTCGCCATAAGATTTAGCTCTCCATCATGTGAGAGGTGATCGAAATCTTGACTATATAAAACTATTTAAAAAATGAAGACTATGTTCTGAGTAAATATTTGTTCAGTGATGTTTCCGAGAAAGGCGGTACAATATTTAACAGATCCAGTGCCCAGGTTAATTAGTTGCTCTGCCCCTTTCATATATTTATTTAAAAATATTTTTCATTGTTTTTACCTCCCAATGGAAACAAAACAATGCAAAAGGGGAAGTCCCACTTCTCATGTTGAAACCAATGATTCCTGGACTTAGTATCATACTTGTGTCTCTTTGGTATAATACAGCTCTCATTTTGTTGGTCAAAACCATCTACAAGGTAGGAGAGCTTATGCTATTAACGACTCATCTTGATGTGTTTCATTTGCTGAGCCTGGGTTGATTTATGAATTTGATTCAAACCACACGGTTAAGGAACATCTATGGGCTCCCAGCTCATCAATTGGATGCTAATTTCTCATTTCAAAAATTGGAATTGGAACATGTAGCATCATTTTAAACAGGTCTGTTAACCATATTATTTTAAGCATTTTCTTTTAAGGAATTTAGAAAAGCTTTTAAGAATTTGGATTATGATGAAATAAAAACTTATTTATTGTTTGCCAGTTGTTTCTCAAAATTTTATTTTGTGGATGTCACTCTTCTCTCTATGCTTTAGAAACAAAAAAACAAAGCATGTGGAATCCTTACTCATTGCTTATAATAACTTCTTCCAACCATCGGAATGTGAACCTACATTAATATTAATGCCAAAAATTTTGCACTATATATATTTATTGAGAGCCTTTCCAATAATTGAGAGGTGGAGGAATTTAGTGGCTTTGATTTTACTCATAGTCAGACTTGTTACATCATTTCATGTACATGTGCCAAGTCAAATTCCATATTTCGATAAACAAATGACTCTTAATTGTTAAGGCTGTCAATTTTCTTTTAGTGGAATTAAAAGAAAAGCTTCATTTAAATTTATGTTCTTTTTTAGGAGAATGGAAAGCAAATAAAAATAACAATAGCAATTAATTTATATTTATACTAGTAACAATAGCAAGAAAAATTAAATATGGTTATAACTCAAAGAGAAAGGTTGTTTCAGATTTAATACATTGCATTTCTTGTAATACTGGGACGAATGAATAATACAAATAATGACTACTATACTAAATATAATAGATATTTTTCTCTTTACTAATTTATTATGATCGGATTTGTTTATTATAATCCTCTGTTATTTTGTAGTAGAAATAAAAAGTGTCACACTTCTGTATTTTTAGTTTTAATGTTTTTCTCTCTCCTCGTTTCTTGTATACGAAACTTGTAAACTCCGTTTTTCGTATCGTTCTCATTTCTTGTTCCGTTTCTTGTTTCTCGTTTTTGGTAACATAGCTCGTTTTGCATCAAGAGAATGTTGGAATGCCTCTATGAGAGAGAGACTTAGTCATGGAGGAGGTAGATGAGCATTCTCTTTATGCACTAGCCAACAAAGGAGTATATGCATAAATGGATTGGGTGAATGAACTTGGCAAGGAGTTGAAGATGGCACATTTTCCATCACCCGAGACATCTATGATAGTCAATACATGTGGGGATGTAGATTGAACTTGTGAGTTGATAGAAGGACCTTTTATGACGGTTTCACATGAGTAGCACGATACTCATATAACTTGGTGATTTGATGCAAGGGCATAGACTTCCTGAGTGAAGTCACATATGTAATTTCAAGGAGATCTAGAGTCTCTCTTATGTAATTTATTTATAAATAAGATTTATAAATAAGAGTGGATAAGGACTTTTTTAATCCTTCCACATCTATTAATTAGAATAGAGTTAATAGTTAGTTGAGTTTAATAAGGAATCTGTTCCTTTTATGTAGGATCTGTTATGTAGGATCAAGAAACAGAATTGAAGATCTATTAATACAGTTTCAAATTATCTAGTTGGGGAGATTTTAGTTGGCTTAGAAAACTTTGGGTAGCTCAAAGGGTCTTTTGGAGAGTTCACAGAATTTGAATGTATCTAAAGGATTAGCAATTAGGTCAAAGGAGGAAGCTCGGATTTGGGATCCTGGAGCACACACAGAGCTTGGTACGCTTGTAACGATCTATTTTTCATTCAAATTCTAATGGGAGTTTTTTTGTGCAATATATAGACATTTATGTATTTTCTAAATCTAATTGAGAAATATTTCTGTAATATTCTCATAATACTATCGTATCCATAGAAATTCAAAATGGTAGTTTGAGTTGGTGGATATATTGCATGACTGAAGGAAGGAAATAGTTTCATTATTGTGCAGAGGATAAATTGCATAGAGGTCAATTGCTAATCTAGTTCATTGATAGAGTTGGAAGACAATTTCTTGGTTGAATCGTGTTTTATGATTCACTTGATCGAAATAATAACCAAATGAGAAGAATTAGTTGAAATTATGTCATGAATTGCAGAGAACTTCTTGTTTTGGGTGCGCAGAGAATGTATGAAAGTTTTAAACAGTCAATTCGATAACCCCTAAGTGTTTAAAGGCAAGATCGACGGTGCTAGAAGGTTTGGTTAAGCACTGGAGGGTGCAGACGACAGTGATCAAACAATAAACTAATCAACGGTTGAGATTTGGATATCAGAGTCAGGGAGAGCGTATCCCAAATCGATTTTGTGGAGTGCGATAAGTCCTGGGGTCGTGAAGCTATGGTTATGTGTAAAGAGCAAATGAAGTAAGTGTTGTTTTTTTTTTTTCAAAATGTGGTTCACCATTTGTTAGAGGGTTCACACATTTATTACAAAGGGCTCCACAAGAGCATCATGTCACTTACAAGGGTAGAACCTGGGTGGGGAGGGTAACATTCATTCCTCCCAACCACCCAAGCTACATCCATTTGACAAGTAAGCGTTATTATTTACAGCATTTGTGTAGCAAGCGCTAATGGAGTTAGTGCTAAGGAATGGTGAAGTTTGCCAAGACTAGAGGTGGAGTTAAACTAGTAACATATTACTAGTTTTAGCTCTGTATTTATTTATTTATTTTGTCTAATTAATATAGACAGAGATTGATAATTTATGAATGAAAATTGCCAGTTATCACTAAGATTTGTAAGCTAGAAGCACATTTTTTAATTTTTTTATATCTCATCAATAATTTTTGGTATCTCATTAATTATTGAGAGTATAATGGCATTTTATACTTGAAGGGATCCTTTTATGAAAGCCTTAGAGGGAGATAGGCTATCATAAGTTTCTGTCCATTTCTTGGGGTTGACACAAACATCGGTTCCTTCAGTCTTATGAGCAGCAGCAAGGGAATTTATGGTTGTTTTTTTATGCCTTCATTATTCATGACAGGACATGGGATTTTCACCTAATTCAGTTAGATGGGGAAGGTGACATTGATGTGAGCCATAGTTCTGGTGTGCAAGTTGCACAATAGGAACTTCATGTTCTATTGGATAGACTCACAAAGGTTCAAATCAACATTGGGAATGATGAACTTCCAATTTGGTGGTGGGATCATGGCATTCTTCATAGTGATAGAATTTTTCAAATGACATTGATGATCAGAGGGGTGCAACATAGACCACGGGGACTTCACTTAGTGAACATCTCACATAGCACGTGCAATCGCGAGATATTAATGAATACCTTTAATTTCCAGAAATATTGACCCAAACTCTTTTTGTTGAAACCCCTCTCCCAATACTTAAAATCTCCTCCCAATCCCCTTTTTATACCTCAATCCTTATAAGCCACCTTACCCACCCCGACCTGAAACCCCTTATCCCCCCAATACCTGCAATATATTGGTTCAATTTTTAATAATTTTAAAACCCACAATATGAACTAACGTGATAGGATATTGGTCAACAAGTGAAGCCCCATAGACAGTGGGATCCTCTTATTGCTTGGTTCAGCAGTTTAGCCACTAGCATAGGAGGTAGAGCCAACCAACTCTTTATGGAGCCTATCCATGTGGAGTAGTAGATCAGTTTCATTGGCTAGAGACCTTATGGTGGATGGATATAGTGTTTTCCTTATTGGTGGTTGGGGAGACTATAGGAGGCTCTTGGTGTGGAGATTATGCACTGTAGAGGTGAATGCAGTAGGCACTCTTCATTTCTCAAGTTCATTTAGGACCATGGGATCTTGGGATCTTTGTTGGACTCAGTTGTTGATAGGACAGTAGGGGAGATAGAGCTATCTCTTGAGGGGATGATTAGAGTTCATGAGAAGCCCAAAATCATGAGCAATGATCAAGACAAACTTCTTTTTCCTATATTTAGAATAGAGTATCGCAACAGTATGGCAGCCTACACATGGATTCCTATGCAGGCCATTATCAATGGTGGTAGATTCGAGTCTTATATATTTTTCAATTTGTATATCCAGGAGAGGAGGATGTAGTCAGAGTATGATAGTGGGATGGTTATGATCAAAGTGGTGCAACGACAACATGGTGGCCCTTTTTTTAGATTAACTGGGGATCTTGGAGTTACAGTACTGGGTAGAATTCCAGTAGCACGCCCGGTGGTGAGAGTCAATCTTGGATTTTACAATATAATATTCTTAGTGGATCATTTTATTGGAGATTTAATTGAGTGGTTGCAGTATAGAGTTACTCTTCTTATTGGAATTGGTTAGGAGGATTCATATGTCAATGCTTTGTAGGACCTTACAATGAGCAGAGTATACTTTACCTCAGTTCAATTGGGTTCCAAAACCATCTTTGGAAGTAAGTTGATAATGGCATGCGCTCCGCCTGGAACAAATGGTTCTGTGATCATTGAAATATGGATACAACATGACATGGTGTTAAATCGTTTGTTATTTAAATCGAAAGCTGGAATCTTATGGATTAATTGTCCCAAAATATAAACAAATATATTTTAGACATTGAATTCATGGTAGTGCAAGGATCGTTTTCATTGAAACAGTTGTTGTTCATTTAATAGTTGTGGCAGAGAAGTTGACAATGACAATGACTACCCGTTAAGGGCAAGAGCTATCCATTGAGTTGTAGAGCATTTAATGTGGGTGCAATAGGCTTGATGATCGTTGGATCTCCACCAGCTCAAGATCCAACGATCGCCAAGCTTGTTGCAGCCGCATTAAATACTCTGCAGCTCAATAGATAGCTCTTGCCCCAATTAAGGGTTTTGTTTGAGGGGTATTTAAGGTTTCAAAATCATCTTTGGAAGTAAGTTGATAATGATAATGAGGAGTTAAGATTTTTGTTTGAAGGGTATTTAAGCTTTCAAAATCATTCTTAAAGTATTAGATTTGGCTTGGGACACTCCTCAAATTTTCAAATGTTTTATCTAACTAAAACATCTTTAAAGGGAATGGAACAAAAGTAGTTTTAGAGACTAACCCACATTTTCATATAAATGTATAATGTTTAAAAAAAATTATTATAAATTTTTTTAAATAAATAAATTTATAAAATTGGATGTAGCTTTTCAAGTAAATCATTTTAAAGAATTTTATAAATGTATAAAGTTTAAAAAATATATATTATGAAAAATTTAAAATAAATAACTTTATGGATTTGGATGTAGCTTCCTATTTAATCATTTTTTTAAAGATTTGAATACCAAAATTGACCATTACAAATTTTATAAATGTATAAAGTTTTAAATTTGAAAAAGAATATTATAAAATTTTTTGATACATAATTTTATCAAAATGATTTAAAATTTATATAATTAATTAATAAAATAATTTTCTTAAATTAATATAATTAAAAAATAAAAAATAATCTAGTTTTTAAAAGTAATAAATCTAATATTTTTTTAAATAAAATATTATTAAACTTTTATTATGATGTACATAGAATAATGTAGATTGAATTTTTAAATGATTTATTATTCTTTATCATAAAAAAGATTGTTAATTTTAATTGAATATAATATGTTAATTTGAATTATTTATTATTCCCTATCATATTTTGTTAGGTTATTGGATTAAATAGATTATTATCTTCTCAAAGTCAAGATCACTTTTTAGTGGTCAATGGAATTTTTATATTGAAAATCCTGATTTTATGTTAGCAATCTTTTATTTGATAACTACTAAAAAGATAAAATAATGTAATTTTAAATAAATTTTATAATAAATATGTTTTGAAATTTTAGTGAATTTTTATTAGTTTATTTAGTTAAAATCCAATCAATTAAAGTCTATAAAGATTACAAATCAAGAAAATTTTAACAACTAAAATAATATAAAAAATGAATAATTTAATATTCTATATATATGTTTTGATAATATAAATAGAATTATTTTAATATGGCTGTAGGTTATGAAAATAAAGGCTAACAAAACTTGATCATTATTATATTTATGGTGATTTAGAATTCTTTATTTTTTTTTTTAAATTGATAAATCAAAATTAGTTTAATTAACTCATAATAATCATTAGTATTTCATCAACATTCAATTGATTCTTTATTTTTTAATTTTTTTTACTAAATTGATTTAATTAAGCAATAATAACCATTATCGTAATAACTATGTCATCAACTTTATCAGTTTAAGGAACAAAGTCCACCTTTCTCTCTGCCGGTGCTTTTTTTCTTCATAGAATTCCATTGGGAGTATAAATGGAGAATCGCTATGCAATGCACTATTAAAATTCATATACAATACCAGAAGGTGTAATCTTTTGTTATTTTTAACTGGAAGGTTGAATCTCACATATTAACCGTTCGAATATATAAAGAAATAATTTATAAGGCTGTGCAAGGACCATTTTTATTTGAACAGTTGTTTCTAGTTTGACAACTATAGCTGAAAAGTTGACATGGTCGATGTGGCATCCATCAAAACATGCCAGGATTACTGCTATAGATCAATTTAAAATATTGGTTTTTGAAAAACACAAATTAAGACTATTGGTGAGGTATTAGTGGTAAGCTAAGTTTATAGCAATGTATAAGTTTAAAAATTTGGCATAAATAACCTAAAATTAAAATTTTAGGTATCATTAGAGGTTTACCCTTAATGCAATTAAATGATCAAGTGATGTGGGCTAGTCTTGATACACTTGATATGTTGTTAAATGGTAATGTAGTGTTATCAATAATGTAGATGGGTAGGTGATGGACTGGTTTCGAATCACGATCATGTACGATGAGATATCGGAGGCATGTGAGGTGTTGATGAACTAGGTTGTGGGTTTTCAATGGCATGAAGTCGGTTTTTATGGACGTTTTCATCGGGAGGCATTTGGATGGATACACCATGCACTAAGCCAACTCAATTCTCATGTGAACATTGATTTTTCTATCTAGGCTTTTTCAGTGCTTAAGTAGGACAGATTTGGAAATCTGTGGCGAGCCTTTCCAGTTTTGATTTTAAGGCCGATGCTAAGGAGCACATTGGGGATGGCTATGTTCTAGCCTTCTTGGTGCTTGTAGTTCGATAGTTTCTTAATGCTGATAGAAAGTGGGGTATTTCCATTAATTGTCATCCATGTGGCTCGTTGTTGTTCTTCTCATCATGGTGCATCGGGGTTGGAACAGGAGGGTCCACCAAGGAAGTAGTAAGTAGTAGACAAGACCTAACCTATTCTCAATTGGAGGCTATGGAGCACGAAAATATGTTTTATCATAAAATCTCTCAAAAAATCCAAGTTCATATTGTCAGAGCTGAGAATCGGGTCAAGGAGGAGCAATATTTTACCAAGCAAGAGGAAATTGAGGAATAAATGCAACCCTAGGTGGGTTAGTGATTTTGACAATATTCATACCAAGGATACCAAGTATTGCAAAACCTTAGCATTGCATTGGACCATAAAGTCTTGCTTGAGACAAAGGAGGAGAGGAACGAGCTATTTCTCCAAATTGATGAGTTGAATGTCAACATGCGCTTCCTCTTCAAGGAAACCATGGGCAAGGATTATGAAATAGATCCTCATGATAAAAAACCATAGGTGCCATTCAATATCATTTCTTATGATGACATGGCCAAGTAGTTTTTTATGGTTCACAAGCCACGTTTAGTCTTTCTATTACCCTAGATATAATCAATGGTTTTTAGATACTTTCAGTAGTTAATGAAAGATGACAAACATCTTGAACTTTTTTTGTTAATGCTGATAATATTGGGTTTTATAAATAGTGCGGTTTCCCTGGAGGAAGTCCTATTTTGATTATGATGTAACTTTTGTATCAGTTTAATACAAATCTTGAGCTTCACAAAAATAAATTTAAATGTATTTCTAAATATAAAAATAATAATAATTTAAGTATCTAAAGTTGTTAAAATGTATTTGTGAATTTTTAGGAGAAAACACATATTCTTAACTATTAATCCTACTTAATTTGATGATGATAATGGTGGTGGTTAATGTCCAATGAGACCAATTTGGTCTATTAGACCTTATGAGAAAGAAAAAAAGGAATTATTTGGATTACTGTAAAATTTTATTCATATACTCAAAGAGATTAGAAAGAAGCGTTCCTTGATCGCCATAATTTTTACAAGTTAGAAGGTTAGGGAGGTTTGTATTGTAGCAAAGATTATGAAACTACAATTTAATGTGGGTGTATGCAAGGCACTCTAAAAGAAAGTGGTGTTCATCATCAATGTACCTAGACTCACAGAAATGGAAAATCCTTTCTACCCATAGTGTTTTAGGAGTTGTCCATTGTTCTGCCTCACTATGAAGCTCATGAGAGTTCATTCTTATCTTGTCTAAATTGGTTTTCTTCTTAAAATTTATACATATGTGTCAATCTTATTTAACTTTAGTGTTTTGTTTTATATTTTTTTATTTGTAATAATATTAACGAGTAAAGAATCCCTTTGGGTGTACACAAGTTGGTTATATGGTGCACTAACTTCACAGGTTTAAAACTTGATTGGACCGTGTATATAATACCCCTAGTTTTGACTTGGATGTATTTGAACAAAATTATGTAAATAATGTAAATATGTTGCTATGGATTGCTAGTGCAGAGCTCAAGGACAAGGCCTGACTAGTGAATGGATAGGCATGTATGATGTAAATATTTGGACTTTGAGTTTGGCTTAACATGTCAATTTGAAATGTATGTAAATATTATTTTCATAAATAATATAATGTTCCAAGAATGGTTGTGAAAAGAGCACCAAAGGGGCTATGATTCCACCATAGAGGAAGAAAAATTTGGGGGGGCATGGGAAACCAAATCCTTGCTGCCAAGTGTCAACTTCAGAACCCATCCAAAATTCTGTCATTTGCCTTGAATAAGCCAATTATCTCATTTTTTACTATTTTCCAATCGTTGAATGCATGTGTGGGGTTGGTGGGAAAAGTCATCTCATTCAGTTATTGAAGCATGGGACTGACAACAATTTTGTGATAGTTCTGTCAGCTGTCCGAATTTAGTATGCAGTTGTGCAGGGTCCTTTCTTCTACTGTGAGAAGTTATGTTAGTTGACTTATCACCATGATCCCATACCTCTTGGACTCAGCCATCATTCTCACACACTCATGCAATAGTATACACTACCTAGAGCTCTGTAATGTTGTTTCTAACTTGTATAACCCAGGAAATTTCAATTTAGGGATAGAGCTACACATTTGGAACAAAAAATCGATGGTTTTAGGCGAGCCAAGAGCCTGGGCGAGTTATGGACCATTTTCCATTGTTTTTGTTGCTCGTATATTCTTGAGAAGCCACGAATTGAGGTTGCAGGTGGTTCACCAACAACATTAGCATGATGGTCTTCTTTTATGCACACACTGGAAGCACTCGACAAGATGGATTGCCCATGAGATTCATGGATCAGTGAAGGGGATTCCTGAGCCAAGAAGAGTGTTGTGTGGGGCAGGTATTTTGGAATCCAAGGTTGTGAGAGATAAGTGAGATCCTTGTAGAGCTTTGTATGAGCATTTAGATAAGCATACAAAGTATATCAGGTTTTGGGGTTGAGAGAGAGAAACGTGTATGTGTTTCCTTCGTCCCGATGGCCTCACAACCCAAATTGGGGGTGTCCTCGTAGCAGAAAGAGTATATGATAGACAAAGTGCCTATAGTTGGGTGGAAAATTGCTCTTACATAGCTAGTTTCCTGGATCTGCATTGTTTAAAGATAAGTATTCTTGTGTATTTGAATGTGACATGATTTTAAATGATTCCTATAATGTTTATGATTGCATATGCATGTTCATTATGTGTGGATCGATATATTTTATATTGTGTATGTTTATTTAATTTCTACATATATTTCATTTTCTATGAATTCATAATTTGAATTTGGGACAAAATTTAGAGTCTTGAATCAATGTAATGCTCCCTCTCGATGCTAGATTGGGTGAGAGGGACGTTACAATGTATGTGACTTATAACGCAATGTTATACACTTAAAAGTATAATGATAACAAAGAGAACAGAATCGATCCCAAATTAAAATTAAAATTATATAATAAAAAAACATATTTTACCATTTAAAATTACACATTATATAATAGTAAAACTCCTCTTTTAATATCATTTAGCATTCTAACAACCTTTTTCAAATTGGAAAAGTACATCAAACTTGTTAATGTTTTGAAAAAAATTCAAATGCTTTATAATAAAAAAATACCAAAATCCATTTTATCAACTCTCATTTATTTATTCCATAAAAATTTAAATGAATTATAAAAAAATACCAAAATCCATTTTATCAACTCTCATTTATTTATTCCATATTTCTAATGGTTGTGCCAAATTTTCCGTATTTTAATTTATAATTGTAATGTTCCTTCAGGATATAAAAGGGTCTAGGGTCTCTGGAACATATCATTAGCTTTATAAGTATAATTATATAATTTTAGCACAACGAATTAGTCAAACAAATATTTAATTTCATTTTTCATGATTTAATCAAGACAAAGTCCCTTTAATTACCAATAAATTAAAATAAATTCAATAACTATTCAAACAATTGATCCAAGGATGAGAAAGCTTACTAACACATTTTAACAACATCACATATCCATTCCAATCCAAATCGAACATAAATTGCACCTGTAAAGGTCATTTACTCTTAATAGTGATTAATTAGTAATTAGTGTTATGATTACGATACTTAAAGACACTTAGTGCACAATTGACGATGCTTAAAATAATTTCATGTGCTTATCATTTCATCACTATTTATCAATTACAATGGCTAATTAACACTTAATAAAATGTAAATAAGACCTAATTATCATTTTCCAATTAATTAAACATAATAGTTTGAAAATGATTCCACAAAAACTAGTTAACTAGTTGTTTAATACAAACAACTAGTCTTGCACAAATTCGACACGCAACCATGCCAATGAACCCAAAAAGTGAAACCACTTATACTATGAAACGAGAACTCGACACAGTTCTCATTTTTCTCTCTCCTAATTTTAGTAGCTATTATTACCTCCATTTCAAAAATGGTTGATACCAGTATCACACATTTTCATTTTGAGTCATTTTTTTGGGTCGTTGAATCATCTTTGTCGTAAAGTATTTTTAATTTATATTTTCAATTTATATTTTCAAGTGTGTTTTTTTTAAATTTAACAAAATGACATACATTTAGAAGCAAGTTATAATGAAAAACATATACAATTTGCAATTTTTCTTTAAAATAAGGCATTTTTATGGACAAAATAAGACATTTTTATTGCCAAATTTATAAAAAATTCTAGATAATAAAAACATTGAAAACCATTTTCAATGGATTTTCATAAATATTTTGTATGAAAATGATACTATTTTATATTATTTTCCAAAAAGTGAGGATACACATAAATTCAAGAAAAATTATACCACATATTTGTAAATAACATATTAAAAACATTATATATAAAAGTTTTATTTTTAAAATAAAGTTTTAAAGTCAAAGACTAATGTAAGTAATACAAATAAATAAACATTTTATTATTATTTTATTTATTTTTTTATATATTAGAAGTTCATGTATTTTTGTTTAGATTATAAATGTTTTATTTTTAAATATTATTATTTTATATCTATCCATAATACCATTTTAAATAGTTCCAAAATATTCATCACTTCATTTCATTTAATATATTTAGTGCTTATATTATTTTTATACATCTCATCATTTTATCAATACTTTTTTAACATTTAGTTATATTTGTCTATAATTAAAATATAATGTACAATATTTATAGTTTTAACTAATTTGTACATTAATTAGTTAATATATGATTTACATAGCAGTGTTTATCTTTTCATAAGATTATATTTGTTTAAAGATAAAAGTCATAAAGATAATTTTTTCTCATTTATATTTTTTCCTTATCAAATTGATATCATTTACTCTCTTAATATCAGTTATAATACAATCAAAATATGATGACTTTTTTCAAAAATTCAAAAGAATACATAAAGATATCATTGTTATTCGTATAACCATTTATTAACGCGTAAAGAATGAACGAACATAAAAGTGAAACATGATTAATATTTTAACTTTTTTTTTTCTTTAGCAGGAAGTTTAAGCCAAGAAGAAATTGCGAGAAAAGCTAGATTTCTAAGATCGGCAACGTTTGAGAGTTTTAGTAAAAACGATGGACATGCCCGTAACAAATGCTTTAAATTTATCAATTTAAGTGAGACAACAGAATGTGAAACTGGAAATGCTATTCGATTTGTTGCCGCCTCTTTGGTTTCTCAGCTTTCACTTTGTACTCTTCATTTTTTTGTTCTTTTAGTTAAGGTAAATTTATAAATTATTTAAGAAACCAAAATGGTATTGCCCACGGTAAATGTGAATAGTGGGCTTATAATATTTAAAAAGGACCTCATTTCGTAGAGCTAGTTTGAACCTTGCCTCATCGAGACATGTGCATTAATTTAATAGGGGCAAGGAATAGCAATGTAATCAGTCAGAAGGAAGGGATTCAATACCGAGTTCATATAATTTGTTTTGGCGACGGTTTTCAGATATATTAGAACCACCCAACCTTGTACCACCAACCTAGTTGCCTTAAGTATGGGAGGGAATCTTATAATGAAGCTTCCTTATGGATTATAGGATTATTACCTGGATGGCCCTACCGCCTTAATTTGATAGGTTTAAAGGGGACCCGGATCATCCCAGAGCCTTCATGCGGGTCCTGGCATGGGAAGAAGAGAGGAAAGCATTGCCAAGAACAACTTTCCCACAAGAATGTAACATGTATGTTGACTGGAATCCACAACAGCATGTGGGCAAGCCATATTTGGCTGAGTAACACTCTACCTCTAAATGCAAGAGCCTCCACGAATTTTTCACAACTGGCACAATTACTGGATACGGCATAAGATCTCATGAACCCCATGGGAGGAGAATAACATATCAATTTAGAACAAGCATGGACAGAGGAAAGACAAATATTTATACATACAAATCAATGGCTTGGAATCCACAAAGTGAATGGCTAGGGAAAAATTATATGCTCGATTGGCCAGTCAGTGTGTCCATGTTTTATTGCAATCTAGGAATCGAATGTCTTGAAAAGAGACGACATGGGTCTTCAAAACTTAAATGTTTGATTGGCCGCTTAGTGCGCCGACGTTGCAGAGCATATATAATTGGTACGCTTCTATCTGTTTCTCACCTTTAATCAGACCGAGCCAGATGCTCACATGACTCAGTAAAGAAATAGTCTTCAGTTATCTGCATTATACATTGAAAAGATATAAAGGAGTAATTGCACATTTCCCTCTATACTCTCGTCGTTCACATGTATACTTAGAAAATGGTAAATTAATTACCTGTAATATGCTACCCAGTAACCAAATGACGCAAAAGAATCATGCTAGGAGAACATCAAATAATACAAATTTAGTTTATACCCAGAGCATCCCAGAGCCTTCATTTTGTCAACTTCTTTCCATGCCAGGATCCGCATGAGGAGGGAATACAACCCCTGCAATCACTCGACCTACCCATATCCCCATCTTTGAAATGATATTTTATATCTGTTATGCTATACTCTAATGACCCCCACCCATATACATGCACACCCATCCCATAATTACTATAAATATATGTTACAGTAACTAGACAAAAACATAATTCTTATCAATATCTGTATGAAGAACCTGAACTTGATTATTAGCAATTTATTTAGTGTTATCTTTTATTTACCAAATCCCTACTCCACTTATAGAGTTTTTTGTATATGGTATGGGATTTTTGGGTTTATGGTACGAATATAATTCTTTAGACATAGTATACGAGTTATTTATGTCATACCCGTTGTTAGCTTCAACTCCTACATTCCCGTCCAGAGAACAAGGAATGGTACACCCCCACCCATGGAAGTTTATGGGATCCAAGGTTCAGTCCTACTAACCGGGGGATCAAGTAGGAAGGAGTTGTCTTTCCCTATGAACAATAATATTTAGGGCACAAGACCTCTTGGGGGAGGAGGAGTGGAGCTCTGTTCCCTTGGCAGCCAAAGAGCCGCCCCTCATTGGTGGCGCGATTTCAATGAGGGGTGGCTCTTTAGCTGCCAAGGGAGCCCAGCTCTGCTCCCTCTTCCCTTCCAGCTTGAAAACAATGTTGCTTAATCCTTTAGGGCACAATACCTCTAGGGGGAAGAGGAGTGGAGCTCCGCTCCCTTAGCAGCCAAAGAGCCACCCCTCATTGGCGGTGCGATTATGAGAATCCTGCCACCAATGAGGGGCGGCTCTTTGGCTGCCAAGGGAGCGGAGCTTAGCTCCCTCCTCCCTCTTCCCTTCCAACCTGAAACCAATGTTGCTTAATCCTTTAGGGCACAATGCCTCTTGGGGGAGGAGGAGCGGAGCTCTGCTCCCTTGGAAGCCAAAGAGCCACCCCTCATCGGTGGTGCGATTCTAAGAATCGCACCACCAATGAGGGGCAGATCTTTGGCTGCCAAGGGAGCGGATCTCATCTCCCTCCTCCCTCTTCCCTTCCTGCCTGAAAACAATGTTGCTTAATCCTTTAGGGCACAAGACCTCTTGGGGGAGGAGGAGCGGAGCTCAGCTCCCTTGGCAGCCAAAGAGCCACCCCTCATTGGTGGCATGATTATGAGAATCGTGCCACCAATGAGGGGTGGCTCTTTGGATGCCAAGAGAGCCGAGCTTCGCTCCCTCCTTCCTCTTCCCTTCCAACCTGAAAACAATGTTGCTTAATCCTTCAACCCAACCCAAATAGATCTATTACAATGGAGAGAATAGTCTCCTAAAAATTTTAGTAGCATGATGAAATTCCATCAAAGAGTGATCAAATCGATAAAAATAATCCCTTGTGACGCAGACTTATTTAAAAAAGGAGAAATGAAATTGGATTATTCAATGGCTGGCGGATGTTCGGGGATGTTTAACTATAATAGAAGTAAATAAATATATTATTGTAGTATAGTAGAGTGCTTTTACAGACATACTTCGAGTTACAACCCTATCACTGCTTTTAACCCAGACCTGAAAGCCCCTATACCTTAATCTTGTTCTTTGTCGATTCAGGCTTCTTATTGGCACTTCGATGGCACTCTTCATATATCAACGCAACAAGTCAACCTTTGATGTTGATTCAAAATGACCTTAAACGTAGCAATAATTTAATGTATTTAATTGTGTTGGAATAATATAAGTCTCATATTCCTATAATTTAATTTAGATATTTTAATTTTATTTTAATTTTTAAAATTTTTTAATATTAATATAATATAACATGTTTCTAGTCATTTAAATTTATTTAATTGGGTTGAAATAATATGAATGGCATATTCTTCATAATTCAATTTAGATATTTTAACTTTATTTTAATCTTCTTAATTTTTGTAAAAATTAATATGAATATTATATAAAGTGATTCATTTGATGTTTTCATCATATTTGTTTAAGTGTTACATTTTGGTTATCATATTGAACACATATCTTTAGACTTGAACTATGTTAATTTACATAGTCCAATTTTGGATCTTTTGTTTTTGTTTTTGTTTTTTCATATTAGTTTTTGTTTTATTTATTTATTAAATAGTATTTGTTTTGTGATTATATTAACTCTAACAATCTGGTATGAATAGTGGATATAATAAAATTTTATATTTTAGCCTTTGTTTAATAGTCGACTATCTTTACAAAACTAAGTGATTAGTTGTGTCTATCACCGACCACTTTACTTGTGGTTGTGCTACTATACATATTAGAAAAATTAATATACAAATTACAGATGAGTGACATCCTACTAAAACAACAACTTTACACACTTGTATAATGAATTTAGATATATCAGCCATGTAGATTTCAAGTTCAAAGGAAGAAACATTTGGATGAAAATTGGAGAAATTGAAGCAAACTCTCAAAATGATTTGCATAACATCTAACATGGATTCGGAAGGTCTTCTTACAGCATTATTTATGTCGAAAGACACAATGGGGTGTGGTGATTCTAGTGATATATATTGATGGAATTTTTATAGGTAAAATTAAAGTTATGCTTAGCTTTTTACACACACAAAATATCTTAAAGTTAGCTACACAGGTTTAAGATGACAAATTGTAAAATCTAATTTATACCTAAAAAAATTGATAAAACTGTTAGTCAAAAGTAATTCAAAGGAACGTGACAAATTAATCTACAAGAAACTAGTGGATACCTTGATCGATTATTCCCACAAAACCTTATTTGAGTTGTGCATTTAGAATTTAGAGGAGGGAACATTTTGTAAATGTAATGTTGTTGGGGTGTTTAGGGGGTGGGGGGTGTTTAAATTTTTTTTTTTATGTAATGTAATGGGGGGTGAGGGGGTTAAATGTTTAAGTTTTTTTTTTTAATTATATCCAGTCGTTCATCTGCATAAAATATAGATTCAGATGGGGTGTCAAAATCCATGGATGAGATTGAATAATTTCACATGAAACATTTTAGATGTTTTTTTATCAGTATAGTGTTTGTAATTGAAACTTTAAAGGATTTTTTGATCATTTATATGAATAGTTTGTTCTTGTAGGGTCTAATATATGATTTCATTATGTATCACATCATAATTTGTTTGATTTTAAATGGTTAGAGTGATGAAATTATTTATGAAATATTTGTTTTTGTTTAATATGCAAGTTTTAAAAAAATGTAAATTATCTCTTGAAGAAAAAAACATTTTTCCAATTTAGGGGTTGATTTCAAAGTTTTTGTAAACAACAATATGGCATGTTTAGGCCATGGCACTATTTTTTACCCCGAAAAAAAAACTGTGTATACTGGTATCAACACTTTTCTATTTGGGGGGTGTTTTTGGTGTTTTTAATGCAAAAATCATCGTTTTTATGGCTAGAGTTCTCGTTCTTAGTATAAAGTTCTCGTTTCATAGTATAAGTGGTTGTGAACCTACAACCATTAAACACATATTAAGGCATGCACATACATAAAAAAAAGTTAGATTTGCATGTCATATCCTTTCACATAAATGATGATTCTTCCAACCAAATCATCAATTCAACTAGTTAACATTCACCAGAAGGAATTGAGTCTAAATAACTGAACAAAATGCAATGCATCCATAAGTAAAGGATGACACTTGAAAAGTAGCCACCTACAACACAAATGGAATTTTTCCGAACATGGCATATGTTTGTACATTCCATAATTTACGAAACAAAGATTTAAATCTACAAACTAGTTACCAATATTCACCAAATTGAAGCTAATTTTCATTTCTAGTTTCCAAATGAAAAATAAAGAGAAATATACGACTACTGTAGCTCATGTAAAATGTACCATGGGTTATATATATATATATATATCTTTCCACACATATACACTATCAAGAATATTTACCCTCACATTCTCGCAGACATTTCAAGTTTATTTATTATAAATAAGCATAACAATAACACTCGATTTTTTTGCTTAAAAACACTTCATGTTCCAAGTCTCCAAACTATGCAAAACAATCCAATCGAAGAACTAGTTTTCGAACAAAAGGTAGAAGCATCAAAGATAAGCATGTTAAGACATTTTGAGGCTACTGTACCATAAAAATACACATAATATAATGAATAGGGGAAGAAATATCATTTTTGTAGTAGAGGTTCCAAAGAATCATTTTCTCACACAATTTGTGCACAAAATCCCAAAAACTAGTTTCCAATTCCTTCACAAAATTTACTTGCATAAATAGATTGAATTCAATGAGAAGTTTATTCCACAAAAATGTCATATGTTTCATTAAACATTTCATGTGCATCCATAAATAAATCATATCAGAGGGAAATAAATTAAATAAACATGAGATAAATAACTTATCTTTTCCAAATACACAAATGAAATCGACCATGCCACGTTCCACCCAGTCGTAGACACAATGCAAGTCAAAACTCACTTTGCAAAGGTCACCCCCGATCTGAAACCATGATGCCACAAGAAAGGGAAAACTCAACCACAAATTCTCTCAAGAAATCATTCCAACCAAAACCCAATGGCAAGTATGACCTCAACTTCCAATCCAGGGAAATTCCATTGGCTCTAGGACAACAATCCAACCACAACCCAATGGCAAGTAGCACTTCCAATCCAAGGAAATTCCAGTAGCTCTAGGACAAATACCAATGGCTCCAAAGTAACTTAGCTTGGGAACAGGCTCAATAAGGATATCATACCAAGAGCAAAAAAATCCAACCGTAAGTGCCAAACACAAGCACAAGAGAAAAAACATGAACCAACACATAAATGTTACTAACCAACACAAGAAAATCAAATTCCTTCATGGATAATTCGAATTGGGAGAGAGAGGGACACCAACATGAGAGTTACATTCCCATAATAGTAAACTAGAGTTACACAATAATTCAAATGAGTATTTAAACAACTTTTGAGGTGTCAAGCCTAAAAATAACTAATGAGGGCACATTTGTGCAAGTGGGGGTTAAAAAACCAAATGTAACATCCATAAAGGAGTTCTAAAACCACTAAAGGGACACACTAACCCAACTCAAGAGGGTGCACTAGGTGAGAGGGAGACTCTAACGCTAATAAAAATTAATCCTGGAATCATAATGAAACCAATGAGTAACATAACATGTGAGGGTACATAACCAAGAGGGTCCATCAAATACATAAGAATGGTGTACATCATCAACATAGGATCAACACACATAGGTAAACACTTTTCCACAACCCCTTGTTCGTAACATCATGGTTCCTCGTACTCTCTTTCGTGGCATCAGTCATCCAGTTATTTTTATTTTATTAATTATTAATATCGTCCAGCATAATAATAATGGAAAACCATAATCCTTCCACCTCGTGCCATAATATCCAACATGAAGAAAAAAATGTTTATGGGATAAATGAGAGGGTATTACAATAACTTTTCAAACACATTCAACAAATTAAAAATTCATACTTAATTTTTCAAAAATCTAATGATTTATAAGAAAAATTAACTAATACTTGTTTATCAAAAATATCTAAATTTAACTCTTTCATAATTGTGCCAAATTTCAATATGTTAATTTATAATTTTTTAACCCATTCAAATAATTAAATTGCATAATTAATTATAATGAGTATATATAATTATTATGACTATGACAATAATATATATATATATATAAGTATTATGAATATGACATTAATATATTCATAAACAAATATATTTTAGACATCGAATTCATGGTAGTGCAAGGGCCGTTTTCATTGACTGTTCCTTCTCCAGAAGAATTTACTTCTTTTTTGAAGACCATTTTAAGATCCCCTTTCCCAGCATTGTACTGTCATTTCCTTTTTGGATTCTTAGTTTAGAGGAAGCTCTGTTAGCTCACATTTCAGATATTTCCCTCTATTCTTTTTCTGGTGTATCTAGAAATAAAGGAATCGATGCATTTTTTACAATAAACAGCCCTTTGTATATGCTCTCCTAAAGCAGATTGAGGACCTCATTCATTTGTATCCGGTCTCACAAAAAAAGAGAAGTATTAGGGTTGTTGGGGCTGCTCAGATCAATTACCCATGTGGCTTTTTTGATGGGGTTGTGGCAGTAGTACAAACACCAGAGCTGAGCTATTGGCCTTGTGGGCCATTCTTATGGTGAGCAATCAGATGGGGAACCCACTTATTACTATTTTTTGTGACTCTCTCGTCATTATCTCCTGGGTCAACAGATTAGAAACACTTAATGTCCCATCTATGAGTCATTGGTGTGATGAGATTCTTTCTTTGCTGCAATATGTCCCACCAGTGACCATTAAACACATTTATCGTGAGCATAACCAGCAGGCTGATGGTCTCTCCAATCAGGCTTTATTTTTGGACCCGGGTTTCGGGAACTTTACTGAATATTTGGATGGTGTGATCATTGATCATGGGAATTTTAAACTTTTCTAGTTTGTGCCGAGCAATATGCTCTTGTTTATTTTGGCACTATTATGGGTGTTGACATGAATTGGTTCCTAGCTGAAATTGAAGAGACTCTCAACCTTCTTGTTTTGTTCAGGACTAGTTTGTTTGATGGTCTTCCTCGATCTTTTTTACAACATATTCTGACCTGTATATCAAGAATGATGAGAAAGTCTGTCCAAGACAGACTTCATGCTTCTCTGTCTCATTGATTTTGGCTGGTTGGATGTGTCACTGATCTTTTAAGTTATTAGTGGGATCCCGATAATAGTATGCCCATGTAAGAGCTTGAAAGCCCTGTGTTGGTTGTATGTATATGATGTCCTTTGATTCAAATATGAATAACAAGGTTTGGTATTTTTTTCTTCTGAAAAAAACCGTGCCAAAAAAGTTGACAATGACAATGACTACGAGTTAAGGGTTTTGTTTGAGGGGTATTTAAGGTTTCAAAATCTTTTTTGGAAAGTAAGTTATAATGGTAATTACACGTTAATATTTTGTTTCAGGTATTTAAGTTTTGAAAATCACCCTTGAAAACATTGGGTCATGCTATCTAACTAAATTATTTTTAAAGAAAATTGAATTAAAGTACCTTTACAAACTAAACTCACACTTTCATCTAAAAGTGTAGCTTTGCAGACTAACTCACACTTTCATCTAAAAAGAATTGAACTAGTCAGTTTGCAAATGACACTCACATTTTCTGTTTAAGGAAAATTGAATATCACAAATTTTATAAATGTATAAAGTTTTAAATAAATAAATAAAATTATTATGAATATTTTTAAATAAATGATTTTATGAAATTGGATGTAGCCTTCAATTAAATCATTTTTAAGAAGAAATGAATACCAGAATTGAGAGTTATAAATTTTATTTTATAATTGTATAAAGTTTTAAATTAAAAATATATATTATAAATTTTTTTAGTAAATAATTTTATGAAAATGATTTAAAGTTTTTGTAATTAATTAATTAAATAATTTGTTTAAACTAATATAATTAAAAAAATAATATTTGGGTGGCGGGTATAGTTAAGATGCTTCTAAGCGGAAGGGTCGTCACTTTTATTCTTGAGGATACCAAAAAATTCAACCATGTTAAGGGTTGTTGAAGTCCAGGTCTAGTGTAATCCCAGATGAGTTTTATTCTTGAGGATACCAAAAAATTCAACCATGTTAAGGGTTGGTAAGGTCCAGGTCAAATGTGATCCCCAAATGAGTTTTATTCTTGAGGATACAAAAAAACTCAACCATGTTAAGGGTTGGTGAGGTCCAAGTCGACTATAATTGTCACATGATTTGCCTCTGGTTTATGGTAACTTAGCCAAACCTACTAATCATGGGTCCACCGCTTTACCAACAACAACAAAAATAATAAAAAAAATAAAAAAATAATATAACATTTTCAAAAAAATTTAAAATAATGAATCTAATATTTTTAAATAAAATATTTTTTAAGTTTTACTATGGTTTACATATAGATTGAATTTTTAAATTATTTATCATTCTTTATAATTAAAAAAATGGTTAATTTTAAATCAATATAATATGTTAATTTTAAATAAATTTCATGATAGAACCTGGATTAAAATGTAAATGATTTATCATAGGTTATTGGATTAAATAGATTATTATTTTCTCAAAGTCAAGGGGTAGATGGAATTTTCATATTGAAAATTATGATTTTTGTAATCACTTATTTAATAATTACTGAAAAGATAAAATAATGTTATTAAAATATGTAATTTTAAATCAATTTTATAATAAAATATGTTTTAAAATTTTGAATAATTTGTGAATATTTATAAGTTTATTTAGTTAAGGTGTAAGGTTAGTTAAGAGGACTTACTTAAAATCCAATTAATTAAGGGTTTATGTCTGCTACTATCTATAAGTGATTTTGATGAGTTAGATATTGCCCAAAAACCATAAGTGATTTTAATAACTTAGATATTGCTCGAAAATCATAATTTCTTAAACCAATGAGTACTCCCCTAAATCAAAAAATTCTAGCAACTAAAACAAAACAGAACAAATGAATAATTTAATATTCTATATATATTATTTTAATAAGTTATGAAAACACAAGAAAAAAAATTACATGTATAAATAAAATTATTTTATATATTATATTTTATAAGTTCTTAAAACATAAAGAAAAAAATTACATGTATAAATAGAATTATTTTAATATGGTTGTAGGTTATGCAAATAAAGGCTAACAACATTCAATCATTCTTTATAAAATTATTTATTTTTATTTTTATTTTTTTAAGAATAATAAATCAAAATTAGTTTAATTAATGATAATAATGATTATTAATAATCATTGTTATTCTTGATTCGTTGGAGAGATTGTTGAGCTTGTCGATTACAGGGTTGCAGTGTATTCAATGATGGGCGATCTCTGAAGGCGATTATGGTGAGCTCATGATGGGCGATCTCTGAAGGCGATTATGGATTATGGAGGGCATGCGTTCTCTGCATGCGTTTTCTGAAGGCGATCTTTGCAAACTATCTCTGCATGCGATCTCTTGCGATCTGATCTGTGTGCTTCTGGGATTTCTACTGAAGGCGATCTCTTGCGATCTGAATGAAGGCGGTCTCTTGCGATCTCTTCACGCAGATCTTGATTAGTTAGCGATCTGGTCTGAAGGCGCGATTTTGGCGATCTGATCTGAGAGCTTCTGGATCCGGTTCGTTTGCAGGGGCGCGGAGCCGAAGGGTTTGTATGAGATGGGAGAAAATCCATTGGAATCTTTCAAAGCTTTAGTCCGTTCGACAGGACCTAAAGCCAAACCTTCTCTCCCATCTAAGTTTGTTAAGAAGATGGAGGAGATCCCTTCTCTGGAGCTATCTCCAGAGGAGCCTTGCAATCTTGCCCTCCACCTAGCAGAAAACACTCTCATTGGAAAGTTTACAGGGTTATGGCCTAGCCCCAAATCAGTGGAGGCATGGATGGAAGACCATTGGAAGCCGCTGATGCATGGAATAGTTTCTCTGGATGCAGTAGGCAGGGGTTTTTTTGCCTTCAGCTTCTCGAGGAAAGAGGACCGTGATCTAGTTTTCAGATCTGGACCCTATTTCATGGGGTCAAGGGGGCTGTTCTTAGCCCCCTGGACTCTTGATTTCAATCCTGGAGCTGAGATCACCGCAGCCCCTATTTGGGTTAGGCTGCCTCATCTTCCCTTACATCTCTGGGGGAAAGGATCTCTGGAGGACATTGGAAATAAGCTTGGGCGGTTCCTGGATAGCGCAGAGCCGAAAGGGGACCAGTTTACCTGCGCTCGTATATGTGTTGAGGTTAACCTCGAGAAAGGACTTCCGGAAGCCATTCAGCTCTCCCTGGGAGAATGGTGCCATATCCAAGAGCTGGATTACGAGCAGATACCGTTTAAGTGCCTCCAGTGCCATGCTTACGGTCATTTCGCAAAAAGCTGCCCCAAAGCCTCTGAGGATGCAGGTCCAGCCAAAGAAGGTGATTTTCAGCTAGTAACTAACCGGCGAAGGCAGCCAAGGCGAAAGGAGCCAGCCCAGGCTCCGAAGGCCACTCATCTAGTAGAGGCAACTCTAGAAAATAAAAACAGCTTTGATGCGCTAAAGGAAGTTGAAGTCCTAGATCCAGAAGCAACATCAGTTAAGGAAGATCCTCCGGCAGATGAAAGCCTCCAGGATTTCGCCCCCCCAGAATCAATAGTAGCGAGGGAAATTCGGGCTTCAGATCCCGAACCCTTTGCCCCTGCAGGTCTGGTTGTTTCTGTCCCCTCTAGCAGCTTTGTGGAAACTTCTAAACCTGAAGACATTTCAGTCCCGTCTCCACCCCTTACCCGAGGGCGAAAGTCCAATAAAGCGCGTAGAGAAAAGGAGGCGGCCTCCAGCATTTCTTTAGGTTCTCAGAAAAAGCTGGACCCTTTCTTTAAGGGGCAAATTTCATCCCACTCGGTTTAATGCTTTGCTTCTGTCTTCTACTTTGCTCACAGTTTGTGAGAATTTACTCATGTAAGCAATTTTTGTCATTTTCTCGAGTTAGCTCTAGACGCAGAAGGGATTTATCTCCCAAGACTTTCACAAGAAGGTTGGCAGCACTGTTAGATGTCACCAACTTTCTTCAGATTTGTAACTTTCTGATTCTGGCTTGCCAGAATGCTGATTAATGCAACATAACCGTTCCTGTTAAAAAAAAAAAAATCATTGTTATTCTTATTTTATAACTTTGAATTGATTTTTTATTTTTAATTTTTTTTCTTATTAAATTGATTTAATTAAAAAATAATGTAACACACCTAAAACTGAAAAATAAATATTTTTATTGATTTCAAAAAATATTATGTAAAATTTATTGTAAACTTTTTATGACTTAGCTAGTCAAGGATTATTATAATTGAGATTTATTTATTTTAATAATTAAATATAATAGACACATATCCAAAGGAGACTCTTGAATGAGTGTTCATTGACCCACTAGGAGGAATGAGCAGCTTTAGAAGGCTGGTTGACAAGTGGCGGCACTAGCATTTCTCTTTCTAGAAACAAAATCCCTAAAATTGTGGTCATCTTCCCTGAGAGGAGGAACTTAGCAGATGGCTCATTTAATTCTAAGTGAATAAACTTTATGAGTGCTGCAAACTGAAAAGTCAAGCACACAAAGAATTTGATGAGAGGATAGATAAATTAAAATTATTTAAAAGGTATTTAAACTTTCAAATTATCTTTAAAACTAAATCTATTAAATTTAATTAAAACATTTCTCATATTTCAAATATTTTTATCTAACTAAATCATCTTTAAAAAAAAATTGAATTAAAGTACCTTTACAAACTAAGCTCACATTTTCATATAAAAATGTAGCTTTGCATACTAACTCACACTTTCATCTAAAAGGAATTGAACTGGTCCGTTTGCAAACGAAACCCACGTTTTTTTCTTAAGAAAAATTGAGTATCACAAATTTTATAAATGTATAAAGTTTTAAATAAAAAAAAAGACTTTATGTTTTTTTTAAATAAGCAATTTTATGAAATTGGATGTAGCCTTCACTTTTTAAGAAGAATTGAATTGGAGAATTGAGCATTACAAATTTTATAAATAAAAAAAAATTTAAATTAAATATTTATATATATTAGAAATTCTCTTATATAAATAATTTAATGAAAATATTTAAAATTTTATA
This sequence comes from Pseudotsuga menziesii, assembly GCA_001517045.1. Classification (NCBI taxonomy): domain Eukaryota; kingdom Viridiplantae; phylum Streptophyta; class Pinopsida; order Pinales; family Pinaceae; genus Pseudotsuga; species Pseudotsuga menziesii. The sequence goes on along the minus strand of LPNX010455372.1, from coordinate 1,621,695 downwards.
ATTAATTAATAAAAACAATTTGCTTAAATTAATATAATTTAAAAAATAAAGAATAATCTAACATTTTTAAAAGTATTGAATCTAATATTTTTAAAATAAAATATTATCAAAGTTTTATTATGATGTACATAGAATATAGAATAATATGGATTGAATTTTTAAATGATTTATTGCTCTTAATTGAATAAAATATGTTAATTTTAAATAAATTTCATGATAGAACATGGATTAAAATTTGAATGATTTATCATTTCATATCATATTTTGATAAGTGATTGATTAAATAGATTATTATTTTCTCAAAGTCAAGCCCACGTTTTTTTCTTAAGAAAAATTGAGTATCACAAATTTTATAAATGTATAAAGTTTTAAATAATAAAAAAAGATATTATGATTTTTTTTAAATAAGCAATTTTATAAAATTGGATGTAGCCTTCAATTAAATCATTTTTAAGAATAATTGAGCATTACAAATTATATATATATATATATTAAATTAAATATTTATATATATTAGAAATTTTCTTAAATAAATAATTTAATGAAAATATTTAAAAAATTTATAATTAATTAATAAAAATAATTTGCTTAAATTAATATAATTTAAAAAATAAAGAATAATCTAACATTTTTAAAAGTATTGAATCTAATATTTTTTTAAATAAAATATTATCAAAGTTTTATTATGATGTACATAGAATATAGAATAATATGGATTGAATTTTTAAATGATTTATTGCTCTTAATTGAATAAAATATGTTAATTTTAAATAAATTTCATGATAGAACATGGATTAAAATTTGAATGATTTATCATTTTGTTGTAGGTGCAACAATTTCCCAAAATTTTAAAAAAAATTTAGGACCCTCCTCTACTTTGAATTAGTTTGATTTTCTTCCTTATTTTGGTCTAATGACTTTTTGAACGTTTTCCAACGCTTGGGCTGCTCTATCACTCTATCTGATGTTTTCCTTAAAGCTTGAAGTAATCACATGCATAATCAAACTTATTGAATACTTTTGAGTACCTCTGAAGCCTCTCTGAATCGGAAGTTTGTCTAATTAACATTCCCGCCGTTGCAGAGGTTTTTGCCTTGTTTTTCACCGTTGCGGATGGCTTTTGGTTGTGCGTCGGAAGGTATGATTACTTCCTTGTCCGAAGTTGCGGACGGATCATCGTTAAGGCCTCAACCGTTGCGGATCAGTTTGGGTTTTGTTTTTCACTGGCTTTCTGATTTACGTGTTTCGGTTTTTCCTCGGCTTTGTATTGGAGCCTTTTACCATCACTCTTTCCGCCGTTGCGGACGGGGTTGAACTTTGAGGTCCTGACGTTGCGGATGGGATAAGCGTTAGGATTCCGACATATAGTTTTTTTTTGGTTTCTGGCTTTACAGACGGTGTTATAAGTTTCCGCCGTTGCGGAAGGAAGTTAACTTTTGGTTTCCGATCCGGGTTTCCTCCGACATCTGACCATTAGTTTTGCCTTGCCCACCGTTGCGGACGAATTGATGTTATGGCCTGCCGCCGTTGCGGAAGAATTCGCGTTCTCACCTTCCGATTCATAATGGTGTCCCGTCCGATATGTCACGTCACACGTGCGGTCTATTTCTATATATACGGGGACATCATTTTATTTTTCTATTGTTTTTTTTTTTTGCTGCCCAGCACTCTCGCCGTTAAGCTGTCATCTTCTTGGGGTAGTGAAGGTCCCCGCTGTCAGTGTACCAGCATCCAGGTGGCAAAGGTAGAAGCCTGTCCATCATCGACTCGCCATATTTGTCAGGTTATCAGGTAGGCTCTTCGTCGTTTTCCCGCTACATTAAAATGTTAGTAGTTTTCTACGGTGGTTTTGGTGTCCCCGGTCGTTTCCCTCGTCTAGCTAGGTTATACGCCTATATGAATGGGTTTTTTGTCCTTTTTTACCACAGGAGGGCAGTATAGATTTCGGAGCAGTAATGTTTGTTCCCATCACCGTTCAATTGCTCCATGCACATAAGGATTAGGAGGTTTCGGCGCAGACGGGCGTTATACTGTCTCTGCCAAACCACCCCGCATGGTTTTGATGGGTAGGAGGCAAGACTGCCATGAACTGCTTTGGGGGATTTTGGGGCCATTTATCCCATGGTGCGTCACCCGTATTTGCAGCCCTAGCTATTTCCACCTACGCGGTTCTGCGCGTCCTCGTCGAGCTTATGTCGAACCCGCCGCACGCTGAAACGGATCCGTCTTTTCTATGGGTGTGTATGCGTGGCGCCACTGAAGAAACTTCATGGTTACTACTGTTGTTGCCCTCACCGCTCGAACCCCAGCCTGTGTTGCTCACGCCGTCCCGGGTAGCCCTTTTGTGCTCAGTCGTTTAAAACCCTAGCCGGTTAGAAGGGATACGCGTTGTTTTAGTTTGTTAAACGGGAATCTCATGGATAATGATTCTAGTCGAAGCGCCATTTGCAGTAAAATGACAGTAATACCCGCAACGTATAGTCGAGTTAATGTAATTATCTTCCGCGAGCAGCATAAGTCATTGTCGATGTTATCCCTGCTAAAGCTATGTTGTCAAAATGTTTGATGTTGGAAAACATAGGTGGCTAGCATGATCTTGATATATTAAACCCCCTTTTCTTTGTTTGTTGTGCAATAGACCAAATTGATGAATGCTGCACCTTGCATTTGATGTACATGCATTTGCTTTACGAATTGTTTTCATGGGAGAAACGGCACACTGCAAAATGATGTAGATTTAATGCCGGCTCAAATATGATTGATAAAGTTTTAGTATCATGCAGCAGTAGTATATTGCCCAATTTATTGCACAGGACTCAGTTTGCTTCATGCTAGGTATGGATAAGGTCATGGCATACTGCGCACTAGTTTCAGTAATTCTGATAGTCAGGGCATTTTTGGGTTGTACATGCATGCATTTGTTTCTCTACTTGCTATCACATTAAACACATGAAAATGGCACTTTGCATATGGATGTAATTTTATTGCAGTCTAGAAGATGGTTGATGGCATGTTTTAATATCATACAGAAATGTTTTGCATCATGCTAAGATATAGACAAGAGCACTAAATAGTGTGCATTTGGTTAGTCAAGTTATGCAAACTTATATCTTGGTTTCATCGACTAGTTGCTGCCATGGTATACATAGAAAGAGTAAAGTGCTGCACACTGTCATGTAAATGTATGCACCTTGAATGTATCAATATTACAATGTTATATATATGGTAGGAAGAAGTCGAGTCCACCATGTCCAAAAGACAAAAGAAGAAGGCCCCAGTGGTGGAAGAGGTTCCAGAAGCAGAAGCTGAAACAAAGACTGAATACATATATGAAGACACCCAATGTGTTTCTGGTGTTGAGCCCGAGTACAAATGGGGTGAAATATACAGATTGATTTCCCGCAGGGAGGTTCCCGACATGGGCCTCGAAGAAGAATCTATCTATGCTAACATAGAGAAGTCTTCTATCATGAAAGTTGCCACCAGACCAGAGCTGTTCCCATGCTCTGAGGTAATTGGCTGGATTTTGCCCCAAGTAAATACAACCACAATGATCATAGGAAACGTTGAAGGACAGGGCTATGCTACATTTAGCCCTGGATATGTGGCGTTGGCCTATCACCTACCAGAAGCCCAGGTTTTCTTATCTGACGATTGGCTGGACAGCATCAGAATGGACCTGGTGGAAACTCTTAAGAAAATGCTCTTGCAGGGAAAGCTTCACCGATATAGATAGACCGGTGAGTATGATACAGCGACCTTGAGGCCTCCCTATAGGTTTATAGCTCTGATGCTTAATAGGATCTTCGGGAGAGCTCATGGCAGACTCTTCAAGCTTGAATGGATACCTATTATCTTTCAGGTGGCAACCCAAGGAACAGTCTTCAATTGGGCCAGCCTTGTATCAAGCAGTCTTTCCTCTTGCTTGGCCGCAGCCTTGGGAGGAGAAGCTCAGAAAAGGTCCGAGTTTTACATGAGTTCAATATTGATAGATTGCATATTGTGTAACCAGCCCTTCCCCGGTCTCAAGTGCATCTGGGACAGGGAAAGAACGCCTGTGTATGCCGCTTATAGACCATTGTGGGCTCACCAGTACCATAGCCATTATAGAGAGGTCTGCGAGCACTTCATTATGCCACTCTACACGCTCATTTTCCGGAAGGAATGTGACTGTATGTCAGAAGGTGCCATGCAGGTAATAGGAGAACATGTAGACTATTTCTTGACTAACAATGGCATGTATTTCAGAATGTATGGAGGATCGAGGACACCTTTACTGCTGCCCAAATATGCAACGGATTATACAGTCCATAAAGAGGCAGTCAGGCAGGTGTTCATTGACGGAATAGGTAGTTTCTTGTTCCAACACAAGAATACTGCATACCCTCCTTTACCATTCAGGCTAGGTAGCTGCAAATTCACCAGGGTGAAACAAGCTGCTGAATTCATAGAGGAACTAGGGAATTTCCATTTTGGTGAGATGACTTTCCGGCGAAATGATACTCTCGGTAAAATAGCGGAGCATTGTAAAGAGCATAAGGTTTTTTTTGAATATACCCATCATTTCGATAAGGAAGAATCTGTCTTCCGAAATGCCCCAAACATGACGGCACTGAACAGAAGATTTAAGAAGAAAATCACTACCATAGGTGGGAAAGGTGATGAACAGGCAAAGGATGAAGAAGGAATTAAAAGGAGGAATGAAAAAGCTCAGAGGTTGGAAAAGGAGGCTGCAGAATGGCTGCAG
>LPNX010455372.1:1572951-1616853 GCA_001517045.1 Pseudotsuga menziesii | reverse complement strand
GAGATAGTAAAAGAGGCAGCCAAAGAAACAGAGGAAGCAGCTAGACAAGCAGCTGAGGAAGCAAAGAGAAAGCTTGATGAGGAGCTCCAAAAGCAGGAGGTTGAAAGAATAAAGTTGTCACAACAGTTAGTTTCTGAAACAGCAGCAGGGCAGACCCTGGAGGAGGAAAACCCTGAGGTGCAGACCTCTCAAGTACCCGCTGCTAGCACCCCTATGGCCCCTACGCTCCAGCTAGTGCCTTTCATCCAGAAAAAGGGAGAAGAAGTCCCCGACTTCAATACTGTCTATTATGATAGGGCTACCAAGAGGATAATGAAGAGGACGGAAAGGAAGGTAGAAGCAGAAGGTATGCCTGGCAAAATGATAACAGATACTGTTGTTATGCTAGGAACAGACCTATATCCAAGGCTTACCATAAGGGCTGGGACTGGAATACTACATGCCTCAGAAGATAACATAGACAAGGTGATGATTGAGCTGGAGTCATATAAGAAATCCTCTGCTCAGCTAAAAGATACCCTGAAGAAAGAAAGAGAGGAAGGAAACAAGTTGAAGCAGAAATTTGAACACTTACAAAGAGAGATGAAGACTGCTGAAGCTGAATTGCAGGACCTACATGAAGAGAGACAGGCTTAGGAGACTACGCAAGAACACCTTGAGCAAGTACAAGCAGAAGATCAAGAGTTGAAGAAGGAGAAGGAGCAGTTACTAGCAAAGGTGGAGGAGCTAGAAGAGCAGCAGAAGATCATCTTGACAGCCAATGATATGCACTCCCAAGACCTGAGGAAGGAACATCAGGAACATATCTCTTCGTTGCTCCAGCCATTCAGAGAACATATCCTGGCCCAGAAGGCTAGAATGCTCCAGCTACAGACTGCTTTGGAGGAAGAAAGGTGCAAAGTCCTTCAGATCGATGGCCGGTTAGAGGAAATCATGGAAATTTCTTCGTACTTCGTAGATAGGGCCCATGATGTTCTTGAGGTCTTAAATGCCAAAATGGCGAGGCTGGAGGGAAATGCAGAGACTCCAACAGAGTTACCGTCCAAAGACCATCAAGCCCTTCAGAGAGATCATAACCTAGTAGAGTTCGCTGTCAACACTGCAGAAGACTTCAGGAATACCGTCAAAAGAATGCAAGGAGCATGCTCAGAATACTTCAGGAGGCTCCTTAATACATACAATCGGTGTCAGACAGACGCTGAACATAAGCTTGATGAATTCCCCGACCATAAAATCTTCATAGAAATGTTACAGAGTAGATACTAGGATGCAGAGGCCAGAACACAACAGATCGAGGCCATTGATGACCTAGTTTTGAATAATGAAGTGGGCCACCCAGCCGTTAGTGTGCAATTTTTGGAGGATCAGCTTTGGTTGAGCCCTGCCAGGATCGAGGCCATGAAGAAACAAGCTCAGAAATTTGAGATAAGTATTCAATTTTTGGAGCCTTGCACTTTTGAAGGCATCGCCAATGAAGCTGCAGCATGGAGGAAGTTCCTAGACAGCCAAGCGGGGCCCTCTTCGTGAGGGATGGGTCATCTTTATATTTTGTAATATTTTGTAAAAAAAAACGTTGGGAAAAAGTAAAACGTTGGGAAAATGAAAGGTTGGGAAGCCCAAAGGCTACTTTGGGCAGCCCAACCATTTCACTCTTTTTTGTATAAATGTAATAGACTAAGAAGAGAAAAGGGGATTTTTCCCCAGTAAGACTGGAGGACATATTGTAAGAAGAACTATTTCCTTTTGCAATAAAAAATTACAGTTTTCCTGTTGGAGAAAGAGATGTGAAATTTCCTAATGTTATGCAATGGATGGCGAAAAGATGAACTACTTTATTTTTCAGCTTGTGTCCGTGAATCGTGAGATCGTTCCAACTTTATGGCCTATGTCTTGTTGAATGATTTCTGATTTATTTTTGTGGAAAGTTCACCAAGAGTAATGTATGTTGCTTATATAACAATTAGCTATCTAATTGTTAGAATATTTTTCTCATTCATGTGTTGTAAATATGAATATCAGCTATCTGTAATTTCTGTTTATCATACATGGAAATAACACATTACTCACAAATAATCATTCTTTTGGCTCCCCGGGGATAGATAGATAGGTGATTAGATAGTTAATTAATTTACTTCATGGTTGCATATGTGATTTAGATGTTTGTGAGCCTAAGACGAGAAGTAAGAACCTGTGCATCACATTGTGTAGTTCCTTGCATCTTTATCACCCTGCATTGTTAGTTAGGCATTTGCATTGCATACATTAAGTCAAAATTACAAAAACTCGATGGACCGGGACGCAACCGGTAAAAAACCTTTGTTTTTGTTACCTTGACCTACGGTAGCCGGACCGCAAACCGGACGGATTCCCTACACCAAACGGTCAATGGGATAGTTGGGAACGTTGATTGGGGAGAATCCTTTACTGTTGTCGCCTGCGATTTTCCAGGCCCCAACAGAATTGGCGCTAGAAGGAGGGCCACCAGTGCGTGGCTGGCCGTGGAAAATTACTTTTCCTAAGACTACCTTACCAGCAGACATTTGAAGCTTGTAACCTGACCCAGGTACTTACAGATTTCGGTTATACCTTTGAAGTAAGAATACCTTGTCTCATCCTACGTGGTTCTTTGCCCAGACTCTTGTTCTTGTAGCTGTACCTATGGCTGGAATCAATGTAAATCAGCCCAACCCATTACCAGCATGGAGAGCAAGGTCTCCTTTGAACCTCACACCGCCTTTGCATAACATGCCCCAAGCCTTTGACAAGCTGTTGCCTAAGTTTGACCCCGAAGAAAGGATTGCTGTAGACGATCACCTGCAAAGTTTTTATCTAGCATTAGAAGGGCTAAGGGCTGGGGAATATGAAGATGTGGTCTGTAGACTGTTCCCTCACACCCTGAAAGGAGCAGCAACATCCTGGTATTTCAGTCTCCCTACAAATTCTATTCCTGATTGGGACACCTTTGAGAAGGTTTTCAGAAGTAAATATACCACCCAAAAAACACATGCCTCATTAATGAAAGGTCTTGGTTTGTTAAGAAAAGAGAAGAATGAGAAAGTACATGTTTTCAATCAGCGATTTTCAATATACCTAAAGAACTTCTCTGAAGCGGACAGACCCTCAGACAAGGTCTTAATTGAGTATTATACATCAGCCCTAGGGCCTGAGCTGGCTATGTTCACCAAGATGAAAGCCAAACCCACATTGATAGAGACTTATGAAGAGGCCGAAAGAGTAGAGGCTGAGGGGGAAAGTGTAGAATATTGTCCTGATCTACCTGGAGAGAAAATTGCAGATAAAAGAGTTCTGGTGTCGTCCAAACCCAGAGAGGAGCACTCACATGACCTTGAGGGAATGATGAAAACAATGCATAAGCTTTACAACCGAATAATAGACCTAGAAAAAGAAAGGGACATTCAGAACACTTATAAACCCTACTACCCGAAAAGAGAGTATAATAACCAATGGAACGTCCCTTCCCCAAATTTGGCCTCAATAAATATAACAGAGATAGGGGGGGATAATTTCTGTACTTTTCACCAGTAATCTCACTCTGAGAAGAAGTGTCCTCAATGGTTGAATTCAATGTCTTTGGTAATGAATAAGTTGCTGGACTCCAAATTGACTGAAGACAGTAGTAAAAAAGGAGGAAAGGAACAGACCATAGAGAAGGGAGATGATGATGCCATGCTCTTATGGAATGGTGTTTCACTTTTCAATATAGAGGAAGATGCCCTCAAATCTCAATATAGACCTTTGGCCACAAAATATAAGAACCTAGAAATTAAGGGAAATGCAATACTTCCAAAGGTTAAAAATCTGCAAGAGAATGTCAGGAGACAGGTAGCTGTGAATGATAAAGATGACACACCTGAAGCCACTAATTGCAAACAGGAAACAAAGACACTTGTTGAACCTGCCAAACCTATGGATGATGATGAGGAAGAAAAACCTGACAAACTTAAAGAGGAGATGCCTCCAAAAAAACAACCTGTAGAAGAAAAGATCGAATTAATCAGGACAAGGAAAACTAACGCCCCACCTTTCCTTTTGACCTTAGAGATGCTGAATCACAATGTGCATAATTGTTTGGTGGACTCTAGATCATCGATGAATGTTATGCCTCTGACAGTTTGCAAAAAACTTAATGGGCAGCTAAAACCTACTCTTTGGGAGGTCACTCAACTAGACAAGACTAGTGTCAAAGTGGTGGGGGAGATGGAAAATGTTCTGATTCAGTTGTCTGCAAATGAAAGGATATGTCATTACATCGATATTGTAGTAGCAGACATACCTGACGGCTATGGAATGATCCTGAACCGAGGTTGGACAGCAATACTGAATGGGTATTTTGCTTCAGATTGGTCTCACTTATGGTTACCTCAGAAGGGCAGCCCAAACCTGATTAAGATATTAAGAGAGCCCTATATGAAACACAATGTCACTAAGCTAGGAGAGGGAAATGAATCTGCTGAGTCTGTTCTGGGAAATTATCTGATTGAGCTAGAGTTAAGACATCTTACTTCAAGAAAGGCTAGCTATATGAATGAAACTCAGCTTGAGCTCCTCAAACTTCCTCAGGCTGTAAGAGATGATTATAGAATTGTAGACATGGGTTCAGTTTCAAAAACAGCACAGCTAGACCATGGTTAGGTGTCCCATGTCTGTGATCTAGCCCACCCTTTAACTCTCTAGATTTAAAAAATATTTTTCAGGAGTGGGCAAATTTTTTTCTGTTGCTTTGTACATAAATAAATTGTTTGCTTTCTTTAATGCTTTGAGGTTGTTTTCTTTTGTTAGTTGATTTAATATTGTTTTCTTTTGAGTTATTGCTTTGCTAGCTTTTCTTTTGGTTTTGAATAAAGAGGAAAACTTTTGGTTGCAATGGAAACATCAGGGTTCTTTGTTAACTAAGTGAAAGACTGTGCTTTAAAGTATAGAATTTATTCTAGTAGCAGTCTTCCTAACTGGCAATGCGTTCATTGAAGTCTTACTCAACCCATGTAAATAACTCGGAAGTAAAAGAGGTCTGGAATACTATTTCGAGGCTCCATCCGTTTCACATCTTAAATACCCAAGGAGGTGACAGCAAAGGACTCACGGAAAGGAAGCAGAGTAAAACAGTATATCATATATAAATGATCCCATGTCATATATTCGGAAAAGCGATAAGCCATCAAGAGTCAAAACTCCTTAAATAAAGAAATACCTATTGAAGCAAAATATCAAAGCATAAAGTACTAAATGGCCACAAGATCCTCTCCGTCCGTGAACTGAAATATGAAATACAGTGTTCACACAAAAGGGCACTATGGGATAGAGGATCCTGAATTAAAATTCAGTAAGAAAAGGCCTGCAGGAGGACTCATATCAAAAGAACTAAAATTCAAATAGCACAAAAGTGCAAAATGGCATGGGAATGAGGAACAAAAGGATCATACTGCTTACTATCCGTTACAATCCTGTGGTGTCCAAGCTGGAAACTACCTAAGGACAGGCAAAATAAACCTCACCTATTTGGCCTCAAAAGAGTTTTTCAGACTAGCAATATTTCTGTGTTACCTTTTCCCCAAAGAATAGACTACTTCTCAATGGTTTAAATGCTTAAATTGGCCAGCCCGAGGATAAAGACATCTAGAAGATTTCAACTTTAGTCAGACGGTATTGCACTAGAAAAGAGTTAATTCAGAAATCTGGGGTTCATCAGGTAGTCGCCAATTGTTACAGCTGCAACAATTTCCCAAAATTCTAAAAAAAAATTAGGACCCTCCTCTACTTTGAATTAGTTTGATTTTCTTCCTTATTTTGGTCTAATGACTTTTTGAACGTTTTCCAACGCTTGGGCTGCTCTATCACTCTATCTGATGTTTTCCTTAAAGCTTGAAGTAATGACATGCATAATCAAACTTATTGAATACTTTTGAGTACCTTTGAAGCCTCTCTGAATCGGAAGTTTGTCTAATTAACATTATCGTCGTTGCGGAGGTTTTTGCCTTGTTTTTCACTATTGCGGATGGCTTTTGGTTGTGCGTCGGAAGGTATGATTACTTCCTTGTCCGCCGTTGCGGACGGATCATCGCTAAGGCCACAGCGGTTGTGGATCAGTTTGGGTTCTGTTTTTCACTGGCTTTCCGATTTACGTGTTTCGGTTTTTCCTCGGCTTTGTATTGGAGCCTTTTACCATCGCTCTTTCCGCCATTGCGGACGGGGTTGAACTTTGAGGTCCTGACGTTGCGGATGGGATAAGCGTTAGGATTCCGACGTATAGTTTTTTTTGGGTTTCTGGCTTTACGGACGGTGTTATAAGTTTCCACCGTTGCGGAAGGAAGTTAACTTTTGGTTTTCGATCCGGGTTTCCTCTGACGTTCAACCATTAGTTTTGCCTTGCCCACCGCTGCGGACGAACTGATGTTATGGCCTGTCGCCGTTGCAGAAGGATTCGCATTCTCACCTTCCGATTCAGAATGGTGTCCTGTCTGATATGTCACGTCACACGTGCGGTCTATTTCTATATATACGGGGACAGCGTTTTATTTTTCTATTGTTTTTTTTTTTTTGCTGCCCAGCACTGTCGCCGTTGAGCTGTCGTCTTCTTGGGGTAGTGAAGGTCCCCGCTGTCAGTGTACCAGCATCCAGGTGGCAAAGGTAGAAGCCCGTCCGTCATCGACTCACCATATTTGCTGGGTTATCAGGTAGTCTCTTCGTCGTTTTCCCGCTACATTAAAATGTTAGTAGTTTTCTACGGTGGTTTTGGTGTCCCCGACCGTTTCCCTCGTCAAGCTAGGTTATACGCCTATATGAATGGAGTCTTTGTCTTTTTTTACCGCGGGAGGGCAGTATAGCTTTCGGAACAGTATTGTTTGTTCCCATCACCGTTCAATTGCTCCCTGCACATAAGGATTAGGAGGTTTCGGCGCAGACGGGTGTTACGCCGTCTTCGCCAAACCACCCCGCATGGTTTTGATGGGTAGGAGGCAAGACTGCCATGAACTACTTTGGGGGTTTTGGGGGCCATTTATCCCATGGTGCGTCACCCGTATCTGCAGCCCTAGCTATTTCCACCTACGCGGTTCTGCGCGTCCTCGTCGAGCTTATGTCGAACCCGCCGCACGCTGAAAGGGATCCATCTTTTTAATGGGTGTGTATGCGTGGCGCCACTGAAGAAACTTCATGGTTACTACGGTTGTTTCCCTCACCGCTCGAACCCCAGCCTGTGTTGCTCACGCCGTCCCGCATAGCCCTTTTGTGCTCAAGCGTTTAAAACCCTAGCCGGTTAGAAGGGATACGCGTTGTTTTAGTTTGTTAAACGGGAATCTCATGGATAATGGTTCTAGTCGAAGCACCATTTGCAGTAAAATGACAGTAATACCCACAATGTATAGTCGAGTTAATGTAATTAACTTCCGCGAGCAGCATAAGTCATTGTCGATGTTATCCCTGCTAAAGCTATGTTGTAAAAATGTTTGATGTTGGAAAACATAGGCGGCTAGCATGATCTTGATATATTAAACCCCATTTTATTTGTTTGCTGTGCAATAGACCAAATTGATAAATGCTGCACCTTGCATTTGATGTACATGCATTTGCTTTACGAATTGTTTTCATGGGAGAAACAGCACACTGCAAAATGATGTAGATTTAATGCCGGCTCAAATATGATTGATAAAGTTTTAGTATCATGCAGCAGTAGTATATTGCCCAATTTATTGCACATGACTGAGTTTGCTTCATGCTAGGTATAGATAAGGTCATGGCATACTGCGCACTAGTTTCAGTAATTCTGATAGTCAGGGCATTTTTGGGTTGTACATGCATGCATTTGTTTCTCTACTTGTTATCACATTAAACACATGAAAATGGCACTTTGCATATGGATGTAATTTTATTGCAGTCTAGAAGATGGTTGATGGGATGTTTTAATATCATACAGAAATGTTTTGCATCATGCTAAGATATAGACAAGAGCACTAAATAGTGTGCATTTGGTCAGTCAAGTTATGCAAACTTATATCTTGGTTTCATCGACTAGTTGCTGCCATGGTATACATAGAAAGAGTAAAGTGCTACACACTGTCATGTAAATGTATGCACCTTGAATGTCTCAATATTACAATGTTATATATATGGCAGGAAGAAGTTGAGTCCACCATGTCCAAAAGACAAAAGAAGAAGGCCCCAGTGGTGGAAGAGGTGCCAGAAGCAGAAGCTGAAACAAAGACTGAATACATATATGAAGACACCTAATGTGTTTCTGGTGTTGAGCCCGAGCACAAATGGGGTGAAATATATAGATTGAATTCCCACAGGGAGGTTCCCGACATGGGCCTCGAAGAAGAATCTATCTATGCTAACATAGAGAAGTCTTCTATCATGAAAGTTGCCACCAGACCAGAGCTGTTCCCATGCTCTGAGGTAATTGGCTGGATTTTGCCCCAAGTAAATACAACCACAATGATCATAGGAAACGTTGAAGGACAGGGTTATGCTACATTTAGCCCTGGATATGTGGCGTTGGCCTATCACCTACGAGAAGCCCAGGTTTTCTTATCTGACGATTGGCTGGACAACATTAGAATGGACCTAGTGGAAACTCTTAAGAAAATGCTCTTGCAGGGAAATCTTTACCGATATAGACAGACCGGTGAGTATGATACAGCAAGCTTGAGGCCTCCCTACAGGTTTATAGCTCTGATGCTTAATAGGATCTTCGGGAGAGCTCATGGCAGACTCTTCAAGCTTGAATGGATACCTATTATCTTTCATGTGGAAACCCAAGGAACAGTCTTCAATTGGGCCAGCCTTGTATCAAGCAGTTTTCCTCTTGCTTGGCCGCAGCCTTGGGAGGAGAAGCTCAGAAAAGGTCCAAGTTTTACATGAGTTCAATATTGATAGATTGCATATTGTGTAACCAGCCCTTCCCCGGTCTCAAGTGCATCTGGAACATGGAAAGAATGCATGTGTATGCCGCTTATAGACCATTTTGGGCTCACCAGTACCATAGCCATTATAGAGAGGTCTGCGAGCACTTCATTATGCCACTCTACACGCTCATTTTCCGGAAGGAATGTGACTGTATGTCAGAAGGTGCCATGCAGGTAATAGGAGAACATGCAGACTATTTCTTGACTGACAATGGCATGTATTTCAGAATGTATGGAGGATCGAAGACACCTTTACTGCTGCCCAAATATGCAACGGATTATATAGTCCATAAAGAGGCAGTCAGGCAGGTGTTCATTGACGGAATAGGTAGTTTCTTGTTCCAACACAAGAAGACTGCATACCCTCCTTTACCATTCAGGCTAGGTAGCTGCAAATTCACCAGGGTGAAACAAGCTACCGAATTCATAGAGGAACTAGGGAAGTTCCATTTTGGTGAGATGCCTTTCTGGCGAAATGATACTCTCGGTAAAATAGCGGAGCACTGTAAAGAGCATAATGTGTTTTTCGAATATACCCATCATTTCGATAAGGAATAATCTGTCTTCCGGAATGCCCCAAACATGACGGCACTGAACAGAAGATTTAAGAAGAAAATCACTACCATAGGTGGGAAAGGTGATGAACAGGCAAAGGATGAAGAAGGAATTAAAAGGAGGAATGAAGAAGCTCAGAGGTTGGAAAAGGAGGCTGCAGATGGGAGAAGAAGAGAAAAGGAAAGCTTCCCAAGAAGCAGCTGAGATAGTAAAAGAGGCAGCCAAAGAAACAGAGGAAGCAGCTAGACAAGCAGCTGAGGAAGCAAAGAGAAAGCTTGATGAGGAGCTCCAAAAGCAGGAGGCTGAAAGAATAAAGTTGACACAACAGTTAGTTTCTGAAACAGCAGCAGGGCAGACCCTGGAGGAGGAAAACCCTGAGGTGCAAACCTCTCAAGTACCCGCTGCTAGCACCCTTGTGGCCCCTACGCTCCAGCTAGTGCCTTTCATCCAGAAAAAGGGAGAAGAACTCCCCGACTTCAATACTGTCTATTATGATAGGGCTACCAAGAGGATAATGAAGAGGACGGAAAGGAAGGTAGAAGCAGAAAGTATGCCTAGCAAAATGATAACAGATACTATTATTATGCTAGGAACGGACCTAGATCCAAGGCTTACCATAAGGGCTGGGACTGCAATACTACATGCCTCAGAAGATAACATAGACAAGGTGATGATTGAGCTGGAGTCATATAAGAAATCCTCTGCTCAGCTAAAAGATACCCTGAAGAAAGAAAGAGAGGAAGGAAACAAGTTGAAGCGGAAATTTGAACACTTACAGAGAGAGATGAAGACTGCTGAAGCTGAATTGCAGGCCCTACATGAAGAGAGATAGGATCAGGAGACTACGCAAGAACACCTTGAGCAAGTACAAGCAGAAGATCAAGAGTTGAAGAAGGATAAGGAGTAGTTACTGGCAAAGGTGGAGGAGCTAGAAGAGCAGCAGAAGATCATCTTGACAGCCAATGATATGCACTCCCAAGACCTAAGGAAGGAACATCAGGAACATATCTCTTCTTTGCTCCAGCCATTCAGAGAACATAGCCTGGCCCAGAAGGCTAGAATGCTCCAGCTACAGACTGCTTTGGAGGAAGAAAGGTGCAAAGTCCTTCAGATCGATGGCCGGTTAGAGGAAATCATGGAAAATTCTTCGTACTTCGTAGATAGGGCCCAGGATGTTCTTGAGGTCTTAAATGCCAGAATGGCGAGGCTGGAGAGCAATGCAGAGACTCCAGCAGAGTTATCGTCCAAAGACCATCAAGCCCTTCAGAGAGATCATAACCTAGTAGAGTTCGCTGTCAACACTGCAGAAGACTTCAGGAAGACCGTCAAAAGAACGCAAGGAGCATGCTCAGAATACTTCAGGAGGCTCCTTAATACATACAATCAGTATCAGACAGACGCTGAACATAAGCTTGATGAATTCCCCGACCATAAAATCTTCATAGAAATGTTACAGAGTAGATACCAGGATGTAGAGGCCATAACACAACAGATCGAGGCCATTGATGACCTAGTTTTGAAGAATGAAGTGGGCCACCCAGCCGTTAGTGTGCAATTTTTGGAGGATCAACTTCGGTTGAGCCCTGCCAGGATCGAGGCCATGAAGAAACAAGCTGAGAAATTTGAGATAAGTATTCAATTTTTGGAGCCTTGCACTTTTGAGGGCATCGCCAATAAAGCTACAGCATGGAGGAAGTTCCTAGACAGCCAAGCGGGGCCCTCTTCGTGAGGGATGGGTCATCTTTATATTTTGTAATATTTTGTAAAAAAAAAACATTGGGAAAATGAAAGGTTGGGAAGCCCAAAGGCTACTTTTGGCAGCCCAACCATTTCACTCTTTTTTGTATAAATGTAATAGACTAAGAAGAGAAAAGGGGCTTTTTCCCTAGTAATACTGGAGGACATATTGTAAGAAGAACTATTTCCTTTTGCAATAAAAAATTACAGTTTGCCTGTTGGAGAAAGAGATGTGAAATTTCCTAATGTTATGCAATGGATGGCGGAAAGATGAACTACTTTATTTTTCAGCTTGTATCCGTGAATCGTGAGATCGTTCCAACTTTATGGCCTATGTCTTGTTGAATGATTTCTGATTTATTTTTGTGGAAAGTTCACCAAGAGTAATGTATGTTGCTTATATAACAATTAGCTATCTGATTGTTAGAATATTTTTCTCATTCATGTGTTGTAAATATGAATATCAGCTATCTGTAATTTCTGTTTATCATACATGGAAATAACACATTACTCACAAATAATCATTCTTTTGGCTCCCTGGGGATAGATAGATAGGTGATTAGATAGTTAATTAATTTACTTCATGGCTGCATATGTGATTTAGATGTTTGTGAGCCTAAGACGAGAGGTAAGAACCTGTGCATCACATTGTGTAGTTCCTTGCATCTTTATCACCCTGCATTGTTAGTTAGGCATTTGCATTGCATACATTAAGTCAAAATTACAAAAACTCGGTGGACCGGGCCGCAACCGGTAAAAAACCTTTGTTTTTGTTACCTTGACCTACGGTAGCCGGACCGCAAACCGGACGAATTCCCTACACCAAACGGTCAACGGGCTAGTTGGGAACGTTGATTGGGAAGAATCCTTTACTGTTGTCGCCTGCGATTTTCCAGGCCCCAACACATTTCATATCATATTTTGATAAGTGATTAAATAGATTATTATTTTCTCAAAGTCAAGATCACTTTTCATAGGTCAATGGAATTGTTATATTGAAAATCTTGATTTTAGTAATCATTTATTTGATAACTACTAAAAAAATTTAAATCAATTTTATAATAAAATATGTTTTAAAATTTTAAATAATTTGTGAACTTTTATTAGATTTTAGTAATCATTTATTTGATAACTACTAAAAAAAAGTTTAAAAAAGTTAAAATATGTAATTTTAAGTCAATTTTATAATAAAATATGTTTTAAAATTTTAAATAATTTATGAATTTTTATTAGTTCATTTAGTTAAGGTATGAGGTTAGTTGGGAGGATACACTTAAAATCCAACCAATTGAAGGTCTATTTGGACAACTATCTATAAGTGATTCTTATGACTTAGATATTGCCCATAAATCATGGTTTCTAACCAATAAATACTCCTCCAAATTAAGAAAATTCTAACAACTAAAACAAAACAAAACAAAAAATAATTTAATATTCTATATATTATGTTTTGATAAGTTAGTAAGACACATTTAGAAGAAAAAAAATTATATATATAAAAAAAAATATTATGGTGATTTAGAATTCTTTATTTTTTTAGTTTAATTCACTAATAATAATAATCGCTGTCATCATTACTTCATCAATTTTCAATTGATTCTTTATTTTTATTTTTTTTAATTACTAAATTAATTTAATTAAACAATACTACGATAATGGTTATTATTGTAATCAGTATGTCATCAACTTTATCAATTTAACGTACAAAGCCCACCTTTCACTCTGGTGCATTTTTTCTTAATAGAATTCCATTGGGAATATAAATGGACAATCGCTATGCAATGCAGCCATTAATTTGTGAATTTTTATTAGATTTTAGTAATCATTTATTTGATAACTACTAAAAAAGGAGTAGTCTAACGGGTCAACGATTTCGCCCGGCGTTAGACTACTCCGTCTACCCACGTCGTTAACTCCTTCTGGCGTCCGGTCCATCCAGAAATGGGTCCCTCCCGAATCTTCTTCTGAACGTGATCGTTGTCCTCCTGCACACGTATAGGATATATAGCATAGCAAAAGGACATCCATTTAGTTCCATAAATCTGCATCATTCCAAAGTCCATGTCCTTCTGTAAGAACTTCCACCATAGGCATTCATGAAAAATATTGGCAATGAAAAACAACCTAGTAGCTGAATGAGTATATCTAAGGTTTAGCTTTAACTCAGCTGAATGTGGATCAGTATTTGGTCATAGGTTCTAACAAAAATACCAGCGAGACAAAGCCTTTACACCCTATCTAATTACAACGAGAACATGTTGTGTTGTCTTGAAGATTCTCTCTAACATTGGATGTGGAAATACAAATAGGGTGAATAAGCAACGTTTCTGATCAAAAAAGGAAATTGATGTTGTTCATTCATATATTTTTGTAATTATGGTGTTACCATGCACTATCTGATATTTATGCATTTAGCCGTGAAGATAACTTGGATTTGCCTGGTGAATATCTGAAGTCTGAAGTCTGAAGAAGAGGTTTAAGAATCAGTTTTTAGGTGATTTTAGGATGATAAATTCCAGACTACTGGCAAATTTATATACAGACTGAACATGGTCAATGTGAAAGCAAGAAAATTGAATATGGTAGTCAATCGTTTTCATGTGTGGCGCTGGAAAGTTTCCTAAATGAGTATAAGAATGCAATGTGGTGCGGAGACCAAGACAAAGCGATCCATGGTAAAAATCATGTTTAGAAGAAGATTCATGAGGGACCCATTCCTGGATGTGCCGGACTCTGGATGCCGGGAGAAGTTAACGGCGTGGGTAGACGGAGTAGTCTAACGCCGGGCGAAATCGTCGACCCGTTAGATTACTCCTAATAGGTTAAAATAGGTAATTTTAAATCAATTTTATAATAAAATATGTTTTAAAATTTTAAATAATTTATTAATTTTTATTAGTTTATTTAGTTAACGTATAAGGTTAGTTGGAGGATACACTTAAAATCCAACCAATTGAAGGTCTGGCAACTATCTATAAGTGATTGTGATGACTTAGATATTGCCCATAAATCATGGTTTCTAACCAATAAATACTCCTCCAAATTAAGAAAATTCTAACAACTAAAACAAAACAAAAAATAAATAATTTAATATTCTATATATTATGTTTTGATAAGTTACTAAGCCTACATTTAGAAAAAAACAATTATATATATGAATAGAATTATTATGGTGATTTAGAATTCTTTATGTTTTTTTAGTTTAATTGACTAATAATAATAATCAGTGTCATAACTACTTCATCAACTTTCAATCAACTTTCAATTGATTCTTTATTTTTATTTTTTTAATTACTAAATTAATTTAATTAAACAATATTACGATTATTGTAATCAGTATGTCATCAAATTTATCAATTTAAGGTACAAATCCCACCTTTCACTCTGGTGCATTTTTTCTTAATAGAATTCCATTGGGAGTATAAATGGACAATCGCTATGCAATGCAGCCATTAAAATCCGAATACAATACGAGGAGGTGTAATCTTTTGTTATTTTTAACTCGAAGGTTGAATCTCAGAGATTAACCGTTCGAATATATAAAGAAATAATTTTTAAGGACCATTTTTGTTTGAACAGTTGTTTCTAGTTTGACAACTCTAGCTGAAAAGTTGACATGATTGATGCGTCGTCCATCAAAACAGGCCAGGATTTACTGCTATAGATCAGTTTAAAATACCGGTTTTCGAGAAACACAAATTTGTGGTAAGCTAAGTTTATAGCAATGTATACGTTTAAAAATTTGGCATAAATAACCTAAAATTAAAATCTTAGGTATTATTAGAGGTTTACCCTTAATGCAATTAAATGATCAAGTGATGGTTAGGTTGGCTGCTTATAAGCCTTCCCCACGGTGGGCTAGTCTTGATACACTTGATACGTTGTTAAATGGTAACGTAGTGTTATCAATAATTTGGATGGGTAGGTGATGGACTGGTTTTGAATCAAGATTAGGTACGATGAGATATTAGAGGCATGTGAGGTGTTGATGAACTAGGTCGTGGGGTTTTCAATGGCATGAAGTTGGTTTTTATGGACGTTTTCATCAAGAGGTATTTTGGATGGCTACACCACGCGGTAAGCCAACTCAATTCTCCTGTGAACATTGATTTTTCTATCTAGGATTTTTCAGTCTTTAAGTAGGAGAGATCTGGAAATCTTTTGGCGAGCCTTTGCAAATTTGATTTTAAGGTTGATGCTAAGGAGCACATTGGGGATAGCTATGTTCTAGCCTTCTTGGTGCTTGTAGTTTGGGAGTTTCTTGGTGCTGATAGAAAGTGGGGTATTGCCATGACTTGCCATCCATGTGGCTAGTTGTTCGTCCTCTCATCATGGTGCATTGTGGTTGGAACACAAGGGTTCATCAAGGAAGTAGTAGCCAACGCCTAACCTATGCTCAATTGGAGGCTATGGAGGATGAAAAGATGTTTTATCATAAAATCTCTCCAAAAATCCAAGTTCAGATTGCCAGAGCCAAGAATCGAGTCAAGGAAGAGCAATATTTTACCAAGCTAGAGGAAAATGAGGAAGAAATACAACCCTAGGTGGGTTAGTGATTTCGACAATATTCATACCAAGGATACCAAGTATTACAAAACCCTAGCATTGCATTGGACCATAAAGTCTCGCTTGAGACAAAGGAGGAGAGGAACGAGTTATTTCTCCAAATTGATGAGTTAAATGTCAACATGGGATTCCTCTTCAAGGAAACCATGGGCAAGGATTATGAAATAGATCCTCATGATAAAAAACCAGAGGTTCCATTCAATATTATTTCTTATGATGGCATGGCCAAGTAGTTTTTTATGGTTCACAAGTGACATTTAGTATTTCTATTATCCTAGATATAATCAACGGTTTTTAGATACTTTGAGTAGTTTATGGAAGATGGAAAACATCTCGAACTTTTTTTTGGTAATGCTGATAAACTTGGGTTTTATAAATGGTGTGGATTTCCTGTAGGAAGTCCTATTTTAATTATGATGTAACTTTTGTATCAGTTCAATACAAATATTGAGCTTCACAAAAATAAAGTTAAATGTATTTGTAAATATAAAAATAATCATAATTTAAGTATTTAAAGTTGACAAAATGTATTTGTGAATTTTTAGGAGAAAACACATATTCTTAACTATTAATCCTACTTAATTTGAAGATGATAATGGTGGTGGTTAATGTCCAGTGAGACCAATTTGGTCTATCACACCTTACGAGAAAAGAGAATTATTTGGATTACTGTAAAATTGTATTCATATACTCAAAGAGCTTAGAAAGAAGTGTTCCTAGATCGCCATAATTTTTCCCAAGTTAGAAGGTTAGGGAGGTTGGTATTGTAGCAAAGATTATGAAACTGTATTTTAATGTGGGTGTATGCAAGGCACTCTAAAAGAAAGTGACTTTCATCATCAACGTCCCTAGACTCACTGAAATGACAAATCCTTTCTACCCATGGTGTTTTAGGAGTTGTCCATCATTCTGCTTCACTATGAAGCTCATGAGATTTCATTCTTATCTTGTATATATTGGTTTTCTTCTTAGAACTTATACATATTTGTCAATCTTATTTAACTTTAAAGTGTTTTGTTTTAGATCTTTCTCTTTATTATAATAATAATAACGAGTAAAGAAGCCCTCTAGGTGTACACCAGTTGGTTATATGGTGCACTAACTTCACATGTTCAAAACTTGATTGGACCATGTGTGTAATACCCCTAGTTTTGACTTGGATATATTTGAACAAAATTATGTAAAAATGTAAATATGCTACTATGAATTGCTAGTGCAGAGCTCAAGGCAAGGCCCGACTAGTGAATGGCTAAGCATATATGATGTAAATATTTGGACTTTGAGTTAGGCTTATCATGTCAATTCAAAATGTATGTAAATATTATTTGCATAAATAATATAATGGTCCAATAATGGTTGTGGAAAGAGCACCAAAGGGGCTATGATTCCACCATAGGGGAAGAAAAATGTCGAGGGCCCATGGGAAACTGAGTCCTTGCTTCCAAGTGTCAACTTTAAAACCCATCCAAAATTATGTCATGTGCCTTGAATAAGCAATTATCTCCTTTTTTGACTATTTTCCAATCATTGAATGCATGTGTGGGGTTGGTGGAAAAAGTCACCCCATTCAGTTATTAAAGCGTGAGACTAACTGCACTTTTGTGGCAATTCTGTCAACTGCCAAAAGTTAGTATGCAGCTGCCAGGGTCCTTTCTTCTACTGTCAGAAGTTATGTTAGTTTACTTATCACACCATCATTCTCACACACTCTCGTGCAAATCTACACCACCTAGAGCTTTGTCTTGTTGTTCATGACTTGTATAACCTAGGAAATTCGAATTTAGGGATAGAGATGCAAATTTGGAAGGAAAAATTGATGGTTGTAGGTGATCCAAGACGTTGGGCGAGTTAGGGACCATTTTCCATTGTTTTTTGTTGCTCGTAAATTCTTGAGAAGACATGAATTGAGGTTGCAGGTGCTTCTCCAACAACATTAGCATGATGGTATTCTTCTATGCACACACTGGAAGCACTCAGTAAGATGAATCGCCCAAGAGAGTTGTGGATCAGTGAAGGGGATGTCTGAGCCAAGAGGGGTGTTGTGTGGGGAAGGTATTGTAGAATCCAAGGTTGTGAGAGCTAAGTGAGATCCTTGTAGAGCTTTGTATGAGCATTTGGCTAAGCATATAGAGCAGATCGGGTTTTGGGGTTGAGAGAGAGAAGCATGTACGTGTTTCCTTTGTCTTGGTGGACTCATAGCCCAACTTGGGGGTAGTCTCGTAGCAGAAAGAGAATATGCTAGACATAGTGCCTACAGGTGGGTGGGAAATCGGTCTTACATAGCTAGTTGCTTGGATCTGCATTTTTTAAAGATAAGTATTTGTGTGTATTTCAATGTGACATGATTTTAAATGATTCATGTAATGTTTATGATTGAATATGCATGTTCATTATGTGTGGATTGATATATTTCATGTTGTATATGTTTATTTCTTTTCTACACATGTATTGTATTTGCTATGAATTCATAATTTGGATTTGGGACGAAATTTGGAGCCCTTAATCAGTGTGATGTCCCCTCTCGATGTCAGATTGGGTGAGGGGGACATTATAGTGTATGTGACGTATAATGCAATGTAGATGAGAATGTAGGTGAGGGGGATCTATGCTGGTGTAGATGAGAATATATAAGTCATTGTACATGCTATAAAGTTCATAGATCAACAAAGGTTGTTTCTTAGTGACCATGGAAAACATTCATGATGCTATATTGACTTTAATATCATACTATTATATTGATTGGATTTATAAGGTATAAAATTTATATTAATGTATATGATGGTGTTTAGCTTTTTTAGTAGGTTGTATATGTTTTATTTTTTTAATTGCTTTAGTTATTTATCTTTTTTAGGAGGGTTTTATTAAACAAATTTCTCACATATTAAGTTTGGTAGTGGGATATTAAAAAATATTGTTAATTTCTATAGATATTGACCTAAAATCATTTTGTTGAAACACTCTCTCAATACCTAAAACATCCTCACCCTTTTTTATTCCCCAATCCTTATAAACCTCTTTACCACCCATTCTAAACCCTTAGTCCCTCCAATACCTACAATATACTTGCCTAATTTTTGACAATTTTAAAACCTACAATATGAACTCAAGTGATAGGATATTGGTCAACAAGTCAAGTCCAAGTAATCTCCCTTCTCCTTGATGTTTTGTTCATTATCTATTAATCAAATGTTAGTTAGGCATAGTTTTTATTTAGAATCATTTCTACAATATGGATTTTATATTAGCTTAGAAATAGATACACAATGTACATCCATTTTAATTAAAAGATGTATATACTTTCTATTTTACCTTCTCTTTCCTTCCTCCCTCCCTTCCTCCCACCTTATAATAAATATAGGTATACAATGATAATCATGATCTTCTCCCTTCAGTCTTATGATAAAGGTAGGTATACAATGATAATCATAATTTTCTCTAACCTCTCCTACTAACATATTTTTAAAATAAATTTTATATAAATTGTTTAGAGACTTCCACCTCTTACTATGTGGGTTTTATGATATAAACCATTTTACAATTTAATGATCATTTCTCATTTCTCATATTGTCATGTTATAATTTTGATTCTTTATATGCAAATGCATATAGTTAAATTAAATTATCTATTCTCATTTTTCGTGTTTCTCTTATTTAAAATTACAATTTTGATTCTTCTAATATAAATATGGTTAAATATATATCCATTTTACATATTATACAAAGAGAACATATAACCTTACACTCTGAACTTGCAAATGTTAATAAATAAACAATCCAACCACATTGGAAGAGAATGTATGATAAATAACATTGATCTACCAACCACATTGGAAGAGAATGCATGATAAATAACATTGATCTACCATGTGGAAAGCAATGATTTGCCCAAAAAGTGTGAATGGTTACCATTTGACTATGTACATGCATTACATATGTTCTTTGAAAAAACCTTCTCTTTTGGATGTTTAGGATTCACAACAAGTATTTAAAATAAATATTATATGATCTAAATACTTCCCTCTTCTAAATAACCTCACCACATTCTTTAAAGTTTGTAAAGAATTACTAAATAATAAAGTATCTTATTAAAATATAACCTCATAAATATGCTAACATCCTCATGGAAAACCAACTCCTACTAATTAGACTATTAAAAATAATAATATACACCGTCACATTTTAAAAATTCATATTCCTCATCTCAATATATACCCTTTATCCCAATTCCAACTCATTAGATCATTAAAATTAATACATTTTAAATATGAATATCAAATTTAAACCAAAAAAAATCATGTCGTTATATATAAATCATATAAAATATATGAAAAAAATAAATCATCTCTATATATACTATAAAATGTAATAGAGCCCATCAACTTTTTAGTTATATACCATATAAAATATAAAAATAAATTTAAATGATATCTTTATATATATTATATAAAATATAATAGAGACCATCAACTTTTCAGTTTGGTACTAACCAAAGCACAAAGAATACAATCATTAAACACCAAGAGTGAGGTGCTCTACACTTTAAAAGAGAGGAGATTGTAAAGTTATCAAATATAAAATACATGTAGGTTCATTAAAAAAATATACATTTAAATTTATTATAAAAAAATTAATGTCTAAAAATTAAAATTAAAAAAAATAAAACAAAAACATGAATTTAATAAGCAAGATAACAATCAAATTCTATTAAAAAAAAGCAAGATAATAATCAAATTCCATTAAAAAAGTTAAACTCAAGAAATTGGTGTTTGATAGATCTAGAAAGATGAATCTATGTTGATATTAAAAGATGGTGTTATGGGGATGAAAATTTAGATATTATCTCAGATTTTGGATTTGCTTAACCGGATCAAAAGATTAACCCAAGTATAACCAGTATACAACAAGGATTCATTTTATGGTCTTAGTATTTTGTTATGCTTAAATGCATTTTGATTAAGATTTAAATAAGCTTCAGTTAAAGGATGGTTAAAGAGTCGGGTAACAATTTGTTTTTTGTGTTTCCATATCATTTTTTGTTTTTTCATATTAGTTTTTGTTTGTTGTTTGTTTATTAAATAGTATTTGTTTTGTGCTTATATTAACTCTAACCATGTGGTATGAATAATCCATATAAAACTTGTACATCCACATAGTTTGTGGTTGGATCAGGTAGATAAGGATCAAATGGTTGAGAAATAGCTATGAAATGGAAGATAGTTTAGAATTGTTTTTTTATTCTTCATATTGTTCTAGTTAAACCCGTTCAAGTATGAGTTATCCATGCCTAGCTACATGTTATCACCTACATTTTTCATGTTATTCATTTATCAACTAGCAGTTATATATATATAAATAGTTATCTGCCAAGAACAATTAGTTATCCATTCATCAGTCCCTAGTTATCCATGCATCAGTAACAGTAATCCACCCCAAATCTCAAATAAAAATGTCTATCCACTTAATTATATATTTTAGCTTTTGTTTAAAAAAATATCTTCACAAAACTAACAAAATTAAGTGATTGATTATACCTATTAACATTCACCACCCCTTTACTTGTGATTTTACTCCTGTATTCAACCTTATACCTATAATCAAACTTATGCATTTAAATATTGCATTGCTTATATATTATGTGATGTTGTTGATGGTCTGTTATCTCCTTAACATATAGGCTAACGCGGATTGATAAATCCTCTCCTTTCTCTGAGGTTACATCTTCACAAGTACGTGAACTACCTGCACCGACGTCTGAGGGAGCTGGTTTACAGCCTGCCAAAACTTTTTCCAAACCTAATTTCAACCATTCTCGCTGGCAAACGCGGCTACGTACAATAAGAGACAAGCGAAATCGATAGGTATAATGATGTGCTGACAGTGACCTCCATGTGCTCCATGACCTGGCCGAATCTTTCTTTAAACTATAAGGCTATGGAACCTGTTGCAACCAGTCGGGATTATATTTTGGCGTTCAAACAAGTATACCAAGATCGGCAGGCCATGGGGAATTGCCAAACTGTTGTTGATGAAAATAATCAGATAAACAGACCCAACAGGAAGTCTGTGTATCCGATCACTGCTACCGATGATCATGTTGGAATATTGCAGAGATCGGCTTTTAAATCTGATGAGGCAAAGGAATCCAATGTAAATGCAACTGCTGAAGAAAACAATGTTCGGCGTATCAAGATCTTGGTTTCTGCCAAGGAATATAACGAATTGATTTCTCAAGGCCACAGCCAGGAGTCTATAGGTTCGTTTCTAATCCAAAAAATGAAGGTCCAGGGGTCCAATAGCAGCAGCTGCGGCGTCCATAGTGTTTGTGTAAGCTGTGGCGATGATAAACAGGTCTCTTCATGGAAACCCTCGCTGGAAGCCATACCTGAAGATTAGTTGTAACGACTTCATTGCATTCTTGAAGTAAGGGATCATTGTTGCAGGGAGTTTTGATAAAATGTTCTTGCTATGAGTCTTAGATTGTCAAGCGTTTGAGCAGGCCCAGAAATAATGGGTCATAACATATAAGATAAGACTTGTGATTTGATTTACTTGTTTTGGTTGTGAGATTACAGGATTATTTGGGTTTCCTTAATTAGTTTGTTTCATTTGACAATGTTTTCATGGTTTGCTACAATGGAGTGTCTACTATAAATCTTGATAATGGTTTCATGATTCTTTTTATATTAGATGAGCACATTTATATAGTTTGCGACTGGATTATGTTTATAAAGATTAAATGATTAAAAGATAGTTATAGATGAAAGACTGTTTGGATTTTTTTTTATTTTTCATATTCTTTAAAGTTAAACAGATTCAAGTAGATTCCAAGTGTGAGTTATCCATGCCTAGTTACATGTTATCGCTGATATTCTTCTTGTTATCTATTTTATTAACTATTAGTTATGTCTCATGAAGTGTTAGTTATCCATTGATCGAACTACTGCCATAAACCATAGAATCAATCTGAACTGTACAATTGTCTCATCTTCCTTAGTAGATAAAAAACATAAACCTTACTCCATCCCAAATCTCAAATAACAAAGTAAACTTTAATTAATAATAGGTAAAGAAAGAGTTAGTGTAAACCTTGAATCTCTTTATAAAGGTGAAAACTAGAGTCGAAACCTGGAACATTTATTCAAGTGTCACCCCCTTCAAATCCAAAAGCATATATACCAGCCTGTTTCATATTAAATCAAAATGAAAAATGACAGTTCAAATCCAAAAGCATATACCAGCCTATTTCATATTAAATCAAAATGAAAAATGACACTTCAAATCCAAAAGCATATACCAGCCTGTTTCAGATTAAATCAGAATGAAAAACCTATTTAGTTGCATTCTATCCTCCATTATATTTCCAACTACCATCTTTGGTCTTGGATATTAAGAGCATAGCTGCCTGAAGGGCTTTACGTTGTAAACGAAGGCAGATATAACTCAATACTAAACGTATTGAAACTATATGTATATGTAAAAATTGTTATAATAGATACAGAAGCTGATTTCTTCGCATCTTGCATATATATTTATCAACTCACATGGCATAGTGTGTTTTTAAGTGCTAACATCTTTAAATTTAGTTAATTAAAACACTAACTCGGATATCATATCATTATTAGATGGTAAAATAATGTGTTTTTGTTGATCTCTTATCCAGAAAAAATGAAATCCACGAATGGTGATGACTAATATTAGATGACTTGTAAAACTAAACCTCATAGATAAGTTTTCTTGATTCATTATTTATAAAGATGAAAGATTTACATTATTTTAAAGCATATACATTCAATATGTATATTAGTATGACTAATAGTGTATGATTTGTAAAACCAAACCTTATAGATAAGTCTTCTTAATTCATTATTTATAAATATGAAGATGTGATATCATTAAAGAAGAAGGCTTGATATCATTAATGTTAAGTACATGTATTCAATATATATACTAGTATAATCATTTAATTTATGATTAGTGAAAATTAATAGACTATATGTTAAGTGTGAGGATTAAGTTATTTATCTATGTTTTAATAGGTTATCTATCACTAACTATCTATTATCTATGAATCGGCTAAGAGTTATCCATACATTAGTTACTAGTTATTATTTTTTAATTCTATGTTTTTATAATTATTTATTTTGAATTTGGAACTAGTGCCATAAAATCAACTTATCTCATATTAGTGATGAAAAACATAAATATTAATATAACCCAAATTATAAAATATAAGTTTACACCTTATCAATTTATCAATTTAGAGCTACCGAGGGATGCTTTGCGGATCGGAAATGGGTGCGACTCGTTCGGGGGAAGGTAGGAGGAAGGTTTCTTGTTGAGCAGGCAGGTCGGTGGCAGTTCAGTAGTAACTTTTCAAGATGGTTCCTGCTCCTCCTCGAGGGGAGAGGGACCGTGGAAGGAATGAAATAGCGGAGGCAGAGTCAGCTTTCTTGGGAAAAGAAAATGACAAAGGAAAGGGAGTAATCAATGCTCAAACTTCGCCCATTGATGGGGAAGGGTGCAGCGGAACCAGAAAGGAGGAAACAAATAACCAGGGTACAAGAAGGACAAGACAATGCGTCCCGAAATCCAAGACAGTACCAAGATCGAAGATCACATCCGAAAGAGTCAAGGAAGACATCCAATACATGAAAGAAAGGGCACTCATAGGAAAATTTGTGGGGATCTGGCCCACAGAAAAGACTCTGGTATGGTGGATTAACTCAACATGGAAACCCCAAGGACACTTTGATCTCCAACTAGGAGCTAAAGGGTTCTTCACCATCATTTTCTTCAATGAAGAAGACAGAACAAAAATATTCGAGAATGGTCCCTACTTCTTCAACTCGGTGGGCCTCTTCTTGAGGCCATGGAAAGAGAGATTCGACCCTAACAAGGAAAATCTAACTATAGCTCCAGTTTGAATAAGAATGTATTCCCTCCCAACGGAATACTAGAAGGAAGAAATCTTGATGGACATAGGGAACACCTTGGGGAACTTTATCAAAGTTTCCGAGCAAACTAGACAGAGGAAATACATATCGTATGCCAAAATATGTATCTTCCTTGACATCTCCAGAGATTTACTGGATGGAATAGAGTTAACATGGGAAGAAGAGGAATGGTTTCAGGCCATAGACTACGAGAAGATCCCATTCCGCTGTAGAAAATGCCACAAACATGGGCACCTATTCATAGACTATCCCCAAAACAAAAGACCAGGAGGGAAGAAAGATCAAGAACTCTAGGATGCGGAGGGGTTCACCAAAATCCAAAACAAAAAGAGGAAAACGAGGAAGATCTCAAGGCTAAAAGTCCACAAAAGAGTGCAGACCTAGAACCGATTTGAGACGCTCCAGGAAGATCAGACAAAAGACAAATTCGACGCATAGATAGACTCAATGACAGACAAATTCCAAGGAAAACAACAAGAGGAAAAGGACAAGGATACCCAAGGAATAGGAAAGATGGTATCCCCAAAAGATAATCCTGGCATTAAGAAAACTAACCTGGATCGCCTTCCACAGAGTCGACCAGAGGTAACCCAAAAAGATTCAGGAACTGTGGAAGTTGTTTCTAAGGACATGGAAATAGGCGACCTACCTAGACAAAATGGAAGCAGCCTATTCAGACAAGGATCCAGCTCTGATCCCCCCTCAGCAGGTGTCTCTTCTGGAGAAAGCCATCATTCAAGATAAAAATGCAAGCTCCCTAGGTGTAGTGGATGAATCCCTCAAAGTCACCGAAGGTAAGAAAAATATGAAGAAAGATAAAAGACGTAGACCTAGCAATGTTCAGAGAATCAGAGCAATAGGTGAACAACCGGTGGCTTCAGGGCAGTATCCAACAATAGATGCAGCCTTCTCTCCCTCCAATTAACTCCTTCTTGATGCAGATTACAACCTAGAATATTAGAGGCTGTAAGAGCGCTCTTAAAAATCGCATTCTTAAAAGAAGGATTGACAGAGACAAATCAGGAATAATCTTCCTGCAGGAAACAAAATGCTTGGGAGAAGAACTTGCAAGTATAGCTCAAAAAGTGTGGAAGGGGTGCAAGCCAGTTGCAGTCGATGCCAAAGGGGCGATTGGTGGTCTAGGAATCCTATGGAACCCCCATGTGGTGCTTTTATCGGGTTTCCTTGCCACCACATGCACTCTTTCAGCTGATTTCCACATTCTTGGGACTAGAATAAGGGGAGTCATATTCAATGTTTACGGACCCCCGAGGGATGAACAGAAACCTGCATTTCTGGAGTCACTCACGGACCTAAAAGGCCTAGTTCAGGACAAAGATTGGATTATAGGAGGTGACTTTAACCTAATAAGAATCCTCGACGAAAAAAAAGGAGGTATTCGAAACCTAAATGTTGTAAGTACTCTCTTCAATAATACTATTAATGATCTGGACCTGATTGATGTCAAAACTTCCAATGGAATATTCACTTGGAATAATAAGCAGACAGGAGATAGAGGGATAGCATGCAGGCTTGGCAGATTCCTACTTTTAGAATCAATCATGATGGCCGGGGAAAACCTCAAAGCGGTAGTCCTGCCTATGGCAGGCTCGGACCATTGGCCCATAAGTTTGGAATGGGAAAATGTCGGAGTCAACCCTCGCAGACCATTAAGATTCGAGAAACTCTGGCTCCTTCAACCGAAATTCCACAAGAAACTCAAGGAATGGTGGGAGATTTCCCCTCCTATCAAGGGCACCCATATGTACCAATTTCAACATAAGCTTAAACTCCTTCAAGGCAACATCAAGAAATGGAATAAGGAGTCCTTCGGCAACATCTTCCAAGAAAAATCAGGCCTTAGAGATCAAAATTAAGCAACATAAATCACAAGTAATGATCAATGGATACACTTAAGATCCGAGGCTTCAGGAAAAGACCTTGTTGCAGGACTTCAACCAAAGAGAGAAATAAGAGGAAGTCTATTGGAACCAAAAGTCTAGAATTAAATGGCTCCAGGAAGGAGAAAGAAATACTAGTTTTTTCCCCAAAGGGGCCATCCAACACAGATAGGGGAACAGGATGGATAGACTGAAGAAGGAGGATGGAAGCATTGTTGAATCCCAGGAAGAGTTGGAGACCACCCTAAACTCTTATTTCACGAAGCTCCTTGAGGAACCAGAGAGAGATAGGGAAGAAGCTCAAAGAGAGGTGTTAAGTCACATTCCCAAATTCATCACAAAGGATCATAATCAAATACTCGAAAAATCCATCGAGATGGTAGAGGTTGAAAATGCGGTTAAGCAAATGGCTAAAGATAAAGCACCAGGCCCGAATGGTTTCACCACATACTTCTTCCATGCTGGCTGGGACTGGATGAAAGAAGAAATTTGGGCCTTAGTGGAGGACTCCAGGAAATCTGGGAGTGTTCTCAGAGCTCTCAACTCAACTTTCTTGACTCTCATTCCAAAATAAAGTGGAACAGAGGACCCAAGCAAATCAAGACCGATAGCCTTGTATAATGTTATCTACAAAATCATTTCCAAGGTAATTGCTAATCGCCTTAAGCCACTCCTACCTCTTATTACTTCTCCGGAACAAGTAGTGTTTGTGGAAGGAAGACAAATCTTGGATGGCATTATTTTGGTCCACGAAACTATCCACTCCCTCAAAGTAACGAAGACTCCGGGTATGCTCCTGAAACTTGACCTCTCCAAAGCTTATGATAAATTGAATTGGCAATTCCTGGTAGGTATCCTAAAAGATTTTGGTTTTGCGGAGAAATGGGCTAATTGGATCATGAATATGGTATCCTCTATTTTTTTCTCGATTTTGGTTAATGGAAAACCCTCGAGTCCCTTCAATGCGACCCGAGGTATTAGACAAGGGGACCCCCTATCCCCCTTCCTCTTCATAATTGCAGTGGAAGGGCTTGGTAGGATGCCCAAGAATAGGAGAGAAGCGAACAAAATCCGGGGATTATCCCTAACAGATGGGATGGACCCTCAGACCCATCAACAGTTTGTGGATGATAACATGTTGATGGGCCCCTCCTCGGTTCATGAAGCTAGGGGAATTAAAGAATGCTCGAACATATTTATGGAAGCCAGGGGCCTTGAAATTAACAAAGAGAAATCCCATACCTACTTCTTCAATACTCCCAAGATCACCAAGAGAAATATCCTTAGGATCTTGGAGTTTTCGGAAGGCAGCCTCCCCTCAAAGTATCTTGGAGCGCCTATGGCTGAATCGACTATCAAACAAGTCTCATGGAAAGAACTGGTCGACAAAATCAACAAAAATCTCAGTCTCTGGACATTCAGAGCCCTCAATTTCTCGAGCAGGTTAATCTTGGTTAAATCGGTTCTTCAAGCTATGCCCATTTATCTCTTCTCAGTGCTGGCAGGTCTGAAATCTATCATTAAGAAAATCAAGAATATTCAGAGAAAATTCCTATGGGGAGGAACGGAAGGCAATAGAAAATGGCCTCTTATGGACTGGAAAACCATTTGTACCCTGAAAGCTCTAGGGGGATTGGGGCTTAGAGACCCACTTGATAAAAATAAAGTGATGAGTGCTAAAATTTGGTGGAGATGGGTGAATTATGAAGATGAACTGTGGGCCAAACTGTGGCATCCGAAATATGCGCCCCAATGGCCACAACAGTCCTTGGTTCGATTCAGAGAAAATCTACCCGGCTCCAGCATCTGGAAGACTGCACAGGAAAACAGGGGATTGGTTCAAAAACATAGCTTTTGGGAAGTTCGGAATGGACAACATGCAAGATTTGCAAGTGAAGCATTGAACCAGGAACCATCAATCTCTTGTGGGGAAGACACCCCTCTGTTATGCACCTTTCTCCAAAATAATTCCCTGGAAAAGGTGGCGGAGTTCTGGGATAACGGTAATGAAAACCAGATGTTCAGGGGATGGAAGGAAAGAAGTTAGTGGCAAGCTAAAGCTCCCGGGGAGGATATCGAAGACTTCTTGACAGAGCTCTATGAGAAAAGGATCAACAAGAATGAGGACCCTGATAAATTGAGATGCGATTATGCCAATTCAGGAAACTTTAATCCCAAAGAAGCCCTAGGCCTGCTAACGGGATCTCAGAACCTAGTACCAGACGCCAAGTAGGGGAAAATTTGGATGGGTGGTTGGTGGCCAAAGGTCTCTGTCTTCTACTGGATTTTTATTAAACGCCGCATCATAACCTGGGATAACCTTCAGATCAGGGGATTCCATGGTCCGTCACGATGTTGCATGTGCTAAGAGAATAACAAGTCCATAAACCACCTGTTGGACGAATGTAGAGTGGCAGATTCCTTATGGGAGAAAGGAGCGTCAATCTTCAGGAAAAACCACAGGCACAGGGGGCGACTAGACATCACTATAGTTGAATGGCCTATTAACAGTTTTAAAAACAAAATTGTGAACTGCCTTTGGGAACTCTTGCCAGGTTTCACTCTATGGGAAATATGGAAAACCTGAAACAAACAGACCTTTGAGAACAAAGCTAGAAAACAATAAGAGATGTGGAATTCTATAGAAGCACACCTGAAAGAAACCATCTCTCTGCAACTATGGACGCAAGAGGAATATTCTGCTAAAGCAAATGAAAGAATCATACTGTATGATCTAGGGATCGAGGAATTACCTCCCAACAACTCGATCGCTCGAACTCTTCCTGTGCATGTCTCTAGCCCGAACTGTTGGCATGCTCCTCTGGCTGGGACTTTCAAGCTCAATGTGGATGGAGTGGCTAAAGGTAACCCAGGGCCCGTCGGATATGGTGGCGCTATCAGAAACCCGAAGGGAGATATCATCAGTCTGTTTTGGGGCTCCATAGGAACCAACATGAACAACATGGCCGAGCTTGAAGGCCTAATCAATGGCTTGAAATGGCCAATGCAAATAGGTAAAATGCCTCTGGTGGCAGAGGGGGACTCTCAAATCATCATTAACATTGCTCACAGACTTCAATCGGGAGCCTCTCCGACCCAAGTTTCAAAGAATTAGAGATGGGAGGGCAGGTTAAGCGTCCTTAGGAAAATCCTTATAGGAGAGGAAGCCATTCTGTTGTCGCACATTAAACAGGAAGGAAATAAGGTGGCGGACGCCATGGCAAATGTAGGGGTGGAAAGTAACCAATCTTTCGATGCAGAGGAAGATGAGGGTGGCAGAAAATCCCAACAAATTTGGCATCGATGCTCAAAGTTGGCAGAAGATGATGCGACGAGCGGTGGCAACACGTACCACATGTTGCATGCAAACGACAGCTGGCTCAGGACATTTGAGGGAAGGCAAACAGACGTCGTGTCGACAACAGGGAGAGGGCCCGCGAATGTCTCATCAGCAAACACGACAAGCCGGGAAAGTTTTCGACTGCTAGGTGTGACGGGCCCAAACACACGGTAATGCATGCCTTAACACGTGCCTCCGTACGGCTCACGTGGAGGCTTTGCAAGGTCGTTTCAAGTCAATCTTGTGGGCTCGGCTTTATAACAGATGCCAGGGACGCCTTGATGCTCAATCCATGGGAAGTGAGGAAGGAAGGACGAGTAGGTACTATGATCACATTTGAAGTGGATAGATCGTTAAATTTGGTGGAGGCTTGTATCCTTTGGCACCCTGCGAATCCTAAGGTGGTGAATCAGTCTCTTAAAGTGAGAGATCTGCTGGAGTGTGGGGAGAGGCAGAGGATAATGGCTAGCATGCGGAGAATTAAGGGGTATGGTTGTGGTAGGGAGATTTTGACCATGGATGGCCCTATTTATATGGATTCGAAGGAGTCCAAGGCCTTATTCGAGGCTTTGTTCATACTCTTGCTTATGCCCACTAGTAGCCTGTGTTTCTTCATTATGCCGCGGTTATGGAGGGCCCATACCAGAGCGAGAGGCCCCAACTGGGGTGTTAACCCCAGTGATGCTTCCCCCAGTGAAGCGGATGAATTGTTGCCATCCGGCAGAGGAATTTCGACCGCTGCTCCTTTCAATTGGGGTGACCAATACATGGCGAAAATGCCCACGGCCATTGAGGCGTTCATAGCCATAATGGAAATCAATCTCCTCCGGGATTTTGAGGCTATGATGGGCTTCCCATTGCTTCCCAACCCCTTCTGGATGGCGCGTATCCTGCTGGCCAGAGATATACAAGCTAAAATCCAGATTGCCCAGGGCATTCGCGATGCTTTGGAATCAATTCCTCGAGGGCAGCAGGAGAGTGCAGTGGGGTTCCGACTCTTGGAACAGATAGCCCAAACCCTGCTGGTCAGCCCTGGTTCTGACACCACCAACCCAGGGAGCACGTCGACGAACCCTCCAGCAAATTCCATGCCGACCACCCCAGAAGGATCTTTTCCAAGCCCCCCTAGCAATGCTGGAAGCTAAGGGGAGACACGCTGGTGGGATTTTGGGTCGTTGTGATTTTCTGAAAAGTTTAGCTCGATGCTTGTGTCAAGGCGGTTTTTCATTAGTAAGTTTTACGACAATTGTCTGTTAGGCTCTCGGGTTTATAATGTTATAGGTCTATGCTATGTTTCAGGCAATCTGCCATGGAAAGCTTTTGCTTCAAAGTTGTAAGGAACCATTTTTGGGCTTATGAGTCAAAGATGTAAGGAACCTTTTTGGTTTTTGTCAGTCAAGACAGGCATTTTCAAGCCTGGTCTCTTTTGCTGAAGGTCAGGCTCCAACAACCTCATGTATAGTCCTTCTATATAACTTTTTTGTATCATAATAGATATTTCCAACTTACTCAAAAAAGAAAAATTATCAATTTAAAAACACTTATCATTAAATATATCATCTACAACATCAATAATCTCTATAACATAAACCATAGATTAAACCATCTCCATGGCATAAAAACTCATAAAACACAAATCCTTTAAAAGTTCACATAACTAAGAGACCACCAACGAAATGAGTAGATGATGATTGAAGCTTTGCACTGATAAATACTTGCAAGACAGTTTTTGCACATTAATTTTGTTATACTAATATTTTCATTTATATCTCAATATAATAATACTTTATACCTAATGCAATAATATATTTTATTAATTTTGTTATACTAATGTTTTCATGTATATTAGTAATAGTTTATACATAAATATAATATTAAATAGTAGAAAACATCAATTTTTCAATTTCAATAATAATTCTAATTTCTATTTTAATTTATTAATTATAATTCATAATTTTTTAAATAAAAATTTTTAGCCTGCAGGGTTGTAGACTGACTAGCAAGTGCCGTGTAAATGAAGGAATGTTGTAAAGGAGGTCTCAAGTTCAAATCTCATCCGTCGACTTTCATTATTTTCCAATATTTCTAAATACTAAATTAATTTATAATAAAAAAAATTAAAAATTAAAAATATTTACAATGCTTTAGGATTATAACACAACAAATTATATTAAATAATGTCATTCATATACCTTCTTAACCTCAAAAACTCATTTTCTTGGTATACAAAATATTTTTAAATATCATCATCATACTTTAATTCAAGATTATTTATTATTAATTAAAACTCGAATAAAATAAAATAATATTTTCTATTATTTTTAAAATAAAATAATTTTTTTAATTGTTTTTGATAATTTTTTCAATTTTTATTAAATTGTATTGTAAAAACAAAAATATTGAATTATCAAATCTTTAAATTCTTATTTACATGTCAAATATCATTTTAACACAACCGCACAACCTTCTTTATATTATTAATAAAACTAAAACCCAATTAAATTAATATATTTACTCAAACCCACTATATTTGGAGATTATTTAGGTAACTATTTATGCAAAGGTATAAAGAGAACCTTCGACACACCACATAAAGAACTAAATGAAAATAATATTTTCCAAAAAGCGTTTATTAACCGTGCAGTAAAATGTGAGGATCTTTGACGCAAGTAAAAAGTATTCATGGCGACATTTTATATCCCTTTAAAGAAACTTTGGCACGATATTAAATTATCAAATAACAAATAATTGAATGCAAATTATTTAGAAGTTACTCAAAGGTAATATCTAGCTTTTACTTAGTAAAATGTTAAGAGTTCTTTATTTTTTATAAAAGTAATGGTAAATACTATTCACATGAAATGTTAAGAGTATTTTTATTTTTCATAAAAAGTAAATGTGAATATTATTCATATGGCTGAATATGAGGAAAGTGCTGGACATGAATGCATAGTTTGACTTCTTCACATACACATAGCTCCGTTATTTCTCTACTTAGTACACTTTCTCTTCAATTATAGAGCTTTTGCTTTTGGATTTTTTCTGTACAATAAGCTTAAGCTCCTTACACTTATGTAACTATTTTACATGCAGAGCTTGTGTTTTAACTCTCTATTCTTGTCCTCATTTTATCATCTTTTTCTTGCTATACCTATCTCTGGATCTTCTGAGATGTGCTCTCCTTGAGCTCTACCACCCCATTGAGCTTCACTAATGCACAATATATAATGTCATATTGTGTCAGTCGAAACACTCATTGACTTCAAAAGACAACTTGTTGGCTTCTTTTGGAAGCTATCCAGAATTCTAGAAATCAAATCAGAAGTATACCTAACAACTTGACTTACAAAATAATACAAAACAATCTTAAATATTATGAGACATGCACCAATTTACTAACTAACAAACAGACTCGTTGAATGACTAAGACAACCGAAGAAAGACACGCAACAACTCATAATTAATATTTCCGACACTCCCTCTTAATTATGAGCAATTGGCGGTCATAATACAAAAATTCATCAAAATACAGGTCTCAGAGATGGAACTTTGCTCTATACATATTAAAATTCACTATGCATCAAAACAACTTGACCTGCAACAATTGTAGTTGCAACATACTCTATTTCTAGTGAGGAGAGTCACAATGGGTTGTTTCTTTGAATCCCATGACATAATACCTTGTTATAATTTTGTTCATCCTTTTGTCAATGACTTATAGCTTCATGATTTTACCATTTCACCTAAGTGTGCATTCTTTCATTATGTCAACACGATGCTATTGTATCCTTACTAAGACTATTCTGTTGCTATTGCAACATATTCATCACCTACAGGTGCCATCCTTTCAACATTAACAATGGCTTCTAAGTCCACTTCATCTTCATTCAAAACTTTCACTTTGCTTGTGCAAATTGTTACAACAGAACATGTTCTTTTCCCATGTCTCCATGGGTGGTTTAGGCCTGGTTTTACCATCATCTATAAGACTTGGCATATCTTCATGATGCCATTCATTTTCACAACTTCTATGTTGCAAACCAACATGGTGCAGCAAAATAGTTTTTGCTCTCTGCAATTTCAATGCAGGATTCACATTTAATCTCAACTTTGACAAATTATTTTCTTCAAACCAGAGCCTTTGATGTCGGCTCTAACTTTGACTTCAACCTTCTTTGTTTCCAATGAGTTGTTTCTCCGTTTACCTTTTTTATACTTCCTCCTTTTTAGAATTATGGTGCTTCTCACAAATAGAGCAATATTTAAATTTGTTTCTTCCGTCTTCGGCGATGCCACACTTTAAATGAACTACAATATGTTTTGTCTTCCTCAACTTCATATTCACTTTCTTCTCCTTCAATATTTTCTCTAGTTGCTTAAGTCTGCTATCAACAGCTTCAGTTGCAAATTCTTTTTCAATTTTCTTGTCATTATACAAAATCTGAATGTCTTTCATGCTAAGGACTTTAATCCAAATATTTTTCTTCAAAGATTGTAATGCGGGTATATTGAAATCCCACAATCTATCTTTTACTTCATCAAAATTGATATGTGTAGGGTGAGTGCAAGCTAATGAGGGTCATTTTTTACACATTAGATGCAATATAAAACTGAAAAATCAAGCATCTCTCAACTTAATTAGATTTTTTAGATACTTACACAAAATATCTTGCTTTGAGTAAAAAAGATGAAATGTAGGAAATTGAATCATGTTTCCAAATATATTTGTTTTATATATTGAAATTTTTTATAACTATGTAAGTTTCATTTTTTCTAACAATCACTTTTTTTTTTAATTTTTCACACAAATAATAAGGTATATGTTATTGTGGGTGCAGCCTTTGAGAGCCAAAATGATGGTTTGGAGCTATGAAATTTTTTACGCATGTAGAGAACATATAAAACTAATGTAGCGCTATTTTTCAAAAATAAAATTAGTAATTTTTAATTTTTTTTATAATTCTCTAAGTGATCATTCCTTGGAAATGGTACGTCTGCCCTCCTATTCAGGTGGATTAGTCTACTAGGGGATTTATCCCAAGACTAAAAGAAAATTATTACAAGGATGCAATGGTTCATTCATCTAGTTTTGATACCAGGATTTGACAATGAAAAATAGTTCACTTGTTTAGGCAGTTCATCTCTCCTTGGAATGAAGCTCTCCTTACTATCATATAATCTTAATGGGATGATGCTTTCCAGTCCCAAGATTTGTGTCCTTAGTGTGTTGCAACATGTCCAACTAAATTTGGTCTTCCTTCAAGAAGTTAATTTTGTCAGTTTTGAGCTTCATAATGGAAAGAACTATTATCAGAATCACCCTTCCTAATCTCAACTTGGAGCAATGCACGATTTGGGATTGGAAGACTTTATCCCTTCCTATTACAAATTGGATTGTTAGAGAGGATTTCAATATGGTGGATTGGAAGAAGGATAGATGTGGGGGTGTAGGTTTAGTGATCAATGTTTTAGAGAAGTGTACAATTTTGTTGCAACTTGAAGGCTCTTCATATTTTTTACCCTAATTGGAAGAAAAAGGGGTTGGATTATGTTGGTTAGTATACTTGGTCTAATTATTGGCAAGGGCCAAATGGGTTGCAAACCTGACTAGATTGAATATATGGGCCATCAAAGGATTTGAACTTATTTGGTCAACTTCATTTTTTTGATGTGACCAATTTATATCATTTGTGAATTCAGACTATAATTTCCTTGGGACAATTTTTTAATTTTCCCTCTTCTTCATTGTTTAAAATAAATGTCACTCATTTAGAATCATAGGATTGTCAAGTCCTTGTTCGGAGAGTATGGAACCTTTCCCCTCATCCAATTGAGGATTGGGGGTGGATTATTTGGTGGGAAACTGCAATATGCCATATTTTTAATTTCATCAAAGGCTAGGGTAGGATGTTAGCTAAGAAGTCGAACAAGGATTTGTGGTTTGCTCGTCAAAGTCTTGAGGAGGTTTACGTATTTTTTTAAGAGGATCACTACAACGTGACTCTTCAGGAGGAGGATGCAAAATTATAGATGGTGATTCAATGATTCAAGGACTACCTAGTGACGGGTGGATGGTTCCACTCCCATATTTAGTGGATTCAAGAAGGGGATGAGATTTCCAAGTTTTATGTTAACTTTCTCAAGTGGAAGGTCGTTGAGGAGAGGGTGCTTGCATTGCATCGTGTCGATGTCTCTCTTGTTGAGGATCGTACTCAGGTTAGAGGTATGTTTAGGTCCCATTGTTTGATTATTTTTTCTCATTACCTTTAATGTATGGGGTGGTGGATACTATAAATGTTTTCTACCATGCGGTTCTTCATAAGGTTTCTTATG
Organism: Pseudotsuga menziesii; assembly: GCA_001517045.1. Classification (NCBI taxonomy): domain Eukaryota; kingdom Viridiplantae; phylum Streptophyta; class Pinopsida; order Pinales; family Pinaceae; genus Pseudotsuga; species Pseudotsuga menziesii. The sequence goes on along the minus strand of LPNX010455372.1, from coordinate 1,580,546 downwards.
ATGATAGGGATAGGTTAGATAGATATTTTTTCCAAGGAAGAATTGTTTTCTACATTGTTTTCTGTGAAAAATGGTAAATCCATGTGAGATATTGTTGGTGATGAATTTTGTTCATTGGTCTATGAAATTTTTGACATCAATTGGTTGTTTGATCTTCTCAACCAACGGTTGATCAATTTTATTTCAAAGAATGTAATAAGGGATTCCATTGGTGGTTGGTAGATTATCACTTTGCTCATAGTTGTGTATAAAATTATGGCCAAGACTTTGGCATTGTGAATCCACTCATTGGAAAAGTATGTGGTTTATCAAAAGCAAACATGATTTCTTCAAGGGAGATTCAGTCTTAACACTGTGATTTCAACTTAAAATGATTTCAATGTCAGTTCAATAAAACCAAAAATGAAAGGACAAAAAGTAAGGGAGACAAAGGATTTGGGTGTTATCAATCATTATTTTAAAGTGTACATAGACTAGTATAGATCTATTTTAACTTAAATTTATTAAGCAATGAGAGAGATCCAATTTCTTGAGGAATACATTTTTTTACCATTTAGATTCCTGTGGATACTTGATAGATCTGGGTTTAAAATGGATTTATGCTAGTTTTTTTAAGTAGATATATATTTATATTTTTCATTTTTAATTTTTTAATATTTGTATTTATGTTGACTACCATAAAATGACAAGATCTCCCCATACTGAACTAGAAATTCTATGGCTTCTCAAAATGCAATTATAAAACTTTGATTCACGAATTATGTCTCTCCCTGAAGTTGGTTATCCACCTCCCATTTCGTTCTAGGATTTTTCTTCTTCGTGGGTCATTTGTGGCATGCGGGAAGGGCTCGTGCAGCTGCAGCAGGATTTGAGAAATGACACTCCTTCACTTGCGACCTGCTGCTAAAGGGACTGGTGGATCTGAAGGAGTGAAGAGTTCATCCTACCACTCTAGCGCAGGAGGACCGCTACATTTGTCCTTTAAGCAAGAGTGCCTACCCTTTGGTGAACAAAAAATATGCTAAGCACCCATTAAAGAAAGGCCTTGGCATGTGTACGGATGAATTATCAAGCTCTATTACTTTTACAGATTTATGTTCGCCATCGACCCTGCTCTCCCTATTAACCAAGCAGAAAAATGAGAGATAATCCTTTGGACGAGCATCATACATCCCTTTTGCATCCAGAGCCCGGCATACTTCTCTATACATCATCTCCATGGTCTTTCTCAGCCACTGCAAAATGGGTTGAGTAGAAAATAAGTTATCAGGCGAACCCTCGGACCACATGGGAATAACAATATATACCGCAAATCGCTTGCCGGACTCGATTTTTTTGGGAATATTGGGAGCCAACTCTATTGGTACGCGATGGCCGCAGCCAGCATCCTGCATTGAGTCCCAGGAAGCACAACTGCCCAAGAAATACTGGTTTTCAATATATATGAAGTTCTTTGCACGTCGAATTGCATGGATATAGGCATCATGTATGTTTCTTTCAATTATAGTTTGCGTCTCCGGATCAACATCTTCTGTGACTGAGGCCATTGGAAATTGGAATTATGTCACCTATCTCGTGAATGCTTAGTAAATGCTCTCTTTCGCCTTGTTTATTCCATTTCTGTTCCAAGTTCCTTGAACTTATCTAGATTGCTCATTCTCTCTCCATAAATTTAATTGCTGATTCCCTCCGTCCAACCGGTAAGGAGCGGTTGGACGGAGCAGAGTCTGATGGCCTTCGAAGTTAGTGAATACATCCCAGGCTGCAGGGACTTCTATCTTGGTGTGGATATCATGCCATGGCAATCTAGGTCTTCCATATTCCAATGCAACGCCCTTGATACATCCATTGTGAAAATCATCTTTGTGGACTAATGCAGGGTGCGGAAAAGGGGGTCATTATGGTCATCGTAACGACCATCACAGAGAAATGAAACAATTCTTCTTCTGTGGGGACTTGATGGAGCGCTCTCGGCATCGAGTGTTATATTCTTTTGGTGGTGTGAAAACATAATCCCTGTTCTTGGGCAAAGCACAGCATTGACTTCGGTAGATTTGAAATAACTGGTCGTGTGCAAGAAACCTCCATTCGTGTTTCTGCTGTTGGTCAATTTATCATCCCAAACCAAAAGAAGCACTTTGCAGCCTTCGGCTGCCTTTCTTTTAAATAATTCTCCAAGGGTTTCTCCATCTCCTGTGTATTGGTCCCGAACTAGCTTTATTGCTGTGTGAACTGACCACCCTGCAAATTCAAATGCGTTGGTAATTGATAGAAATTATATATAGATGGTATTGGAACAATGTCTTAATAAATGCGTTGGTAATTGATAGAAATTATATATAGATGGTATTGGAACAATGTCTTAATAAATGCGTTGATAATGGATAGAAATTATATATAGATGGTATTGGAACAATGTCCTAATAACTTTGAACACCTAGGTGTTTATATCTTAATCAAATTTTTGGTGGAATTTGGGGTGGAATAGTATTTATGCTTTTTTTTTTTATAGAGACAAATTCCAGATTAAGTTGATGTATGGATCAAAATAACTGATAGTTGATGCATGAATAAATGGGTGATGCATATATACATTTCTATTATATGATAGACTCAAAAAATCATTATTTTGGGCAGAGCATACACCTAAAAAAAGAGCTTTAAAGATCATAGCATATTGGAGTATTTATATCGACTCGTCGTATAGGTTCATAATATAGAATCCAATTCTTTTTCTTTTTACTATCATTATTTGGAGGATATTTCATATACATAAAGAAGATGATTGAACATCTTTTCTTTTTCGATTCAATAGAAACCTAAAGAATTGAATATGGTCCCAAATAACAATAGGTAAAGAACAAGTTCGATCCTATTATATCTACTCTACTGGATCCTTATCTAGATTGTTAATTCCCTCCATCCAACTGTTGACTCTGCTCCTTGCATGTTGTATAGAGAATCAGCAATAGAGATAAGCTCAAAGAAGCTTAGCATTGGATATGACAGTATGCATGTCCTCTAGCATGTTGGATAGAGAGAATCAGCAATCTAGATAAGCTCAGTGAAGCTTAGCATTGGACATGCCCGTGTGTTGGAAAAATGTAATTACTCGCAGATCTGTACTTGACTTCCAGCCGACTCTGTCCGAGTCTGTACAAGTCAAGATCTTGTCTGTCAGTCTGACAAGAAGGAAAAGTCCACAATTCGGCACTGTAAACCAGTCGAATTTATTTCTGAAGCTAAGTTGTTAGGTAGATAGTTATTACAGTCTTTAATGGCAAGTCAGTCGGCCCATGTTGAAGCAATTTTCAGGTTGCCTATAAATAGAATAAGCAAATTGTAAATTAGTTTACACAGAGTCATATACAGACATTAGACAGCAGAGGAACTCAAGGTGAGAAAGAGAAGTCGAAGCTCAAGCTTTTGTGCATGTGATTTAGTCAAAGAGTTGAAGCTCTGTGGACCGACAAGTCTGGACCGACCAGTTTGTAACCGACAAGTTTGTAATACTTTGTATTTCCGCATAGTTAATATATGAAATAGTTTGTGGTTGAATGCATAATTGTTTGGCCGCACATATTTCCAGATTTACTGTTGTAAATGTCTTTTACAATTACTCTTACTTGAAAGATCAAGAACCCATAAAAATCTCACCACTTGAAAGTTCCAGGTTTTACGGCACATTGGTTGACTCAAGTCTTCCTACATATTTGGGCATATATGTTTTTATAAGTTCTTTGGATTTGTAAAGGTGTCTATTTTACTTCATCTTACTCACAGGTGAAAAGCATTTGTAATTTCTTAAGTCTTTAGACTAAGAAACATACTCTGTAAATCTCAACCAAAGTGAGCCAACTGGAGTGGTCGAAGAGATCGTCGACTTGAGTGGTCGGTTGAGTCAGCCGACTGAAGCAGCCGACTTAGTCGAAGGTAAGTAGTGAGCCGACTTGGTCGAAGTGAAAAGTGGTCGAGGTAAAAACCGGTCGGACAAGTAAGTCGAAGTAATTTTGATCGAGTGTAGGACCAACTAAAATTTATAAACTTGTCTAGTCGGACATAGACAAGTTTCACCCGACTAGAAAAAAGGTAAAGTGGTCGGTGTGAAAAGTGAAAAATTAAAACTTAAGATCGACTGAGCCCTAAACCCAAGTTTAGTCGGCTTGGTTTTGGCTATCTGGTATCAGAGCAAGGTTATATCAGAGTAAGGTTTATATCAGCCCAAGATTTTAGGAAAGAAATCTTGTCTTAAAAAGTGGAAATTAATTTTCTAAGGAAAGTTAATTAAAAAAATTAAAAATGGCTTCCACTTCTGGTTCATTGCAACCTCCAAGTTTTACAAAAAAGAATTATGAATATTGGTCTTTAACAATGAAGGCTTTATTCAGAGGTCAAGATGTCTGGGAGATAGTCCAGCATGGTTATGCAGAACCAGCAAACATGGCAGCATATAACAGTCTGACACAGGCTGAGAAAGATGTCTTGAGAGAACAGAGGAAGAAAGATGGAAAAGCTATGTTTTTCATACATCAAACTATGCATGAGAGCATACTCCCAAGAATAGCAGCAAAGACTAATGCCAAGGAAGCATGGGATACATTGGAGACTACCTATCGAGGTTTGAATAAGGTAAAGACATCCAAGCTGCAGATTCTGAGAAAAGATTTTGAATCTCTGTGCATGAAAAATTCAGAGAATGTAGACACATTCTACACCAGAGTTGTTGGGTTGATAAACTAACTGAAATCTCATGGAGAACCCGTATCAGATCAAAGGGTTGTTGAAAAAATTCTCAGAATTCTTCCTCCAAGGTTTGAAAATTTGGTTGTGACCTTAGAGGAACACACAAACATGTCGACATTTACCATTGATGAGCTGCAAGCTTCACTCATCAATCATGAGCACAGACTCAGCAGATCACAGACATCATTGGAAGGTGCATTTGTAGCACAGTCATCCATAAGCCGTGGTAGAGGCAGGGGGAGAAACAACTTCAGAGGCAGAGGAAAAAGTTCTTCAAGAGGAGGATGAGGCAGAAGTCCTGCAAATGTCGGTGGTAGAGGAGATAACCAGAACCCAAGTCAGCCAAGTGGCCAAAGGTTTGATAAATAAAAAATTCAATGTCATTACTGTAAGAAGTTTGGTCATTATGCATATGAATGCAGGAAGAAGCAATATGACCAAGGAAGACAAATTTCAAGTTAGTCGACCAACACCAGCACTTCGACAAGTGCAATGTTAATGGCATTGACATCTCCACTTGAATGCAATGCTGTTCAAGAAAGTCCACATGACATATGGTACTTAGACTTAGGATGCAGCAACCACATGACTGGTAATTTGAATCTATTTTCCAGTCTAGACACTTCAGTTAAAACTGATGTTACACTTGGAAACAATGTCCAAGTTACTGTCTTAGGAAAATGCACTGTTGATATTCTAACCAAATAGGGGGAGAGTAAGTATATCCCTGATATCTATCATGTTGAAGGTCTGAAACATAATCTGTTAAGCATTGGACAGTTGTTACAAAAAGGCTACAGAGTCTACATGGAAGATGAACACTGTGTGATCAAAGACAAGCGTCCAAGCGACCAACTGATAGCAAAAGTGTCAATGACAAGCAACCGCTTGTTTCCATTGAGGATAGTTCTCGACATAAAAGGGAAGACAAAGACAGGAGCTACATTCAAGGCAGAAAGTGAAGAAACAGTCGAGCTCCTCGACAAGAGAGAAAATTGCAGCGCTAATTTGCAAGCTGCATTTCAGACAGAAGTTCAGGATGAATCCTGGTTGTGGCATTTCAGATTTGGACATCTGAATTTTGCTGGGCTGAAGCTACTGCACACAAAGAATATGGTGAAGAGATTACCATTGATCGACAGACTAGAGAGGGTTTGTGAAGGCTGCATTTTTGGCAAGCAGCACAGAGAGACATTTCCAGTCGAAAAGTCCTATAGAGCACGCACACCACTTGAAATTGTGCACTCTGACATCTGTGGTCCAATGCAAACATCATCCATTGGTGACTGCAACTATTTTCTAACTTTTATAGATGATTACTCAAGAAAGACATGGGTATATTTCTTGAAACATAAATCTGATGCATTTGGTTATTTTCAGTAGTTCAAGGCACTCGTGGAGAACCGAAGTGGTCACCGCATCAAGATCTTAAGGACCGACAGAGGAGGTGAATATGTTTCAAATGAATTTCTGAATTTTTGCAAGACCCATGGCATACAGAAGCAATTCACAGCACGGTATACACCTCAGCAGAACGGTATTGCCGAAAGGAAGAACAGAACCATCATGGAGATGGCACGCAGCATGTTGGCAGCCAAGCATTTGCCAAATGAGTATTGGGGTGAAGCAGTCACAACTGCCGCTTATATTATGAACCAATGTCCGACAAAGAGTGTAAAGAACAAAGTTCCCCAAGAAGCATGGATAGGTATGAATCATAGTGTTTCTCATTTAAAAGTTTTTGCTTGTGTTGCATATGCTCATATTCCAGATGAGCTAAGAAGGAAGCTAGACAAGAAGGGACAGAAATGTATTTTTGTCGGCTATTCAGAAGACACAAAAGAATACAAGCTGTATGACCCCGTCACAAGGAAAGTGATAATCAGTCGAGATGTTCAATTTGTCGAGAACGAATCATGGGATGGAACCGTTGACATAAATGTCAAGATTGTGTCGAACGTCAACAATGATGATATGGAAGAGGAAGTGGTTCAAATACCACATGTAAGTCAACTGGTCGGAGCACCGTCGACTCCGATGACACCAAGACATGGTTTAGCACAAGGACCATCGACACAAGTAGCAGCTCAAGCTACACCGACAAGTACACCAAGGGGACAACAGACTCCATCAAGCATTTCATCGAGGTCGACACCGACAGAACCGGTGAAGACAAGAAGTCTGCGAGAGATATATGAAGCTGGTACACCTAATTCATTCTCTCTGTTTGCATTATTTTCCCCTATATATGATCCACTAACATTTGAAGAAGCTGTTGAAGAAGAAGTATGGGCACAAGCCATGGATGAAGAAATAGAATGCATTGAGAAAAACCAGACATGGGAACTGGTCGATGTACCAAAAGACAAAGATGTAATCAATGTCAAATGGATTTACAAGACAAAGCAAGATGTTGATGGGAATGTGCAAAAGCACAAGGCAAGAATGGTAGCAAGAGGGTTCACACAGCGACCTGGCATAGACTTCAATGAAACGTTTGCACCTGTTGCACGCATGGATACAGTCAGAACCCATTGCTGCACAAAACAAATGGCATGTTCATCAAATGGATGTCAAGTCGGCATTCTTAAATGGCTATCTAGAAGAGGAAGTATATGTGGAACAACCACAAGGGTATGAAGTTCCAAGTCAAGAGCACAAAGTGTACAGGCTGAAAAAGGCACTCTATGGTTTGAAGCAAGCTCCTAGAGCTTGGTACAGTCGGATTGATTCTTATCTCACTGCAAATGGATTTCACAGAAGTGAAAGTGAACCAACTTTGTACACCAAAGTCGATGAGCAAGGTAAGATGTTAATTGTCTACATGTATGTAGATGATTTAATATTTACTG
>LPNX010455372.1:1561867-1572556 GCA_001517045.1 Pseudotsuga menziesii | reverse complement strand
GCATAGATGACAGGAAAAGCACATCTGGATACACATTTCATTTTGGTACAGGTGTTGTTTCATGGGCTTCAAAGAAACAGCCCATAGTAACTCTATTTTCAGCTGAAACAAAGTATGTTGTAGCAACAAGTGCTGCATGTCAAGCTGTCTGGATGAGAAGAGTCTTAAAAGACTTGTCACAGAACCATCAAGAACCGACAACAATCTTATGTGACAACAATTCAACCATAGCATTATCAAAGAATCATGTGTTTCACAAGAAAATGAAGCACATCGACACAAGGTTTCATTTTATAAGAGAGTTGGTGAACGACAAGGAAATTTGTTTGGAATTTTGCAGGTCTGAAGACCAACTTGCCGACATCTTCACAAAGCCATTGGCAAAGAACACATTCTAGTATCTACGTAGTTATCTTGGAATGACAAGTTCTCCACAGTGAACTCTGTCATAAACAGAGCATGTCTAAGCTCTGAAAACATTTTGTAAATTTTGTTTAAAAAAAAAAAAACCCATCTGCTTATAATTAAGGGGGAGTGTTGTAAAAATGTAATTACTCGCAGATCTGTACTTGACTTCCAGCCGACTCTATCAGAGTCGGTACAAGTCACGGGGGCTTCACTTGTTGACCAATATCCTATCACGTTAGTTCATATTGTGGATTTTAAAATTATTAAAACTTGAACCAATATATTGCAGGTATTGGGGGGGATGAGGGGTTTAAGGTGGGGGTGGGTAGGGTGGTTTATAAGGATTGAGGTATAAAAAGGGGTGGGGAGGAGGTTTTAAGTATTGTGAGGGGGTTTCAAAAAAAAGAGTTTGGGTCAATATCTCTGGAAATTAAGGGCATTCTTTAATATCCCACAATCGCACGTGCTATGTGAGATGTTCACTAAGTAAAGTCCCCGTGGTACAAGTCAAGATCTTGTCTGTCAGTCTGACAAGAAGGAAAAGTCCACAATTCGGCATTGTAAAAAAGTCGAATTTATTTATGAAGCTAAGTTGTTAGGTAGATAGTTATTACAGTCTTTAATGGCAAGTCAGCCGGCCCATGCTAAAGCAATTTTCAGGTTGCCTATAAATAGAAGAAGCAAATTGTAAATCAGTTTACGCAGAGTCATATACAGACATTAGACAGCAGAGGAACTCAAGGTGAGAAAGAGAAGTCGAAGCTCAAGCTTCTATGCATGTGATTTAGTCAAAGAGCTGAAGCTCTGTGGACTGACCAGTCTGGACCGACAAGTCTGAACTGACCAGTTTGTAACCGACAAGTTTGTAATACTTTGTATTTCCTCATAGTTAATATATGAAATAGTTTGTGGGAATGCATGATTGTTTGGCCGCACATATTTCCAGATTTACTACTGTAAATGTCTTTTACAATTACTCTTAAGTGAAAGATCAAGAACCCATAAAAATCTCACCACTTGAAAGTTCCAAGTTTTACAGCACATTGGTCGACTCAAGTCTTCCTACATATTTGGGCATATATGTTTTTATAAGTTCTTTGGATTTGTAAATGTGTCTATTTTACTTCATCTTACTCACAGGTGAAAAGCATTTGTAATTTCTTAAGTATTTAGACTAAGAAACATACTCTGTAAATCTCGACCAAAGTGAGCCGACTGGAGTGGTCGAAGAGATCACCGACTTGAGTGGTCGGTTGAGTTAGTCGACTGAAGCAGCCGACTTAGTCGAAGGTAAGTAGTGAGCCGACTTGGTCGAAGAGATGAAGTGAGCCGACTTGGTCGAAGTGACAAGTGGTTGAGGTAAAAACTGGTCGGACAAGTAAGTCGAAGTAATTTTGGTCGAGTGTAGGACCGACTAAAATTTATAAACTTGTCTAGTCGGACATAGACAAGTTTCACCCGACTAGAAAAAAGGTAAAGTGGTCGACGTGAAAAGTGAAAAATCAAAACTTAAGATCGAGTGAGCCCTAAACCCAAGTTTAGTCGGCTTGGTTTTGGCTATCTGTATGTCCTCCCAATGTCAACATCTAGCTTCTTCGCTTAGCATCCCCCTTCCAAAAGGATGTTGGGAAGGAGGCCTGGTTGCATATGAGCATCCTGGTACAAAGTGATCCTGCACCCGCTTCTTTGTGGAAAGAAGGTAAATGGAACACCATTGTAGTTGGAACTTGGGACTCCAGATCCCCAGGATGGCTCCCTTTGAACACGCGAGAAATGTAACTTGACCTTAAGCTTTCCCTTTTTCTCTGAATTTCTTTCAATAAAAAGATCATATATATGTGTCTTTTACAGGTTTCTCAGGAAGCATCTTGGCCAAAGGAATCCTGGCCTTCCCGATCACATAGGAACCACTTTGGCCGTTGCTTTTGACATTAATAGTATGGGCGCAGTACATGTGAAAGCTCTCACTCCATTCTGGATTGGCTAGATCATCGTCTAAATTTCTAGTTCTGCCCACTGTACTATTCCCAAGTTCAACGGTAGCATACACACCGCTCGACCCTTTCCTAATCTTCACATGTTGCTCAATCTTTTTAATCACCTGAAAAAGGAAATTTGAAAAAAATTATCCCGTTAATATTAGAACAAAATTTATAATATGGAATTCTGATTCAGACGAGTCTTCAGTTTTGAAATCATAAATGGGCTAACAAGCTAGACAATGGATCGACAAAATAAGTAAGATGTAAGAAGTACATAACTGTTGAAGATAGAAAAACTCAATAAACAAGCAATAATTGAAACTGCCTGAAACCCATCTGATACCAGGAAAGATATGAACCTAGAAGTTGTAAGCTCCCATTTATGAAGTGAATTAGACTGATATGCAGCTGGAAGTTGTGAAACTCCAAATTATGAAGATTTATGAAAGTGAGTTTGCAATGACTGAAATATGTATCTTCTAACTTCACAGCCTCTGGGTTTTCCATTAGTTATAGGTTTAGATGGAGGTTCTGTCTTAGTATCTATATTCAGTGACCTATGAAGTATAGTTTTCAAAGTTCAGTATATTGTTATATGAAAATATATGATTACTTTTTCATTAAAAAAAAATTGAATTGTTTAAGTGTTTTACTTACTCCTAACCTAAAAAGATTCTACTCAAAACTAATGACTTCTCAAGGATCCCCACCTTTAAACTGGTTGATTCAAACCAAGGCCAAACCCATTAAGCTTTAAGGAAACACATACAACCACTGAAAATAGTTGAAGGATCACCCTCTCACCTCTATTCAGACTTTAAAATGTTGTTCACTTGTCTCGATGCATGACTAACAATTATCTTAAACCATGAAAACAGTGTACTAAAAAAGAGATTGAAATTATTATTTCATTTAGAGAGTGAACAGTTTACAATGGACCATAAAACTAACAAAAGATTTGCTATATGCTATCAGCGTTTACAGTACAGCTTTATGTTCACTGATTATTATCCAATAATAGTCAGAAGCATGCACTTACGGCAGTAACTAATGATTGCATTTTTCAATGGCCTTTTGAAAAGAAATTTTGATATAAACATGAAAATTTGATAACGGAAAAAGCTCGCGTACCAGTGATTCATGTCAAATTCTACATCTGATTTTCGCTATATAACGTGATCTATTAACGCTATTTTACCGTTCAAGTTGCTCTTCTTTCCTCCTTTTTCCTATAGACGTTGGAAAGCTAAGATCTTAAAAGTAGGATCTATGATTTTTAAACAAATTTGAAAGACCACCCAAATAGGGATAAGGGAAAACAAGGAATTAAGAAAATAGAAAAATCAGACCTTACTGTTAAATCTGGGTGCATGGACACGAGCTAAGCGGCCTTCATCTACAAGGTCTTCTGCCTTGTATATCACGCAGCGTAGTGTGCCATGGATCAAATAGAGAGCCATGGTTCGTTTCAAGGATACAGATTGAATGATAAACCAAACCAATCAATGTCCATCTTGGCCTTACAGAAGCTGTCTAGTAACGTTGAACGGCCCCTATATATATATATATATATATGTTGAGATGAGGTGTAGAGTAATTGGCTTCTATGGGTTTTGGTTCTCATGAAGTCACATATTCAAACTTCATGGTGAGAGGTGTGATGGATGGTCACCCGGATAAAATCTGGTTTCGATTCCTGCGAAGACTCTTGCTATCGTTCAATAACCAACCTTACAGAACCAATCAAGTTTTTAAATTGATAACTATTATGGTTTCGATTCCTGCGGAGACTCTTGCTGTGGTTGAATAGCCAACCTTACAGAACCAATCAAGTTTTTAAATTGATAACTATTATATCTCTTTAACTATAAGAGCTCTGTTTGAGTCCCTACTATTTTGTTTATATATTTCTAGTTCTGGATATATCAGGTATTGAAATGGATAAATTTAACGTCTTTTTCAGAATGTAAAATTTAAGCAGAGATTTGTACTTCAAATGAATCTCTATGTTGGTTTCTGTTGAGGATGGATGCATCATAATTTTGAGATTGATAAATATTTCTAGGTGTAAAATCTTTTTAGAATGCAAAATTTGAGAAGAGGTTTGGCTTCAAGGGATTTGATTTTTTTAAGGCATGGAAGATCCCAATATCATCTACTATCTATAATTTGATAAAAACATACTTTAGATAATCATAATTATGTCGATAAGCTTTAGATATTATCTCAGATTTTGGACTTGATTGAGTTGATCAACAAAATTAAAGCTTCAATTAAAGAGTGATTAAAGAAATGGATAACAATTTGTTTTTGTTTTTTTATGAATATAAAATTAGATATTTTAGTCTTTATTTAGCAATCAACTATCTTCACAAAACTGATTGTACTAATTATAATTATATATATGTATGTGTTGTAAATAAATGTAATCTATTATCTATATTTAAAACAAAAATAAAACAATAAATTTTTTAATAATTTAATGATAAAAGTTAATAAAACCAATATAATACTGATTTACCTAAATTAATACCTTGAAACCAATTTAATCTGCAATATCTAAGATTATTGCAAATTTGCAAGTCAGTCCAAGCCCATAGTTGTAAAGATGTCAATATGAACACTGTAAACTTTCGTCACCCCACAAAAGTGCAAATCCTTGTCTATAAAGACAGACGGGCCAATAAAAGCACTCTCCTAATTTCCTTCGATTCTTTTAAACAGATAGCGAAACCTGCTGATTGACATTGAGTAATGGAACGATTCTAATTGAAAATAACATATTGGCTCATTCACCGATTTTATAATGAAAGGCTATCTACTACTGAAAGTTGCTGATTCAGTTTCATTATTGAAAGGAGTGAGCTAAACTCAAGACTATTTGCATTTTTTTCGGAAAAATTTTGATTAAAATTTGGTAAAAATTGTTGAAATTGCAATTACAGTTTGTTTGTTGAAATTGCATAATCAGGGTGTCTCATGAATTATCCAAGGGGCTGAATCCATTTTTACAATCAAAATTGCAATTTCAGCTAAAGTTCACTACAAATTTAGCAGGAAAAAGGTGCAAATGATCTATAATTTAGCTGAAATGGCTGACTGTATAATTCATTGGATTATACATTGGCTTGGCTAATTCACCAATTTTATCAATAAAAAAATATCTATTGAATAAATAATAATAGAATTATTGATTTTATAATTAGTATAGCTATTTAATTTGTGGTCTTTATAAGTTATAAATTAAGTATTATTAAGTGTTGTTATCGTGCTTTAGTTACTAAGTTTAAAAATTTATGATTTGGATGGCCATTTTTGTCATCCACTTTTTTTTTTTTGCAAAATTTTAATTTAACTGTGTTTTAATCATGATTTTGATGCTAAAAATAGATTCAGCAAAAGCCCCTAGGCATCCAAAATTCCAAAATTTGACATTACTAGATTTTTTCAAAATCATGCTGAAAAGATCTTTATTTTAAACCAAATCTTCTAAATTTTAGCTTAAATAATTTTAATATATAACTGACCTATATTTTCTATATATATAGATATATATACTTTTTTAATTATTTATTTCAAATTTGTAACAAATAATTCATTAAAAAGTACATCTAACTCATTTTCATATAATCTAATAATTTTTAGAATATATTTATGATCCAAATGGGTATAGGTGGCCACCTACCTATCCCACTGGCTCAAAATAGTTTCTCATGTTGACAATTTTCTTGTAATTTTCTGCAATTTTTTGAGTACTAAACTTTTCGGGCCGTTTTGAGGCCCTAAACGACGTTTTTTGGAGATTCGGGGCCAAATGGTTGGCATATGCATGCATTTAGCCAACCAAAAGTTATAAAGCTTAAATAGACCTTTCCAACGAGCTATCGAACGCTCAAATGGGAGATCTTATGCAAAAGTTATGACCCCGGGAAGTTGAGTGTTCAACTTACCACCTTGGGGCCGCAAACTTTATGACGGTTCATCTTCTAGGGTTACATTTTGGACTTTTGGGGTTCTCACATCTTTCTTATTATAAATAAGCCCCTTTGGCCTTATTTTGTATTCAGCTTGTCACTAGTGAGTGTAGCCTCCACGTCTCTTCTCAGAGATACAGCTACCACCATTCTAGCTACTTTTGTTTTACAGTTTGTTCTATTTCATTCGTTTAATAGAATCTGTTGATTGCTATATATATCTGTGCATTTGAATATATATATTCTCTTTCATTTCGTTCTCACATAAATCCGGATCAATTTATCTCAATCTATCTTAATTTATAAAATATATTTATCTCAATCCAAATTACTTTTTATAAATGTAAAATATAAACCTATATAGACTTAATTAGCACTATCTACAATTGACAAAAATATAATAAATATATTTATCTCAATCCACATTAATTTATAAATGTAAAATATAAACCTAAATGTAAAATATAAACCTATATAGACTTAATGATCACCATCTACAATTGACAAAAATATAAAAAATAAAATTTATTGACTATTTACAAATTTTATAATTAAAATATCAGGTTGAATAAATCCCTATTTTATAATTAAAATATCACTGTTAAATCAGTATATTTTATAATTAAAATATCAGATTGAATCAGTACATGGTTCAAAGGTATTTCGATTTACAAGTTTTATAATTTAAAAAATACCTACCATAAATCAGATGGTGAAATCTGACGATGATTGACCTTTTAGGTAGAACTTCATAATTATTGGCTCATGATTTTTTTTTTTCATGGAAATGAATGTTATAAATATGTATTTCTATGGATGGGAACAAAGTATTTTAGGTAGAACTTCATAATTATTGGCTCATGATTTTTTTTTTTCATGGAAATGAATGTTATAAATATGTATTTCTATGGATGGGAACAAAGTAGTGTGACTGAAATATAGTTAAATTTGATATTTGTTTAATTGTTTTTAAGTAAAATTTTATTTCAATATTTTTTGAAATTTAATATATATATTAATTATAAGAAAGAAAAGTTAGTATCCAAGTTTCAAATTAATGTTTTTGTTAAAGTGTTTTAAGATTTCATTTTCTTTTTTTGGTAATTTGTCATTATGTTGAGACATTTTATCATTACCTGCTTTGAAAATGTTTGTTTTTAAATAGTGTTGTAATTTATTTGAGTATTTTTCAGATTTTATCGTTTAATATATATATGAACTATGGTTCTATTCAATTTGAGAAGGATCAATTTTTTTTAAGTGCAAATCTATCAATTATTTTATGTTTTAAACTATAACACGTAAATCTTACAAATAGGCAAATGTTGAATTCATTAACTAATTATGAACTAAAATACTTGCAATTTACCTAATTATTATTAATTTGCAATTATCATAAAATTAATATCAAACTTATTGTTATATTATTAACTAAATAATACATCATCAATATATTCTCCATAGAATCATTGACTTACAAATTATAAATCCTACAAATAGGCAAAAATTACAATCATTCATTGATTATGAAGTAAAATAGTTATTTAGAATTCAAGGCAAACTAATTAATATAGAAAAATATAACACTGTCTTGAAATTATAAAAACATGTAAATTTAAACCAACACTTGCTTGGTTTTATAATTTTTTTTATATATTCCTTTTTGGAGTCGGACATGTACCACACATGTCATCCACATTTATAGAAAGTGTTGAATATGTACCCAATATCCTCATTAGACTTAGACTTTGTGAATATAACATATGTACAAATTTTCCCTTAACATCATCTAAACAAACCAACTATGTTAGTCTCTGTGAGTACATGTCAACATAATCGTGTACATTTCCATCTATTTTATTTATTTGTACAAGAATTCTTGTAAATCAACTCAAATAAAGGTGTATGTCTTTTAATACAATCTTTGTAATATGTGCAAGTGGTCTTACCATTAATATTCATGTAATATGGTAATATGGTGAGTAGCTTAGGGTCATTGTCTTTGCTTAAGTAGAATTGAGATTAGGAGTATATGTATATATATGTGTATTATTTATAGTTAATCTAATATAACTATAATTAGAGTTGAATTTAAGCTAATAATTGTGAAATTATTTAACTTAAAGTAATAGTTGCATCTAATAGTTATATATCAGTCATTGCATTTCAAGTTAAAGTTGTGATTGGAGTTGAAGTTAAGCTAAAGTTGTATCATCATTGGAGTTAATTAATAGTTGTATCTAATAATATAGTTGTACATCATCATGATTGGAGTTTTAATTACCAAGTTGAAGTTGAAGTTTAATTTTTCTAACTATCGCGAATTGTACTTAGCACATGTTAACTAAGCTATTTTTTTTTTGAAATTGTTGATTATGAATTTTAAACGACGCCCATAAAATCAATCAGTACAGTTGTCCATATATGAAAAAACATAGATGGTAGTCCACCCCAAAATTATAAGATATAAATGCATATTAGTGTAATTAGCTAGTCGAATGGAGGATTTTATTAGGAGTTTGATTGTTACACGGGGGCGCATTAACTAGACTCCTAGATGTCAAATGTACTTAGACTAAGTTTTAAGCGATTAGAGTTGAATTTACTCTAATAGTTGTTGTAGAATCACTAGAGTTAAGCTAATATTTGTATCTAATAGTTATCCAATATAACCTTGATTAGAGTTGAAGTTAAGCTAATCGTTGTATCTAATAGTTAATTTAAAAGTTAATATATCAACAATTACAATTCAAGTAAAAGTCTTGATTGGAGTTGAAGAAAGCTAATAGTTGTAGCATTAATACAGTTAAGCTCATAGTTGTATCTATTAATTGAATAGTTGTATCTAATAATCGAATAGTTGAAGTTGAAGTTTAATTTTTCCAACTAATAGTTAATTTAAAAGTTAATATATCTGCAATTGCAGTTCAAGTAAAAGTCATGGTTGGAGTTGGCATTAAGCTAATAGTTGTATCATCAATGGAGTTAAGCTGGTAGTTTTATCTATTAATTGAATAGTTGTATCTAATAATCAAATGGTTGAAGTTGAAGTTTAATTTTTCCAACTATCACGAACTATACTTACCAGATGTTAACTAAGCTATTTTTTATTTTTTTTGAAATTATTAATTATGAATTTTGAATGAATCCCATAGAATCAATCTGGACAATACACTTGTCTCATTATCGTTCGTAGAAGAAGAAAAAAAGATGGTAGTCCACCCAAAAATTCAAAGGTATATACGCCTATCAGCGTAATTAGATAAATGCCCAAATATCAGATGGAGGAGTTTATTAGGAGTTCGAATGATTTTATTAGTAGTTCAACTTTTACACGAGTGTGCATTAGCTAGAATCCTAGATACCAAATTTACTTCAACTAAGCCTTAATATATTAGAGTTGAAGTTAAGCTAATAGTTGTAAAATCATTGGAGTTAAGATAATATTTTTATCTAATAGTTAAGCTATTAGTTATCCAATATAACCATGATTAGAGTTGAAGTTAAGATAATAGGTGTAGAACCATTGGAGTTAAGATAATATTTTTATCTAATAGTTAAGCTATTAGTTATACCTTGAAGAAGAAACATGTAAAAACATTACTACTTTTGCTTCCTCTAAATTTTATGTGTAGATCTGTAGATATGGGTCGAGGAGTAATAGGAGTTATAGATTTGATCAATCATCTCTATAACTCCTAATACTCCAAGACCTATTTCTACAAATACTCCGAGACCCATTTGATCAATCATATCTAATACTCCTACTACTCCAAGACCCATTTTTATAACCTTTAAGATTGACTAGGACCTCGACCGAGCTAATACCTCGACCGAGGTCTTAACAAAACCTCGACTGAGGGTTTGTTAAACCCTCGGTCGAGGGATTTACAAACCCTCAGTCGAGGTTTTGTTAAGACCTCGGTCGAGGTTAATAGCTCGGTCGAGGGCTTAAGAAAATAGATTTAGCCCACATTCAAACAAATGAAAAATTTTATGTGCCTTGCAGAGGTGTAAACCCTGCCATTCCTAGCACATAACTGAGCGGAGTTGATACCGATAAATTCACCAACGAATCTTCTATCCATGGAGGTATCATACATGCATTTTGGCATTCATATGAAATTTATTTTTTAATTACTTCTAAAACTTATACTTAGAAAAACACACTACAACTTCGAAGCAGCTCAAAGAAAAATCCGCAGAGTTAAAAATACACAGCCAAAAAATTCTTAAAAATGCACACATCACATATCGACGTGTCCTCTTCAAAAGGGTATCTTTGGTTTTTCAATTTTTGAAAAAATAAAAAAAATTGCTTTACA
>LPNX010455372.1:1475984-1558622 GCA_001517045.1 Pseudotsuga menziesii | reverse complement strand
AGATATTAAAACCTCGGTCGAGGGCTTGTTAAACCCTCGACCGAGGTACGTTTTTCTGTTTTTGCCGAAATGCGCTTGCCAAAAAGTGTTACCCAGGTCCGCGAATTCACCCTTATCCAATATAACCATGATTAGAGTTGAAGTTAAGATAATAGGTGTAGAACCATTGGCGTTAAGATAATAATTGTATATAATAGTTAATTTAAAAGTTAATATATCAACAATTGTAGTTCAAGTAAAAGTCATGATTGGAGCTGAAGTTAAGCTAATAGTTGTATCATCAATGGAGTTGAGATCATAGTTGTATCTATTAATCAAATATTTGTATGTAATAATCGAATAGTTGAAGTTGCAGTTTTTTTTTTCTAACTAATAGTTGTATCCAATAGTTAATTTAAAAGTTAATATATCGGTAATTGTCGTTCAAATAAAAGTCATGATTGGAGTTGACATTAAGCAAGTAGTTGTATCATCAATGGAGTTAAGCTCATAGTTGTAGATCTATAAATCGAATAGTTGTATCTAATAATTGAATAGTTGAAGTTGAAGTTTAATTTTTCCAATTATCACAAACTGTACTTATCAGATGTTAACTAAGCTATTTTTTTAAATTATGAATTATGAATTTTGGACGACTCCCATAGAATCAATATAAACAATACACTTGTCTCATTATCGTCCATAGATGAAAAACATAGATGGTAGTACACCCCAAAATTCTAAGATATATACGCCTATCGACGTAATTAATAATTTCAAAAAAAATAAAAAATAGCTTAGTTAACATGTGGTTAACATCTGATAAGTATAGTTCGTTATACTATTAAAAAATTAAAATTTGATTATTAGATACAATTATTCAATTAATTACGTTGATAGACGCTTTTATTTGAGATTTGGGGTGGACTACAACCTATGCTTTTTCATCTACCGATAGGTATGAGACAAGTGTACTATCGAGATTGATTATATGGTAGTCATTCAAAATTTGAAATAAATAATTATAAAAAAATGCATATAAAAAATAGCATGTAGTTAGCTGATGATGGATAACCTATAGCAATGCATGGATAACTCACAACTAATGAATGGATAACCAACATTTCATGGCAGATAACTAGAAGAATGTGAGATAAAAAGAAAAAGACTATAAAAAATAATCGATAGTTGATAAATGGATCACGAAAGAATGTCGGTGATAACATATAGCTAGGCATGAATAACTCACAGTTGAACCCATTTAACTAGAAGAATATGAGGAATAAAAAATAAATTCCAAATTGCCTTCCATTCCATAACTATCTCTTAATCATTTGATCCTTATCGACGTGATCCAACCACAAACTATGTGGGTGTGCTAGTATACACAACTAGAGCTTAACTCCATTGATGAAACAACTATTAGCTTAGTGTCAACTCCAATCATGACTTTTACTTGAACTAAAATTAACAATATATTAACTTTAAAATTAACTATTAGATACAACTATTAGTTGGAAAAATCAAACTTCAACTTCAATTATTCGATTATTAGATACAACTACTCGATTAATAGATACAACTATGAGCTTAACTTCATTGATGATACAACTATTTTCTTAACTTCAACTTCAATCATGACGTTTACTTGAACTGCAATTGCAAATATATTAAGTTTTAAATTAACTATTAGATACAACTATTAGCTTAACTCCAATGATTCTACAACTATTAGCTTAACTTTAACTCTAATCATGTTTATATTTGATAACTATTAACTTAACTATTAGATACAAATATTAGCTTAACTCCAATGATTTTACAATTTTTAGCTTAACTTCAACTCTAATCACTTAAGGCTTAGTCGAAGTGCATTTGGAATCTCGGATTCTAGTTAATGTGCACTTGTTTAACAGTCGAACTCCTAATAAAATCGTTTGAACTCCTAATAAACTCCTCCATTTGGTATTTGGACATCTAGCTAATTACGCTAATATCCGTATATATCTTAGAATATTGGGGTTGACGAGGTCATCTATGTTTTTTCATCTACAAACGATAATGAGACAAATGTATTATCCAGATTGATTCTATGGGCGTTGTCCAAAATTTGTAATTAATAATTTCAAATAAATTTTAAAAAATATCTTAGTTAACATTTGATAAGTACAGTTCATGATAGTTGGAAAAATTAAAATTCAACTTCAACTATTCGATTAATAGATACAACTATGAGTTTAACTCCATTGATGAGTTTAACTCCATTAATGTCAACTCCAATCATGACTTTTACTTGAACTGCAATTGTCGATATATTAACTTTTAAATTAATTATTAGATACAACTATTAGCTGGAAAAATTAAACTTCAACTTCAACTATTCGATTATTACATACAAATATTCGATTAATAGATACAACTATGAGCTTAACTTCATTGATGCTACAACTATTAGCTTAACTTCAACTCCAATCATGACTTTTACTTGAACTGCAATTGTTGATATATTAACTATTAGATACAACTATTAGCTTAATTCCAATGGTTCTACATCGATAGACATTTTTATTTGAGATTTGGGGTGGACTACGGCCTACGCTTTTTCATCTGCGGACGAGGATGAGACAAGTGTACTGTCGATATTGATTCTATGGTAGTCGTTCAATAACTCATAGTTGATGAATGGATAATCAACAATTTATGGCAGATAACTAGAAGAATGTCAGATAAAAAGAAAACGAATATAAAAAATAATTGATAGTTGATAAATGGATAGTAGGAAGAAAGGGAGTGATAACAAGTAGCTAGGCATGGATAGCTCACACTTGAACTCGTTTAACTAGAAGAATACGAGGAATAAAAGAAATTCCAAATTGTCTTCCATTCCATAACTATCTCTTAACCATTTGATCCCTATCGACGTGATCCGACCACAAATTATGTGGGTGTGCTAGTTATACTGATATGCATCTATATCTTAGAACTTTAGTGTGGAATACCATCTTTGATTTTTCATCTATGGACAAGAATGAGACAAGTGTATTGTCCATATTGATTTTATGGGTGTCGTTCAAAATTCATAATTAACAATTTCAAAAAAATAAAAAAATAAATAGCTTAGTTAACATGTGATAAGTACAGTTCATGATAGTTGGAAAAATTAAATTTAAACTTCAACTATTCAATTATTAGATAAAACTATTCGATTAATATATACAACTATGAGCTTAACTCCATTGATGATACAACTATTAGCTTAATTTCAACTCCAATCATGACTTTTACTTGAACTACAATTTTTTATGTATTAACTTTTAAATGAACTATTAGATACAACTATTAGTTGGAAAAATTAGACTTCAACTTCAACTATTCGATTATTAGATACAACTATGAGCTTAACTCCATTGATGATGCAACTATTATCTTAACTTCAACTCCAATCATGACTTTTACTTGAACTGCAATTGATAATATATTAAGTTTTAAATTAACTATTAGATACAACTATTAGCTTAACTCCAATGATTCTACAACTATTAGCTTAACTTCAACTCTAATCATGGTTAATTGGATAACTATTCGATAAAATATTAGCTTAACTTCAACTCTAATTGTTTAAGGCTTAGTCAAAGTACATTTGGCATCTAGGACTCTAGATAATGTGTACTCATGTAATAATCGAACTCCTAATAAAATCGTTCGAACTCTTAATAAACTCCTCCATCTGGTATTTGGGCATCTTATTAATTACGCAGATAGCCGTATATGTCTTAGTTAACATTTGATAAGTACAGGTCCTGATAGTTGGAAAAATAAAAATTCAACTTCAATTATTTGATTATTAGATACAACTATGACCTTAACTCCATTGATGATACAAATATTAGCTTAATGTCAACTCCAATCGTGACTTTTACTTGAGCTGCAATTGCCGATATATTAGCTTTTAAGTTAACTATTAGATACAACTATTAGTTAGAAAAATTAAACTTCAACTTCAACTATTCGATTGCTAGATACAACTATTTGATTAATAGATACAACTATGAGCTTAACTCTATTGATGATCCAACTATTAACTTAACTTCAACTCCAATCATGACTTTTACTTGAACTGCAATTGCTGATATATAACTATTAGATACAACTATTAGTTAGAAAAATTAAACTTCAACTTCAACTATTCGATTGCTAGATACAACTATTTGATTAATAGATACAACTATGAGCTTAACTCTATTGATGATCCAACTATTAACTTAACTTCAACTCCAATCATGACTTTTACTTGAACTGCAATTGCTGATATATTAAGTTTTAGGATCTAGTATATTATTTTAAATAAAAAAGCTATCAACAATGATGTAAAATAAAGTTAAATAAGCTTAAGAGAGTAAGTTGAATTTAACCAAATACAAATTAATATCTATTGTACTCAAAATAAGGAGCTATGTTTACTTGCCCCTTCAAGGGGCAACCTCTAATAGCAAAGCTCCAAATACAATAATATTTTTTGACAAAACATTACATAACTTACTACTTTGTGTATAGTGCTCCAATAACTAAAGCCATGGCTACTTGTGGTCCCACTATTAATGTCGGTCAACCATCTAGGAGATTTTATTCAATAAAGAGGGCCCTTTTAAATTAAGTCACTACCCACTAAACCCCAGACGTGGGTGATTCTTGAGACCGCTTGGCACGTAAAGAAATTGGGACGTAGGCTACAACGATCCACCACGTGGATTCTTAAGACCATGTGGTTGGCCCTTTTACCTTTTCACAGAGCTACTGGTAGTACCATGGAAATCATGCCCTCTGTGAGTGATTTTAATGCCTCCTGGGACGCTGAGCAAATGCATTTCTCTGGGATAGTTTCTGAGTTTCGGTGTTGGGAATTTGGCGTTTTCACGGTGTTCTCCCTCGGTGTTTACAAGAATTTTTTCCTCCTGGAAAAGCTAATATTTATGGCCTTGATATCACTCCTTTATCTTGTTATTGTTCCTTCTGGGTCAACATTTCTCTTTTCTAGCTTTTGCTCCCAAGGAGCAGAGACTCTGAGCTACAGGATTCAAAGGCAACTATGGCCCAAAGGCCCTGAGCGACCCCGCACTGAGGAAGTGGAGGTCGTGGACTCTCTAGTAATCGTGGTCATTGATGATCTACCAACAATGTATATGATAGCTCGATTCCTGGACATTTGAGAAACATGTTAAATGATTGGGAGGAGGAAATGGTGGTGTAGCAGTTGGTTGGGAAAAGAGTCTGAATTCGGCGTGGACACTATTGAATAATTAATAACATGCTTGCCTAGATTTGTATGTGTTCACAAGAGATCTCTTAAGGGAACAATCCTTCCCTATATCCCTCCCTTGTTCCAACTCCTCACATATCCTCTTCACCTGGTTCTTCTCAGGTCTCCAAGCCACCAGAACAACATGGACTGCAACATAGTAAGGAACCCCTATTGGCTCGTGACAAAACTTGCATTGCCTCGACAGGTGGTCACAAAATAAAGCACGTGGAATGCAAAGCTCCTTAGATCTTTCCTCCTTCTGAACAATAGAGGGACTATCAGTCAAGGAAGTGGCCAACAACCTGTCCAGCTCTAAATATTTTCGCTGCCCAATTGTGGAGGAGAAGCCTAAAGATGTAGACTTTCTGCAACAAGTAATTTCATGGTTTTTAAGTTTTTGATTTGGATGCCGCTATATTTTTTTTGGCTTTTGGTAATAAGAGAGGCCAACCATTTTTGTTCTTGGTTTCACTATGTATTCCATAACTACCGTTCTAAGATTTGTAGGCCTGCTACTCATTCAGGGATAGGATTTTCAACAATTTTTAGCATGGGCAATCTATATTGGAAAGGCTTCCTTGTTAAACCATGCACAGGTTGGCATTCAACTACTAGTAGTTTGATTATTTGGGACTTTATGGAGCTAGTATGGATTCCTAGACATTATGATACTCTTGTGCCTATAATATATTTTGTATAATATAATTTCTCTTTGCAACTTACAAAAAAAAATTCACTACCCACTAACTATCTAGTGGGCCTTATGGCCTTGTACATTGATAAAGTAGGGGGGTTAGGGTAGGACTGTAAGAGCCTAATCTACCTTCAAAGTCCAAAGGCAATAATTCCCATCCATATAAGACCTCTTTCAATGAACCAATGGCTACGTTTCTTAAGACCATTATTTACTGCAAACAAAGAACATCGAAGTTTTGAATGATAATTAGTCTATGGACATCATTTATTGTGCGAGTTACACCCAAAACTTGAATGTTCATAGAGAGTAGAATCATTTTTTTAACCTTTCTCGTCGTCTTTCCTGTTCTAAAGGTGTTAGGAATTGTACTTTGTTTGCATGCCTTAACTTATCTTTCAACCTTTTCCTTAGCTAGCTGAAAATATGTTTTTCTACCCTACATAGTGCTTATGGCAAGATCTCATCCATTAATCTAAATTCCTCCCATAACTTATGAGTCTTGGTCATCATCCATAACAAGTTCATTTCAACTAAGACGGTATTTGGACTCCTCTTTTCTCCAAGAGGCCATTTAAGATTTTGTTCTCTTGGAATATATTATACTTTAATAACCCCCCCCCCCCCCCCCCCCCCCACATATCTCTTTTAAGAACATGGTTTGGTTTTACTCAATTGTTTCCTGGATTTTATTTATATTGTCTTGCTTATGGACTACCCCTAGCACTATGACCTTTTGGTCACTTCCATCTGGGAGTCCTATTGAGGTAACACTTGCTATGGGTTCAAAGTGAGTATCTCTTGTCTTTGTTAGAAAAACATGATTGCAGAGCAATAACAATAAACAAGATGCAGATATTAAACACACAAAAACATTACAAGAGAGACACCAATATAACGTGGTTCACCCAAGATGGGATACATCCACATAGAAATTGTTAGTCCTTTATTATTATTCCACCCAACAAAATGAAGGGATACAACTCGCAGCACACCCACTACACTTCCTCTTCACTCTCTCACAATCACATAGATTTTTTTCACGACGCTACAATACAATACACAACCATATTACAATGTCTTCATTTTAAAGGGGAATTACCATGGGAAAATACCTCAGGCAACCCAATACTATGGGCACTTAAAATATTGGTCAACAAACATCCCAAAAAATTCTTTCAGGGGATTCACCCCCGCACCCCCTCCCTGGGATGAATGTATAGTAAAACTGGGATATAAACACGACTGAACAATAAGATATGTGAATCAAGAAGATCAAGTTCCATAACCAACAAGATCATCTTTTTTAGGTGCATAGGCATAAATTGACACCCCTATTAAAGCTCCCATGCCATTTTGTGAATATGAATTCTCCCCCCTTCCTCCTCTGCACTCTACCTAACTTACACAAGCCTTTTGTATGCTCGGGGGATTTATTTTGGAGTGCTCATTCCTCCTCGTAGCCCTTCCCATTTTTGTACACTTAATGATATCTTATGAAAGATCATAACCATTACATCTCTTCTAATAGATAAGCTACCATCGTTCTAGCTATTTTGTATTACTATATACATTGCAATGTTTATCACCATTTGTTTCAGTATAAGAATTTGATTTTCATTGTAATACTTTATGTTATTAATCCATTCTATATCATGGCATAAGTGATTATCTTGGACTATTTACTACATTTGAAATTATAAAACATTTATCCATTTCTTTTCATTTATTAATGAAATTTTAGGAATTCATGTATAAAGAGGATATAAATATTCATGAATAAAATCTCTAAACCTAAATCTATCTATACATAATAAAGACATACACATACACCCCACGATACTTGTTTTTTTCAAATTTAAAAACCATCTCTTTAATAATGCATGAATAAAATCTCTAAAACTAAATCTATCTATACATAATAAGGACATGCACATACACCCCACTATACTTGTTTTTTTTTAAATTTGAAAACCATCTCTTTAATAATATGCATGCATGGACTATATGGCAATAATTGTTCTACTATGATGCATATTGTTCTACTATAATGCATATTACACACCTTTTGTTGATGATGTGGTGTTATTTTGGAAAAGGTACATTGGAAGAATGGAGCACCTTTTATGAGATCATTATATTTTATATGCTGCAACAACTATGGATATTAGTCATATCAAGTCCAACTTTTACAAAAAAGGTGTTGAGGGTGATATCATATCTTAGATTAACACCTTTTTCCCTTATAAAGTTGAACAATCAGATGATGGGCTCAAATATCTTGGATATTTCTTTAGTAAACAATTACAGGGTAAATGATTGGTTATGTTTAATGAAGAAGGTTGGAATTGGACTTTTAGGTACTTGTCTTTAGGTGGTAGGCCAAGTCTCGTTAGATTTGTTCTGGTGGGGATACCAATTTATTGGTTTTCCTTGGTTACTGTGCCTCAAATATGATAAGGAGAAAATTGTTTCATTTTTGTGGTTTATCTCTGGGATACCAACACATTTCATATTGTGAAGTGGGAAAGACTTGCTTAGCCTAAAGAACTAGGTGGATGGAATATTAAAAATATCAAACACTTTAATGTGGTCTTGTGTTTAAAAAGTTTTTGGCATGTGGTATTTGATGTTGGATTGTGGAGTAAAGTATCGAATGTCAAATATCTTAAAGGAAAATATGTACTCCAATGGCTTAGAATCGTGTGAAATCAGTTGTTGGTGTTTGCAATATGTGGAATGGTTTCCTTCATGCATTTCATTGGATAAATAGTTGGATATCGTGGAAAGTTGGAAATGGTGCCAATATTCTTATTGGGATTGACCCCTTTATAGGAGGTGAAGAAAATAACTTATTATCTTATTCTCTATTGGAATACTTGTCTAATTTTGGGTTTGTAACACTTGAACATATTTGGAGGCAAGGATGGTTAAGGCCCATGGGTTCTTCTTGGTTTCAAGTTGAAGACTTAGGTCTCCATGGTAATTGGGCATTATAAGTACTACTTACATCATTGCACTAAATAGGGCAAGTATTAGACTTAGTGATACTGAATATTTCTAGTCTAGAGATAGGAGAATGATACAAGTTAGGTTAATGCCAAGGCAACTTATGAAGCTATTGTCTTATCTCATCCTCACTTAGAGCACAAATGGTGGTATGGTAAGATTTGTAAATGGAATATAGCCTTAAAGCTTGATGTTGAAACTATTGATCACCTCTTTGTGTTCTGTAATTCCAGTAGAGTAGTATGACATGATTTTTATGAATTCTTTCATTTTGATCAAAGTTGGGGTGCTGCAATATTGAAGAAAATTTCAAATCATGGGGTCAACTGGTTATTAATCATAAACTGTTACCTATATTTGTGTGTTGGACCATTTGAAATAGAAGAATAAGTATATGTTTAATTATATCTCTCCCAATGCTCTGGTTTTCAATAGAAGAAGTTTGAGCTCATATCAAGAATATCATGCAGTTGGAAAAACTTAAAAAATAAGATAGATTATTGCTCCAACATTCTCCTTCTGCTCAACTATTGGGTCCTTTGATGATGATGCTAGGTACAGATCACATGGACGTGGGTAATCCTTAAGATCAATGTTGATCATTATTTCAATTTGTGGATGGGAAGTGGCTTTGGATCAAATACCAAAGCTAAACTTGTAGCCCTTTGGGGGTTACTGCAATTTTCAATGCTCAATGGCATTTCTTCAATCCAAGTTTTTGGAGATTCTCAAGTGATTTTTCATTGGGAAAATGGACAATACAAGCTACAAGTTTTAAATTTGGAAGCTTGGTGACAAACAATCTACAGCCTCTTGAAGACTTTGTATAGTATATTTATTTCTCACATTTTTAGGAATTACAATCAAAAATTGATTCCATGTCCAAGAAAGCTATGGACTCTGCTGCAGACACACTTATTTTTAGGAGTATGTGGAAGGAGCCTTATCCTATGAAGGCCCAGTTTTCCTTTTTCCTTAAATGGTCACTATTTCTTCTTGAAAATAAATATGCTTTGGGCTATTCTCTAGACATATGTTTGTCTCCTTTTTTTAAGTCTTTGGACCTTTGTTTCTTGGTACTGTGACATATATGTGTAGAAGTGGATTGCAGAAGTTTGAATTTATGAATATATGCTATATGTAGAAAGTGAAGGATATAAGAACTTTTTCTTTGATTCCATGGAATATAAGATATCTTTTTTCTTTTTGAAAAAATACATACTTAAAGTATAGAAAGAAAAAAAATCATATCATTTTGAAATTTATAAAAATAACATTATACATGTGGGAAGCAAGAAATAAACATATTGTCACATCCTAACCACACTTATCATTTATAATGTTTGTTATGGTTTGTTGTGTAAAAGACAAATCAAGATATCAAAACTTAAAACAAAATGAAATTACATGTTCTAGAGACTATGTCCCAACTGTAAAATCAAAACACACCATCTTCCATCTACTTATTCAACAAAATATCAAAGACTCATTTTTAATTACTTCAATACTTATCATATTTATGGTCTATGATATGGTTTTGTTGTGAAAAAGACAAACCAAGATACCAAAACTTAAAATTAAATTAAATTTACTTTCATAACTTCCCTTCTACACAACATCATGTTCTATGGACTCTCTCCTAAGTGTAAAATCAAAGCACCAAATCTTTCATCTACTTATTCAACAAAATATCAAAGTTTCTCATCCTTAATTACTTAATTTTTAAAAACTCAAATTTTCATAATCACTTAGATTTCATTCTACTCTAATATTCTATCAAACTCTCCATTATTTACCTACTTAATTCAAAATTAAAAACTTAATTTAAAAAAATCAATTTTTTTCAATAACTTAAATGCCAATTTACTCTAATAACCTTACCCTATCAATCACATGATAGGGTACACTTCTATCCAATGATAGGAATCTATCCTCTACTTTACTATAGCATATTGAACGATTTAGTTGGTATCTCATGCAAATTTATCAGAGCGTTCCTTTATTTTACTCTATTGGGTTGCATGCTTCATGATGCAAATTTATCAGACTAGTTTACTCTATGATACTGCATCATACATTTATGGGACCATCCCTTTATTTTACTCTATTATGTTGCACAATTAATTGGTATCTTCTACAGAAATCTTGCACGATTAATTGGTATCTTTTTGCAGAAAACTTAACTTCAAACTAAACTCTTATAGGCAGTTGGTGTCTCCTTCCGTACCAAGAAAGGATACGAAACATAGTCAAAAATATATATATGGTAACGTGGAAATCACAGAGCCACAGGGGGATTGAGTAAAAAATTATATAGCATGTCATTAAATATATAAAAGAACAGTTTGGCCTCCCCTTGTTGAGCCTATGATTAAGGCTTTCCCCATTCACATTGCCATATTCACATTGCCATCTGATGATGGCATCCTCGACTCATGAGCATATGCCAAAAGTTAGTGTTGAATTCTCTGATAATATTTGCATTGGAATTAGTTCTCGTCTCTTGGAGTGCCCTCATTCCTTTGGAATTAGTTCTCGTCTCTTGGAGTGCCCTCATTCCCTTTGCGAAAGAATTTCAATCGCGACAAATTGAGCTCATGGGTATCTGCATTTCTGAGGAAATTCTTGTACCCATCTCCGTTAAAGTCCAATTCCAGTCGACCCACACGCTAAACGCATTATATCGTATTGAATATCTCCCATACCATTAAAACGTCTCCCACGGATGCAAAAAGAAAAAAATTGCTGAGTATTCATGAATGCAGATCTGTCTTGCATAGCTTAGATCTGTGACAATGGCGAGTATGGAGAAGGAGAAGCTCTTGGTCAAGGGCTCCATTCCCCTGCAGTCCTTAAGGTTCAGCAGCAGGGTGATCACAATGGCATTGGTGGGGTCTTGGTATTGCTCAAACATAGGCGTGCTGCTGCTGAACAAGTACTTGCTGAGCAACTATGACTTCAGGTTCCCAATATTTCTGACAATGTGCCACATGACCGCCTGCTCGTTATTCAGCTATGTGTCAATAGCGTGGTTCAAGTTGGTGCCAATGCAGCCAATTCGATCGCGTGTGCAGTTCACGAAGATCTTGGCTCTCAGCGTCATTTTCTGCACATCTGTTGTGAATGGGAATATCTCGTTAAGGTATTTGCCCGTGTCTTTCAATCAGGCTATCGGTTCAACGACTCCATTCTTTACTGCAGTGTTTGCCTATTTTATGACTGTCAAGAGGGAATCATGGTTGACATATCTAACGCTCCTTCCTGTTGTCACTGGCGTCGTCATTGCGAGTGGGGTACATTCCACTTCTTAGTCACTTCTTTTAATATTAACATCTGTATATCTATGCATGCATGCTTGTATTTCTCTGTTTGTCTCTCTCTTACACATTTATGTATGTGTGTTTGTAAATCATTTATACATGTCTCTAATAGAGATCCTCTATACAGAGATGTTGGCGGGAGTACATATGCCCCCTCCTGCATGTAGCTAGTTACATCTATATATGTGTCACTATTTTTTAATGTTTACTTGTGTAACTTCTTTTAAAGGAGTTACATGTGTGTCATCCATGTGGGGTCCTTGGGGCTGGCTTGTGGTCTTGGTGAAAAAGAAACTACCCACATATTCAACCATTGCATAATCAGATCACTTTTTGAAAAACTAGACAGGCCAGTAACTGAACCAGGACCTTCCCCCAGCCAGCAGGCTTCTCCATCACTTAGTTACATGCCCTTTTGATGATGGGAACCTTCCTCATTCAGGTGTGGATTTACATTCCAACACCCCCTCTCAATATGTGCTTCATACGGACCTAGGGATAGGGTATTCCTGGCCACAGCCATGGTTTTGATACCATAGTGAAAATTCAAAATTTGGACAGGCTTGGATTCAAACCTAGGACCAGCCCGGCTAACAAGGGGCTTTACTACTGAGCTACATGCCTTTCTCTATGATGTGCGACACCCATATTCAGTCATGGATTTACTCTCCAACACCCCCTCTCAATCCACATTAGTCATTCATACCCAGGGATAGGGAATTCCTAGCCACAAGTAAAACCATAGCTCTGGTACCATATTGAAAAACTCATGGCTTTGACACCATTTTGAAAAATTGGACACGATAGAATTTGAACCCAATAACTAACTGACCAACATGTCACTCTATCACTTCATCCATGTTCAGTGGTGGATTGACACTTGAACACCCCCCATCAATCCATGTCAGTCATTCAGATTAGAGATAGGGAATTCCTAGCCACAACTATGGCTCTTATACCATGTTGAAAAATTGGACAGGCTAGGAATAAAACCCAGGACTTGCCCCCAGCCGACAGGCTTCTTTGCCACTGAACCACATGCCCTCTTGATGTCGCCATATGTTAATTGACATCAAACACTTAGACCTAGGGTTCAAGCATGGTTTTAATAACATTATTGAAAAGTAGAACAAGTTAGGAATCAAACTGAGGAGTCAGGACCTGCCCCTTGCTGGTGGGTTGTTCTGCCACTGAGCTATAAGCCCATTTGATGATGGACAACATCCATGTTCAGGTGTGCATTGCCACTCCAACACCCCCTCTCAATACGCGTTGAGCTTTCAGATTCTAGGGGTAGGGAATTCCTAGCCACAACCATGGATTAGATTAAGATATCATTTGGAAAAACTAGACAGGCTAGGAGTCGAACTCACGACCTGCCCCAACCAATGGGATGCTCTACTACTGAGCTACATGCCCTCTTGATCATAGGCAACATCCACATTCATGGATGGATCGACACTCCAGCACCCCCTCTCAATCAACAGCAGTCATTCAGACCTTGGGATATGGAATAAATAGCCTCAACCATGGCTTTATTCCCATTTTGTTAAACTAGATAAGCTAGGAATTGAGCCCAAGCCCTGCCATCGGCTGGTGGATTGTCCTAACCACTGAGCTACACAACCTCTTGATGACAGGCAATGCCCATGTTCAGGTGTGGATTGACACTTCGATATCCCCTCTGCTTTTACCTAAGCCATTCAGACCCAGAGATAGGCGATTCCTAGGCACAACCATAGCTCCAATACCATGTTGAAAAAATAAACAAGATAGGACCCGAAGGCAGGACCTGCCCCTGGGCGGTGGGCTGTTCTACCATTGAGCTAGATGCCCTCTTGATGACAGGCAAGATCCACATTCAGGAGTGGATTGACACTCCAACAAGTATATCATTTATAATTTTACGCATATGTCTATATACATTATACAGAGCTGTTAGTAGGGGTATGCTATGCCCCCATGCCCACTTTGATTTTTGGTTTTTGGCTGTCTCTCCTTGGCTATGTAGGAAGAAGCAATTTACATGCTAAAGTTTTGGGCCGATGATGTAAATCGTATGATGTACGCTGTTCTACCATTGAGCTAGATGCCCTCTTGATGACAGGCAAGATCCACATTCAGGAGTGGATTGACACTCCAACAAGTATATCATTTATAATTTTATGCATATGTCTATATACATTATAC
Source organism: Pseudotsuga menziesii (assembly GCA_001517045.1). NCBI lineage: Eukaryota > Viridiplantae > Streptophyta > Pinopsida > Pinales > Pinaceae > Pseudotsuga > Pseudotsuga menziesii. The sequence continues at coordinate 1,544,131 of LPNX010455372.1, read as the reverse complement.
ACAGCTGTTAGTAGGGTATGCTATGCCCCCATCATGCCCACTTTGATTTTTGGTTTTTGGCTATCTCTCCTTGGCTATGTAGGAAGAAGCAACTTACATGCTAAAGTTTTGGGCCGATGATGTAAATTGTATGATGTACTCTCTTTTATTTATGAATGAAATACAAGGTGTATTTTCCAAGAAAAGAAATATATATCATCTTTAGGGATATTGCATGGTGACATACCCACATTGGTTGTTTATAAAGTACCCACATTGCTTCGTTGAGTTTTCAAGTTTTGGTCTATGCTTTTGTGAAATTGACAATGCTAAGAATATCTTACATTGATTCTGGTGATTTTGTTTTTATGGATTTTGAAGGGCGAGCCAAGTTTTCATATGTATGGATTTATAATGTGCATTTTGGCAACTGCTGCAAGAGCTCTCAAGTCCGTGCTTCAGGGGCTTCTGCTTTCTTGTGAAGGGTATTTTGTTAAAGTCTCGACTTCTTGTTTTATTTATTCTATATGTAACCCTTTGTTTCAGCTAGTTTTACTGAGTTCTCTTTATCAAATATTGGTTATTAAATTGTAAAATTTAAGCTTTCTGCTTTCTGTTACTGTGCTAGATGTCTTTGGGTAGTCTAGAATTTTGGTTACTAAAGTATCCTTCCCTACTATGGGTTGTCAGTATGCTATGTTTCTCTGTGATGATGATTTGAACTTGATGCAACAAAGTGTTTTATGATTGAAAAAATTACTGTGAATTACTGTAAAATGCATTCCACATGGAAAAGGTACATTTTCAAGGATTGTGACAGTGAAATGTCGTTGTATTGATCAGTTGAAAATGTAACAGAAGCGCACATTCAAGTTGGCTTTGGCTAAATATGGTTCTGTTGATTGAAAGAACTACTTGAAGTAATGGCTGAGTGCTTCAAACCTTTTTCTTTGTGCAAATATTGTGAGAAGTAAAATGAGACTATTGAGAAATGATGTAAATTAGAACTAGAACCAGTATGCTATAGTAAAGGTACAAGAAAGAAGGCTCATGGATTCTTTATAAATTGGTAATTTTTCTGCCCACCATAAATATGTTATATCATTTTACATGATGTGTATTATGAACAATGCACACCTATTGAGAGCTATGAGAAACTTAAAAATCGATCCTTCAAGAGTGTGCAGTGAAGTTTAGCTACTGCCATTGGGTCATTTCATAAGATTGGCTAGTGGCTACTTAAAATTAGTTAAAGTAAAAACTTGCTTTTGATCAAAATACATATTTCTATAACATAAAATTATGCATTTAAAAAGCGAATCAGATGGAAACATCTGATAAATCATCGCTTCAAAGATGATCATGAGAAGTACATGACACGTCTGATGTTATGATACTGTGAAGTGTTACAATAATTTGCATTCCTAAAAATTCAAATGCATGATATTGACTTACTTTTTGTTTATTGGTGATGATAAACTCCAGGGAGAAGCTGAACTCTATGAACCTTCTTCTGTATATGGCTCCCATTGCAGTAGTACTTCTACTACCTGCAACTTTACTAATGGAACCTAATGTGCTTGGGATAACTATCGCACTTGCAAGGCAGGATGTGAAAATCATATACTATCTTCTTTTCAATTCGGCCCTAGCATATTTTGTCAATTTGACCAATTTTTTGGTCACTAAGCACACTAGTCCTTTAACTCTCCAGGTATGTTGCATCATTTCAGCTAAACCTGTTCTCTTTTTATGCTTTAAAGTTTGTAATGATGTGGTTCCTTGTTGGATGTTCTACATGGGAATGTAAGGGACTATATATCATATATTAAGAATCACTTTCTGATTTATAGGTTTTATTCTGTGGCTTTAGATTTAGCTTGAAGGAGCTTTGTTAGAATGGTTTTATGCATTTTTTTACTAATATATACAAAGCTATGCATGTTCAACATAAGCTTCCTGACAATCAGGATTTCATGTCATAATAATATGATTTTAACTTCTTCCATTTTTATAAGGTTGAAGTTAAGGACTGTTTTAAGCTACCAGAAAATATGCTGAACCTCTTAGGATGAATATACTTGACCACAGCTACTAGTTGTGCAAGAGTTTACCGGGAGGTTTTGAGTCTTGAAACTACCATCTGGTGTGAATGGAAGCCTGCAAATATGTGATGTTTGCTGTCTGGTACAGCTTAACAAATGAACTATGGCCGCACAGAGTTGCTCAAGGATTTTGTGTATAGAACTTGATTAAATAGAAACAAGCTTGAAAGGAAGTTTCCTGAAGTATGTAAAAGTGGTTCACTTTATTTCCGTGCTAGCTTTTTAAGTATAATCAATCACAGTAAAAATCATAGAAATTCTCAGAAAGTAAAGAGAGTAGAGTAAGACATAAATAGTGATTCTATTGTCCTTTGCTCATGAAGAACCTAAAGTAGATTTTCATTTGATCACTTCTTATGAATCCCAATGGACAGCTGGTATTATATAAGCCATGCATAACAATCAGGAAGTCAAAACATGTAAATGCAATGTTTTGATTTTGAGCTTGCAAGGATCAGGGCTCAACTGTAACTCATTGCTTAGCAGGAAATATTAGTTACGGTAATAGCAATGGTATTCCAATTGTATAAGCCATATGTATCTCCTATGGAAAGGTTGATAACTTGATTGTAATGTGGGCCAAAATCTCAATAAGCACCAACATAAACAACTGAATAGGCAGCAGAATTATTTGGGTACATCGCTCATTTAATCTAAAATTACAGTGACATAGCTGTCTAGTGGTTGGTCATATTATAGTAGGAACGCCATGTATATAGGAAAGCAAGTTTTTGACTGGAAATGGGAACAGGGCGTAAGAAAAATCATTACCACAAGGTGAAATTATGATTGATAATTTCTTGTTTGAATGTATATGAAGTTCCTATTTGGAGTGAAATGCAAATGCAATTATTCATGGTAATGCTATAGATATTGGAGAGAAGACAGTCAAGAGAGTAGGCCACAGCAATGCATCTACAATGCAGCTATAGATCCCTTTTCAACCTGGTTTCTATTTTCTGCAATGGCTGGTAGTGGTAGCATGATGCTTGCATTAGATATTGCTTCTAATGTTCTAGTGAACCTGGTGTTTTCAAGAGGGTCAGAAAGAATTTATTCTTCTTACAGGCATTCTGAGTAAAAATGAGACAAGAGGCCAATATTCAAGACAAAATTATAATTTATACTGCCTCGAAGCTTGAAAGTTATTCACTAGGAAGTGCATAAGCTATAACAGTGCAACTTTAGATCAATAATGCAGCAGCCTTCAGAAAGACAAAAACACAGTTTCAACTTGCAGGTCAGGTTTGGATTATGTATGGTAGCACAAGCTTAGTCTATTCAGAGGCCAACCATATGCAACAAAAGAGATTTGCAGAGAGGCTTGCCATGTGCACTAGAGGAACTGTGCGACAAATGAGACAGTCAGTTTATATATCTTCAGTGTTATTGAATTGGGAAATAAGCCTTTACAATGTACATCCATCATAAGAATAGGCCTAGTCCAACCTAGTCAGTGGTGTGTTGCATGCACTTGTTATTTATCAACCCTTTCTTGCACCTTAGCAAACTGAGAGATTAAATGCACAAGAGTGCCCAAAATCAGTGTCTAAGCGAGATTGAAGACGTGAGAGAAGTCGAGTTGGCCTATTTGTGGTCACCCATTATTGGGATTCTTTAGGATTAATTTTGAGGAAAGGTTTTCAGCAGTATGGAACTAAGAAAATCTTCTAAATTGTAAGATTAAATAGCATTGCAACACCATGAAAGTCCTATAGAATTGCTGAACTGATGGTGACTGGTTTAGCATATTAGTAGGAAACAATTTCACAACTTCTCACAAGTTTTTGTATCATGTTGTATAAAGAATCCATTGGAACCTAAGTTTTTACGGTAACTGATGTACTGCCAGAATCATGTCCTTGAGGGAACAAAGTTTGCACATTGAGTGTGTGAGAGAGCGAATGGATATGATGTGAGAAAGAACTCAAATTTCACAAGGATTTATGCATTAGTATAACAATATATATTTTCTTCTCATTTTGATCTAATATTGGTAAATGTGTGATTTAGTTTACTTTGTATTATTTTGGCCCATTCAACAGTCCTTCCAAAAAAAAATGCTTAACATTAAAAAATTGATACAACTCAGATGGGGGGATTCTTTCTCGCCACGAGGAGATGTAAGCTTCTTGAAGCTATCTATTAGTGACCTAAATCCTTCTAGAGTACTCTCCTTCCTAAACAAGCCTCTTTCCCACCTAACATTGATCATCATTCTTTGTTCTCACATACCACCTCCCTTTACAATTGTACCTAAACAACCTCTTGTTAGGATTATGAGCAATAACAAAGATGCAAATGAGGAACACCTTTAGGCAAAGTTCCATAAAAATGGTATTGACTCTTCAGACTTTCTATCATTGGATCTCATCTAATCTCTTGACTCTTCACCTTTAGGCAAAGTTCCACACATGAACTTCTTTACTAGTATTGCAGCGGAATATAAATACTGAGAAACATTCACAACATCACATCAAATATAGACACAGATATTTTGGGTATGGAAACCCCCGAATAAAACCCAAGATGGGAAAACCGGTGCAACAGTCAGATATGAATTTTTTATTAAGAAAATATGGAACAGTTACAATCCAGCAATTTAATCCACCCAACTTGGAAAAACGATCCTATGCAAAATCACTGGTAAAACCCAGCAACAAGCCATGACCCCTGCGCAGCTGTACGGCCTCTGCGTCAGCAGTACAACCTAGTTGTATGGATTCGTACGGGCCGACTTCAGTAGTACGGAATCCATACGACAGCATACAGTCCTCCTCTGCTGCTGTACAGTCCTCCCTCATTATGATCTGTGTGGTCCGACGTTCTTCCTGGTAGCTCTACGAATCTTTTGGATGAGTGTTCCTCCGTCTTCTCAGCAAACTTCTCTGTCTGACTTCTCCTTTGTCTATATCTCACCTGTGTACGTGTCCTCTCCACCAAATCTCCTTTTAACTCAATGGCTAAGCAAAAACCCTAATCCTCACTATGGATCTATGGATGATATCCACCGGTGAGATTCAATGGCCAAGATTAGATAAGCCATCACTTAAATATTTCACTTTTCACTTTATTAAAGTGATTCCATTAAGTCAAAATCAAATTAGAATAATTAAAGTATTTTCCTAAGTCAAAACTTGGAAAAATCACTTTAATACATTTGGCTTTTTGTTTAATGTCTCTCTAGCATGCAAGGACACATGAAATGCTAGAAGACCTTCCTTGTTTCCACTTTCTAACACTCCCTCTCAACGAGGAAGGGATTCAGTAGCAACCCCAACTTCTCTTTGAACTTCACAAAACTGTGTCTGCAAAGTGCCTTGGTGAAAATGTTCGCCACCTGCTCATCTGTCTGTATGTACTCCTACCGAATGGTTCCTCTCTGAACACAATCTCTCAGGAAGTGGTACCGAATGTCAATGTGTTTGCTCCGGTCATGGAACACTGGATTTTCAGATAGCCTGATGCCACTTTGATTGTCAGAGTGAACTACTGTGGCCTCTAGCTCACACTTGAACAACCCTGAAAGCAACTTTCTCGATCACATTCCCTCGCAAGCAACCAAATTGGCTGCCATGTACTCAGCCTCTGTCAAGCTCAATGCAACTGACTTTTGCCTCTTGCTGAACCAAGAAACAACCCCTGATCCAATGCTGAATCAACAACCTAAAGTGCTCTTCCTGTCCTCTACACATCCTGCCCAATCAACATCGGTGAAGCCTGCTAATTGTATACTCTCCCTGCGCAAATAGACCAATCCATACTCCATTGTTCCTCTGATGTAGCGAAGTATGTACTTCGCAGCTGTCCAATGCACTCTCCGAGGGTCCACCATGAACTAGCTCAAAGAGTTGACTGCAAAGCTAATGTCTGGCCGAGTGTTTGAAAATTTTCAAGAACCCCAACCCGGTTTCAGTTTCAGTTCATCATTGTTTAAATCTCCAAACCCCAACATTAGCATGTGCATTTAAATTTTAAAAAATATTTCTGAAAACATAAAACACATGAGATTTCTTTCTTCTTTTGAAAACTGGAATTTATTGCAGCCCTAAATTCTTAATCAGAAATTTAAAACCAGCCACACACATGAAATTTTAACACTAAGATTTTTGGTCTCATTGACCTAGGAAAAACCCCGAAGGGAAAACCTGTTCTTCAGAGAGAGATTATTCTATTTTCAGGCAAAATTTACAAAATCAAACCAGTAGTACTTATCTCAGCATTTCATCTTGAAATGCATGCCAAACTTCCCTGTACAGATTGTCTCAATTTCTATGTTGTACAGCCCACACATGCGGTTGTATAGACTGTTGTACGGCCTCAAAATTTGTGCATGTTTTTTCGCCTCGAAAAATGTGCCTACAACCTCGAAATTCGTGCTTGTATGGACAACATTAAATGTTGTACTTTACCTCGAAATCTATGTCTGTACGAAACTGTACAGACTATACGGAACAGTCTTGAAATTTGTGTCTGCTGCAAAATATTTCTTGGGAAATGTGCCCAGAAATTTTCTCTTCCTGTCTTTGGAAAATTTGCAGAAATTTTCTCTCTTTCTCTCTCAAGCTTCAGGAATGAAATCTTTTTAAAGTTTAAACCCTAGTTTCTTCTCTTGCTCCTCTCTTAAAAATCTCTCTTGTGAAAGTGAACAATGATCTCTCTTTGCCTTTCCCAAGCCCTTTTTGTGTGAGTAACTTTCTCCTCAAATCCAATGGATGAGATTAGATGAGATCCTAGGGCCAAAATCACATCTCACCTTTTTCTCATTAAAAACCAATTAATGACTTTTTAAATATTAAATGTGAGACTTTATTACATCCATTTTAATAATCTCATTAAAGTCACTTAAGACTTTATTACTCACTTTTAATTTATAAAGTGACTTTATATCAATAAAGTCAATCTCACTTTATAAATAGCTAGGGACCACATTTAAAGTGTTCTTGTCCACCCCAAGGCTTTAGTGAACAAACACTTCTCTAGGTAAAAAATCAACACCCCCTCTTACCGAGGAAGATGTTTTTCACCACTTCCATCTTGTCTCTGAAATGTATGTGCTTTCCTCTTCCCAAAGACTTCGTCAAAATATCCGCCACCTGCTCATCTGTAGAAATGTACTGTAACTCAACAACTCCTCTCTGGACATAATCTCTGATGAAGTGGTATCTGATCTCAATGTGTTTTGACCTGTCATGAAACACTGGATTCTCAGAGAGCCTGATGCAACTCTAATTGTTACAGTGAATGATAGTAGGCCTCAACTCCTGACCAAATAAATCAACCATAAACTTGCGAAGCCACAATGCCTCGCAACTAGCCTGACTGGATGCAATGTACTCAGCCTTTGCATAACTCAAAGAAACGAACTTTTGCTTCCAATTGAACCACAACACAACAACCGAGCCCAACCTGAAACAACAACCGTGTTTTCCCTTATTTCTCCAAATTTGAAATTTCTTTTTGTGTGCAATTTTCAGCCTTCAACTCAGCTCTGATACCATGAAAATTTTCAAGAACCCCAACCTGGTTTTAGTTTCAGTTCATCATTGTTTAATGTCCAAACCCCAACATTAGCATGTGCATTAAGATTTTAAAAAATATTTCTGAAAACATAAAACACATGAGATTTCTTTCTTCTTTTGAAAACTGGAAATTATTGCAACCCTAAATTCTTACTCAGAAATTTAAAACCAGGCACACATGAAATTTAAACACTCAGATTTTTGGTGAAATTGACCCAAGAAAAACCCCGAAGGGAAAACTTGTTCTTCAAAGAGAGATTATTTTATTCTCAGGCAAAATTTACAAAATCAAACCAACAGTACTTATCTCAACATTTCGTCTTGAAATGCGTGTCAAACCTCCCTATACGGACTGTCTCGATTTCTGTGTTGTACGGCCCACACGTGCGACTGTACGGACTGCTGTACGACCTCGAAATTCATGCATGTTTTCCTGCCTCGAAAACATGTCTGCAACCTCGAAATTCGTGCATATACATACATCATTAAATGTTGTATTTTACCTCGAAATCTATGCATGTACGGACTATACGAAACAGTCTCGAAATTTGTGCCTGCTGCAAAATATTTCTTGGGAAATGTGCCCAGAATTTTTCTCTTTCTGTCTCTGAAAAATTTGCAGAAATTTTCTCTCTTTCTCTCTCAAGCTTCAGGAATGAAATCTCTTCAAACCCTAGTTTCTTCTCTTGCTTCTCCTCTCTCAAAAGTTTCTCTTGTGAAAGTGAACAATGATCTCTCTTTGCCTTTCCCAAGCCCTTTTTTGTGTGAGTAACTTCTTCCTCAAATCCAATGGATGAGATTAGATGAGATCCTAGGGCCAATATCACATCTCACATTTTTCTCATTAAAAAACAATTAATGACTTTTTAAATATTAAATGTGAGACTTTATTACACACCCATTTTAATAATCTCATTAAAGTCACTTAAGACTTTATTACTCACTTTTAATTTATAAAGTGACTTTATATCAATAAAGTCAATCTCACTTTATAAATGGCTAGGGACCACATTTAAAGTGTTCTTGTCCACCCCAAGGCTTGAGTGAACAAACACTTCTCTAGGTAAAAAATCAACAGTGTTGACCAGATACATAAGAGATCCGATAAGCTGGCGATATAAGGTATGATCAAATCCGTCTGATCTTGATGCATCAATCTTCCTCCAGTTGGAAACTAGAGGTATGGCCATAGGCTTGCAGTCCTCCATCCTGAATCTCTTCAGGATCTCTGCTACATACTTCCCCTGTCCAATGAAGAAGCATCCATCTCTCTGCCAAACCTCCAAGCCCAAAGAGTAATGCATCAAACCAAGGTCTTTCATCTCGAACTCAACTGCAAGGTTGGACTTGCAGTCGTCAATCAACCTCTCATCTCCTGTAAGAAAGAGATCATCTACATATAGTACGAGTATGAGAGGCACCTCACCTGTCAAGAAGTACAGGTTGTGGTTCGCCTCACTCCGCTGGAATCCCATCTCCCATAGATAGTTGTCTATCCTTGAGCATGGTCCCTGCTTGAGCCCATAAAGAGCTTTCTGCAACCTGCATACATGCGTCTCCCTGCCCTCCACTTCAAACCTCTTTGGATGCTCAATGAATACCTCCTCCTCTATGACTCCATTGAGGAAGGCAATCTTGACGTCCATCTGATGGACACGCTAACCCATCTCTGCTGCTAAAGAGATAATGGTATGAATGGAAGAATACCTAGCAACAAGGGCGAAGGTCTCCTCATAGTCAATACCCTCCTTCTGTGAAAACCCCTTTGCCATGAAGCGTGCCTTGTACTTCTCCACGCTGCCGTTTACTGCATGATTCACCTTGTAGATCCATCTGGATCCCACCACCTTTTTCCCTTGTGGCCTCGACACAACCTCCCATACCTGGTTTTTCATGATGGAGTCATACTCCTCAACCATAGCCTCCTGCCACACATCATGTTGTGCAGCCTCCTTGAAGTTGGAAGGTTTAGAGTTAATCAACTCTGTCATCAGTTCCATATAGCTAAGTCTCTCTGGTGGTTTGCTCCGTCTCATGGAGCTCTGTGGAGGATCCACCTACCTGGAATCCTGAACTGTGGGCCTAAACCACTTATGCCTTGTCCTAGTGTTTACCTGTTGCGGTTGTTGGATATCTGTCTCCTGCTGCAGCTCATCCATTAAGTCAATGACTGAAGGGTCCTGTCCACCTAACTCCCTTTGATTGCCAGAACCTGTGCCCTTTGTCTATACTTATACCTGTACCTATGGCTCCTCTAGCTTGACCCCCAAGTCCTTTACTCGTTGTTGCTCTACTGGTAAGTCCATAGATCTCCACAAGGCCCTATCCTCATCAAACTGGACATCCCTGCTCACAATGATCCTCTTGCGAGCAGGAATGTATACTCTGTATGCCTTCGAAGTCTCGCTGTAACCAATAAGTAACCCCTTCTCTCCAGAAGGGTCCAACTTCTTCCTAGTGTTAGCAACTTAGCATGAATGTGACAATAGCTAACACTCCCAAATATGCAAATATGCCTCACATCTGGTCTAGTGCTTGTGAAGAACTCCTCGAGTATCTTCCTCCCCAAAACTGTGTGGGGACACATGTTCTGAATGTATACTGCGATCCTGTATGCCTTGGCCCAAAGGAATAGTGGTAATCCCTGATAAAATAGCATGGCCTTGGATGTTCCTACCATAGTCTTGTTCTTTCTCTCTGCCACTCCATTCTGCTGTGGGGTATGAAGCACTGTGTGCTCTTTCTTGATCCCCTCTGATTAACAATACTCCAAGAAATCTTTGGAGGTGTACTCACGTCCATTGTCCGTCCTCAACACCCGGATCTTCCTACCTGTTTGGTTCTCTACGAGAGTCTTGAACTTTCAAAACCTATCAAAGACCTTTGACTTGGCCTTCGAGAAATAGATCTAGGTCTTCCTGGAATAATCGTCAATGAAATTGACGCAATAGCTGTAACCACTGAAAGATTTGACACTCATAGGTCCACAAACATCCGAATGCACTAAGTCCAAGGGCTCCTTAGACTTGTGCTCCCTCTGTGGGAAAGGTTTCCTGATGTTATTCCCCAACGCACAACCCTTGTAGTGTGCTTCTCCTCATGTACGTAAGGAACTCCAGTGACTGTCTATCTCAAGTGCCTCAGTGCTCCATGGTGTAAGTGTGCCATCCTCCTATGCCACAACTCACCCTGACTGCTACCACTGCTGACTAGAGCCTTTGCAGGCTCAAAGTGTAGTCTATACACCTTCCCACTCTTGATCCCAATCACCCGATCCAAACTCCTATCTGACCCCTTGGGCCTGATATACACTCTATGGTCTCGGAACTTCACCTGGAATCCCTTGTTCTCCAAAGTGGAGATTGATATGAGGTTTTTGGTCAACCCCAGAACATATAACACATCAACAAAGATGAGGGGTTTGCCAGACTCCCTCTGAAATGAAACAGTGCCAACTCCCTGCGCCTGATACCATGCATCATCACCCAGCTCAACGTGGATTCTTGTTCCACCCTCATGCAAATCCTTGAAGAATCTTTTATGTCCAGTGATATGACTAGATGCTCCACTATCGATGTACTGGGTACTGCTACTTGTGGTGCTTGCCATGCAAGCTATCAAACAAAACTCCTCATCGAAGTTTCTGTTGAACTCCTCCACCTCTACAGAACCTTCCATCTGGGTATTTCTCTTCTTCTTCCTATCTGTGCACTAAGAGGCAAAGTGTCCCTGCTTGTGGCAGATAAAACACTTGACCTTTGACATGTCAAGGCTCTTCTTACCACCCTTCTTCCTCTTTTCCTTACCCTTGCTCTTCCCTCTCAGGGCTAGATCCTCCTCATCCACAATCTGTGGGGCATTGCTGGATGAGCTTGATCCTTGACCCATGCGAGTCTCCTCCTCCACGAAGTCATCCCACAATCTTTGCCAATCAGGGAGCTTCTCTCTAGCCACAACACCTTTGACAAAGGTGTCCCATGGCTTAGAAAAGCCATTGAGGGCTATCCGAACTAGCTCCTCATCCTCCGTCTTAGAGCCAATTGCTCCAAGCTCGTCTCTGATCTGTGTGAACCTTGTGAGATAAGGCACTACTCCTTCTCCCTTGGCCATCCTAGTACTGCGCATCCTCTCTTGCAACATCATCTTCCGGTTTTCATTCTTTCTCTGGTACAGACTTTCCAAATCCTTCCACATCTCAGATGCGATCTTTTTCCCAGAAAGATGAGGGACTATGTGGTCCTTCACTCCATCCAAGATAATCAACAGGGCTCTAGAATCAATCTTCTTCCAAGCTACCAACTCTGCCAGATCTGTGGGCGCAACCCTCGTGGAGTCAATGTGCTCCTCAACATCACTAACATCCAGGATCCTTGTGATCCTTTCTTTCCATGTAGGAAAGTTTTGAGCCCCCTGGAGTCTATCCTCGACTCTCAATTGCACAACCATATGAAGTGTACCTGTCAAACCCTAATTTTGAACTCTAGGTTTGTGTCTTCAATAGATCTGTCCTTGATCTATTATTGTTGCTGCAAGTCTCTCAGATTTAGCTCAACTGAGCTCTGATACCATGTAGATTTTCCTGTAAAGCTCAAACTAGGGCTAAACAATATATTTAATTTGTTACTGGAAAACCACACATGAACTTCTTTACTAGTATTGTAGCGAAATATAAATACTGAGAAACATTCACAACATCACTTCAAATATAGACAAAGATATTTTGGGTACGGAAACCCTCGGATAAAACCCAAATGGAAAAGCCGGTGCAGCAGTCAAATATGAAATTTTTATTAAGAAAATATGGAACAATTACAATCCAGCAATTTAATCCACCCAACCTGGCAAAACGATTCTCTGCAAAATCACTGGGCAAACCCAGCAACAAACCACAACCGCTGTGTCAGCAGTACGACCCAGCTGTACGGATCTGTACGGGATGACGTTAGCAATACAGAATCCGTACGACACCTGTACGGTCCTCCTCTGCTGTAGTACAGTCCTCCCTCAACGTGATTTGTATGGTTCAACGTTCTTCCTGGTAGCTCTGTGAATCTTTCAGATGAGTGTTCCTGCGCCTTCTCAAAAAAACTTCTCTGTCTGACTTCTCGTTTGTCTGTATCTCATCTGTGTATGTGTTTGCTCCACCAAATTTTCCTTTTAACTCAATGGCTAAGCGAAAACCCTAACCCTCACTATGGATCTATGGATGTGATCCTCCGATGAGATTCAATGGCTAAGATTAGATTAGCCATCACTTAAATATTTCACTTTTCACTTTATTAAAGTAATTCCATTAAGTCAAAATCAAATTAGAATAATTAAACTATTTTCCTAAGTCAAAACTTAAAATCACTTTAATACATTTGTCTTCTTGTTTAATGTCTCTCTAGCATGCAAGGACACATGCAATGATAGAAGACCTTCCTTGTTGCCACTTTCTAACATTTTCAGATCGGGAATATATCGAAACCTTATAATTATAAAACCATCAAGATCATCGCATTTTTTCCAAGTTCTATGCTCAAATGCTTAACATGTGGTTTTCTAACCACCTCTAGAGGAGTAACCTTAAAGCTAGGGGACAAGAAAGCTTTTTATGCGAGTTTGTTTTTATTGATGGCATATTCAGTCTTTGGGTTATCCTTGGAGAGGATTGATGTCACTCTTTTGAAAGTCTTATGTTTCTTTGTTGACTTGCAAAAGGCTTTGAACTTTGACTTAACTCTCCAGAGAGGCATTATTCCATAGGTTATGAGATAATGCCATCTTTGATACTCTTTTGATTGCCATCATGAGATTCTATGACTCTATCATTGGAAGTATTCGAATTGTTCATGACCTCTTTGATTTCATATGGAGCACTGTAGGAATCAAGTGAGGTTTCCCCTTGTCTTTCTTAGGGAGAACACATGGGAGGGAGTGCTTGCTTCCTACATCATGTTTTAATCTTCTTGCTCTTATATGTTGATGGCGTGATCCTCTTAGCCTCCTCTCTTGAGAAGCCCTAGAGATAAATCAATGACATCTAGTTTATGTGGTCTTAGATAGTTAGTTGGTAACCTTGGTAAAACCAAGGTCATGATTTTCAAATGTATCCAATAACTCTTTATCTAAATGCCACTTCTATTTTAGAGGGAATGGGATTGGGATTGCCACGCCTTACACATATTCAGGGTTACAATTTTAAGGCCATTAGTTTAGTTTGAGGTATGTATTTTAGCCCCTTCTCAATAAGGGATACAATTCACTTTCCTTGCTTGAGAAATAGTGTTTTAAACTACACTTTCAAGACATCCCTTCTTGGATATGATCATGAAACCCATTGTTCTGTTTGGTTTTGAGATATGGGGACTTAGCTTACTAACCTCTAACTAGGTTAGGACTGGGGAGTCCAAACTTTCTTGTTACAACATATGATACATTGCAAATGCATATTTGAAAAATTTCAAGAGCCCCTACCTGTTTTCAGTTTCAGTTCATCATTGTTTAATGCCCAAACCCCAACGTTAGCATGTGCATAAAAATTTAATAATTTTTAGCTGAAAACATAAAACACATGAGATTTCTTTCTTCTTTTTGAATTATGGAAATTATGGAAGCCCTAAATTCTTATTTATAAATTTAAATTCAGCCACACATGAAAATTAAATGCTCAGATTTTTGGTCAATTTGACCCAGGAAAAACCCCGAAGGGAAAACCTGTTTTCAGAGAGATTTTTATTATTTCTTCAGAGATAATTTATTCAACAAAATACAACAGTACTTATCTCTTTTCCCATCTCGAAAAATGTGCCAGAAAACACACTGACAAGCTGCTGTACAGAACCCAAGAAATCTGCCACACGTGTGATTGTACAGACGCCTCAATTTTTGTGCACACGCTGCCTCGAAATATGTGCTGTACGATCACCTGTACAAACAAAAAAATATTGTACCTGCCTCGAAAATAGTGTTGTACGGATGATTAAATTTTTGCCTCAAAAACCATGCCTTCTCTCACCTCGAAATTCGTGGTGTATGACCTGCATTAAATGTTGTACGGTCTGCTGCATTAAATGTTGTAAAAGTGCCTCAGGATTCGTGCCATTCTGCTGGTATAGACGTCTTGAAATTCATGCCCTTCCTTCTCTTCTTGGTTTGGAAATTTGTGCAAGGGTTTCTTCTCTTGCTCTTCCTCTCTCAAAATTCTCTCTTGAAAGTGAACAATTGATTTCTCTTTGCCTTTTCCAAGCCCTTTTTGTTTGAGTAACTTCCTCCTTGAGATCAAAGGTTTAGATTAAAAGCCATCTCATTTCCTCATTAAAAAATCACTTTTAATTAATAATGAGAATTTAATACTCACCCTCATTAATGCTCATAAATTCACTTTTAAAATATAACCTCAAACATTTATTAAAAGGTCACTTTATCATAAAGTCATTCCCACATTTTAATTTGGCTAGGGACCACATTTAAAGTGTTCTTGTCCACCCCAAGGCATGAGTGAACAAACACTTCTCACTTCTCTAGGTAACAAAATCAACAATATTTCCTTAGGCCCTAATCCAAGAAGAGTTTCAAGTGCAAGTACTTGTTAGATGCGGAATTAAATTTGGCATGCAAAGGATACCCACTTGACATACTTTTGACAGACCCTCAATAGGAAAATAAACTTTAAACAAACACATACAAAAACGTATTGCCTTCAATAGGATACGCTTTTTGAACGTATGTCGAGTTTTTTCCTCTTGGGGGTCTGTCAAAAGTATGCCAAGTGGGTACTCGTTGGATGCAAAATTTAATTCTGCATCCAACAAGTGCTCGCACTTGAAATTTGAGTAAACCTACAAGGAGATAAGTTGAAAATACAATAAAAAAAGTTGTTTTTTTCCTTTCCTTAAAAACTTTATAACTCTTATTTTATTATTTTCCTTAGGAGGCTCATTTTAGACCTCAAAATTTCTCTAATGAGGGATACCTAGAAACTTATAAGCCTACTTGGGCTAAAGTGAAGAGTGAATACCACCCAATATTGGTTAGCCAATATAGGAGATCATCTTGGCCAAGTCGATAGCACTGTGTTTTATTCATTTTTAGCTTAAAACTTGAGACAAAATTAAAAAACTGGAGACATCCCATTGTGTTACAATTATACATAGACTCCTCCAGGATGGTGAAAAAGGAATCATCAACAAAGTAGCGTTTATTAAGTTGACCAACATCCAACTCAAGGAGGACAATACCTTTAATGAGCCCTTGCAAGCCTTTGTGATGGAAGTAGATAGCCCGGAGACTCCACGACAATAATATTGAGTGTTGGTGCCAATGGCTAGTCTTGTCTAATAGACCTGTGTTGTCCCACCTCTTCTAACTTAACCTAGTTTATAGAGAGGCATGCAAGTGCATGTGGAAATAGAGTTTTTAATAGTTCACAGGAAGAGGTGACCAAACCCAAAAGCTTTGAGCATTGCTAGAATGAACGACCATTTTATTCAATCATATGCCTTCTCAGAATCAGTTTGAAGGGTCTTCAAACCTAGGGAATTGGTCCATTCCATGCCATCCCAAACAATGATAAAGTTGTCTAAGACTCTAAGATAAAATGGCCTTTAAGAAAACATATTTGTTCTAGCAAGAGCTTTGGTGAGAATCTTGTATGAGACTCAACAAAGTGATCGACCTCCAACTAGTGATAAGTTATGGGTCCCTTGTTTTGGGAATAAACTTAATCAAGCCTTTATTGATAAGTGCACCCAAAAATTCTTCCCAAACAACGGTTTTTTACATATTAAAGAGACCAGGCCCAATAAAATCCCATGTGGCTTAGTAAAACTCTCATAGGTATCCATTATACCCAAGGGACTTATTATCAACCATCACCATTAAGGACTATCTTAGCTTAGGTAAGGTCAACTCCTAGTCACATAATCTTTCTTGTTTAGGAAACAATTGCCTAGGGACATTATCAATATAAGTCTACATGGCCACCTTATGTTCCTTTGTCAGTCCTTTAGATTGAAAAACCTTGTGAGAATGCCTAAAAGTTCCTACTCAATATCCTTTTGTTTAGTTATTCGACTACTGGTTAGTCCCTTATACCAATCCAATGCAACCTTGATTGAATTTAAGCATCCTTTGCTCGACAGATTTTGTTGACCTTCAAAACATTGTCGAGCTTAGAAAATCTCGCATGTATAACTTTGTCATAGGGTGTAAATTGAAGCAAACATAACATTTCTTCAAACACTTCCTCGATAACTTTATGACATGATCGTAAGATGTCAACCAAAGTCATGAATTGACGGAGTTATTTTAGCTAATAACATCATTCCACCATGTAATCTAACCATCCTCCCCCTACGTTCTAGGCAACAAGCTCCAAATATTCTTAATAGCTAGGGTGCAAGCTAGGGGTTAGAGTTGAGACATATTAAACATGTAGTGTGACTTGGAAATTCTCGTTTTAGTATAACCTCGAGAAATGGAGAACACTATATGTTGATGATCAGAGAGGGCAAGCTCTCCCACCACCTACATCGGCTTGCCCCCTCAATAATCGAAAAAGATCATTCTCACAAACCACCTACATTGGATTGCCCCCTCAATAGTCAAAAAAGTGCATTCTCATAAACCACCTTTATAAAGTGACTATAAAATATAAAGTGCATCTCATTTTTATAAAGTGACTAGGGACCTCAATTAATGTTTGTCCCCCCTAGGCATCATAAGGTGAACAACACATGCCTTGGTACATTTCTTCAACACTCTCTCTTATCGAGGAAAGTGTTTTTCACAACCCCCAACTTATCTCTGAAGTGAATGAACTTTACTCTCCCCAAAGATTTTGTTAGAAGATCTGCTACTTGCTCCTTAGTAGAAATATAATGTAACTCAACAACACCTCTCTGAACATAATCCCTGATGAAGTGATATCTGATCTCTATATGCTTTGACCTATCATGGAATACTGGATTAGTAGAGAGCTGGATGCAACTCTGATTGTCACAGTAAATAACTGTGGGCCTCTACTTCAGATCAAATAAGTCTACCAACAACTTGCAAAGCCTCAGTTCCTCGCAACTAGCATGACTGGCTTGCCATGTACTCGGCCTCTGTAGAACTCAAAGCAACAGACTTTTGCTTCTGACTAAACCATGACACTACTGCGAGCCCAAACTGAAGCAACAATTGGAAGCGCTCTTCCAGTCCGTCACACTGCTTGCCCAATCTGAATCTGTAAATCCAACCAAACTAACTCCATCCGATCTCTTGTAGTCTAGACCATAATCCATTGTTCCAGCAAGGTACCTCAAGTTCAACACATGTTTTGTGGCTGTCCAGTGCACTCTCCTAGGATCCATCATGAACTGACTGAGTGTGTTCAGCGCAAAACACAAGTCTGGTCTGGTATTGGCCGAATACATCAATGACCCTATGAGCTAACGATATAAGGTAGGATCCACCAACTCTCCCTTAGAAGCATGAAGCTTCTTCGAGTTGGTGATCATAGGTGTGGCCATTGGTATGCAACCCTCCATCTAAAATCTCTTCAGAACGCCAACTACATACTTTCCTTATCCCAGGAAAACATGACCAGACTCCTGCCAAACCTCTATCTCCAAATAATAATGCATCAACCCAAGATCAATCATCTCAAACTTTGAAGCAAGATCTCTCTTGCACGCTGCAATAAGATGCTCCTCTCATGTGATAAACAAGTCATCAACATATAACAAAAGTATTAGTGGATCACCTCCAACCACAATGAAGTATAGGTTGGGATCAACCTCTCTCTTCTGAAATCCTATCGACAACAAGAGTCAATCCTCGAATACCAAGATCGAGGAGCTTGCTTTAGTCCATACAAGGCCTTTTTCAACCTGCACACCTGAGAATCTTTCCCGTGAACCTCAAAGCCCTGTGGCTGCTCCAAATACACCTCCTGTAGAAAACCTTTGAGAAATGCAGTCTTCACATCCATTTAGTGGATCTTCCAACCCATCTCTGCTACTATGGAGATCACTACTTTGATCGAGGAATACCGAGCAACTGGCACAAAGGTCTCGTCATAGTCAACTCCCTCTACCTGTGAAAACTCACTCGCCACAAGACAAGTCTTGTACTTCTCAATGCCGCCATCTGCAACATGTTTGATCGTAGAGCCACTTGGAAGTCACAAGTGACTTCCTTTCTAGTCTCGGAACTATCTCCCACACATCATTCTTCATGATGGAATTGTACTCTTCCATCATGGCATCTCTCCAAACTTGATGTGTAGCTTCCTCTTCAAAAGTGGAAGGCTCCGACTCATGTGGACTGGTCACCACTGCCATATAACTAGAAACTGAATATGCAGTTGAAATGACCTTTGGGGCCTGCACAAGCAGATGGAAGAAACCAAAATCTTTGCTGCACCATCCACCAAGAGGCAACTTGATGGAACCATCGATTTCATCCAAACCATCATATCTGTAAAATCAGTTACCAATGGAGTGTTCTTACATTTAAAACATCCAGCATCCAATGCCAGCCTCTTAGATGCTATTATATATAACATTACAGCTTAGATCCATGGTAATTCAGATCCAGATTTATTGAACATTTAGAGGGATCAAAAAGAACCTAAGGCTCAAGCTTTTTAGTGCTTGAAAGATCCCAGATTACAAGGATTTATGTAGATTTTTCTGTTCACTTTATAACTCAATTTGGATGAGATGTGTAACATAAAACTGAAATGAAAGAAAAGTTGAAATAGTTAATGTAAATTGGCATAGATCTGTCTTAACCTTCACCAAGAAGGTTGAGCCTCAATTTTTTTTTATCTTTCTTCTTACTTAGTAGATCTCAGTTTAAGGTGGATGGATCTAGGCTTATTATATTTTTTCTGTGAATATATATATATATATATATATTTGTTGTACATTGTGATAATTAATGGTAGTTTTTTTAATATTAAAGACTTGATTTTTTTTTGCTTTTTGATTTATAACAGTTACCCACTTAACACATCTCATCCATACTATACTTTAGTGCTGCACTTTTCTAAGAGAAATGATATGTTTCATCATTCTTGTTCTCTCTCACATCCCTACACACATACAGTTAGCAACTTATCAGGTTTTCTTCTTTATTCCTATAGTTTGCTGATATAAAGTTTCAGTGTCATGATCGTCCCATGCAGTTCTTCAATTTAAGCCCAAAACAGGTTTTTTTGGCCCATAGACCCACTTGTTTCTAACAATCTTAAGAGCTTAAGATATCTTGTTTCTTTTCTATATGGAAAAGTTTACTCGAAAAATAATTTACATTTGATTTTCAATCTTTTAACTTTTATTAACCTGCCCCAACCATCATTTGTTTTTCTATTTCCCAGTTATTTTATCCCCATTCCAATTGTCTGAGGTATGATGACCTGGCATTGTTTCTTTATCCATTGCTTTAATGTGTTTGTAGCATCACAGTGGGTGCTTATACATTTTCTTAGGAGTCATTTTCTTAGGAGTCTTGGAAGTCTTCTCCTTAACAGGAGAGAATACTAAATAGCTAGAAAGTAGACTTGTCTGTCCTGACTCCTCTCAGAGGGTTTCAGGTTAAATCATGCCTAGGACTCAGGAGCACCTCTTTATGCCAGCATTGGTTGTGGCCAATGGCCATCTATGTCCTGCATTTTTGTAACTTTCAAACTGATTGACTTGTTTACTCTAGGATGGTGGTTAATTTAAGGCTTCTAACTTTTGTTGGAAACCTCGAGTCAGTGGGTCATTGTTCCATTCAAGTGTGGCTTTTTCGAAAGAACTTGTTTCTAGTCAATAGTGCCTCACTCCAAGATTTATAAGGATCTCCACTGTGAATGGGGATAAACTATTATTTTTGTAAGCCAAAACTAGTCAGAGTTAATAGTGCCTCACTCTCCAAGATTTATTGGAATCTCCACTGTGAATGGGGATAAACTGTTCTTTTTGTAAGCTGAAACTAGTTGGCAGCATTTCCACGGAGGTTTTGTGCATATGTGAACTGGCTTCTATTTTGTTGCCTCAATGTAATTCAGAGCATTGATCGAACTTTAAGCATTTCAAGTGGTCATCTTGTGTTGACTACTCTGATGTCTCTCTTTCAAATGAAATAAGTTTCCAAAATATTTCAAAAAAGGGTTTATAGATAATAAATGGGGACTTGCATCTGAAATCCGGTGTTTGGATTGGTAAAGCTTTTGCTGTAAGTAATGCTTTAGAATTCACTTTTGTCCACAGTTACTATGCATGTGAGATTATTCACAACAAACCTAACACATGCAAATATAATTCGAATATTAATATGGAAGAAAATCGTAACATAGTGATATGGCACTGCAAATAGTTAGATAGTAACATTACACAGAAATCACATTGTGTTACCGTTATTAAAAAAAAATTGATTCTCAAACGGCAGCTTGAAGAGCATTAAAAAGTGCTCCTTGTGTGAGTTTTTTTTAAAGGCTAGATTTATGGAAAAAAGCTCAAGATCAATTGTCATGATTTTCTACCATAAATTGACTGTTATTATGTAATACAATGACAGTGGAGTGAAGAGAGTTACCTCTCCAGATTTGACAATTTGCCTGTGTCCTCATATCACTGCTTAAACTAAGCATGCTATAAGCATCGAGTTTCAAACTCTCACACATACATGTAATCTTTGACAAGCTTTCGCTTTCTTTCTACTGGAACAGGCAGACGCCACTATATTTGCAAGTCAGATCATGTATTAAGTCTCTTTTCCTCTTGTTGTTTCATGTCTCCCTAATTGGGATTCCTCCTAATCTCCGAGAATTACATGCACCCGTTTTCTGACCTTTTCTTTTTCCCTGCATTATTTTTATAGCATTCAAGCCTCAAGGTAGTCCTAAGAAATGTAACAATATGTTCATATTAACCATAATTTGATTTTTGAAGTGAATTTTGATTACTGTACTCATGAAGCATTGTTCAGCTCTCTTACTTCTAAGATCTTGCTGTTTAGTACTGTTAGAGATCACTCGGTCAGTATTTTAAGGATGGATGGATGAATTTTAAGGAATATTTGTGCTCATGATGTGAAGAGTTTTGTAAATAGTTGGTATTATTTCTTTGCAGGTATTAGGGAATGCAAAGGGAGCTCTGGCAGTTGTCGTCTCCATCTTGCTTTTCAGGAACCCTGTTTCCATTATAGGGATGCTTGGTTATACTCTAACTGTCATCGGGGTAATTCTCTACAGTGAATCAAAAAGGCAACGGAAGTGAAATTGAATTTAGAATTAGAGGAAGCTTCTTATGTGCGCTTTGGCATGTTTCATGCCTAATTCCTCTATTGAGGCAGTGTCATCTGCTGCCTAATCTTCATGAGGGGTGCAATGCATGCACTATATTTTTCCTTGGAAGCCAGATAAGGAACCCGTCCAAACTAACTGGAGAACAATAAGCAATTGGGATAATAAATGTGAGCTGTTGTTAGGTCCATATGGTATTGAATCTGGCTCTACAGGAGTATGCATTTCCTTTAAATTCTTTTGTGAATCAGCCAATTTCAGTTGGTGGTCATTTGTTTCATCAATCCATTAACGAAAGATGGCATGGCCATTGATGCTTTGAAACTGATAAGTTTTATTAATCATGGTCTTTTCCTTAAAATAATGGCCATGCAATGTGTTTTATATATTTATTTTGTGCTGGCAAAGCTTAGAGTTCAAATGTAATTTTATGTTTATTAAGTACCTATATTTTCATTATGGTTTGTTTTTTAAAACACTGGGAAAGCTCAGAGTTTAAATGTAATTCGATGCTTGTTAAACATTCATATTCTTATTGCCATTTTACATTGATTCATGATATAAATTGAGTTTTTCTCTTGAAATTTGTAACGACCTTGTAGAAGGGCAAGGTAGTTACACAAATTGTTGTGAAGCATTTAGCAGTTTTATCATTTGCTTTGCTAAAGTATTAAATTGTACCAACTTTACAACCAAACCACACATTGTCAATTTGTTTTCAGAGATAAATGAATAAGTGGATGATTAGACAAACCTTTGATGAAGATGATGCTGTGCATTCAGGTGATTTAACCATATAGTGTCATTCTAAGATAGGCATTTTTATAAGAGTTGTAATCTCTTAGCCTAGGTGCCAAGGCAGTGTGCATTAATGAAATATAAGATAAAAAAATTGCAAAAATCTTAGGACAAAGTTTTACTATGAAAAGAAACATTTTAACACTTGAATCATAGTGAACCTAAACAAAGTGCATTTTTTGCAGATTCTGGACAAAATTTGAGGGATGGCCAATTATCCTACACTGCTATAAACATACCAATACAATGCTTAGATTCTGCAGCTATGCTACTGCCGTGCACTACCTATGCATGAATATCTGTAAAGAGGCCCCTTTTGGGCATTCTTGATGATGGATTGTCTATACAAGTGGATGATGCATTGTCTCTCCAAGTTTACTTTGTATTGTATGCACACAAAAACTCTAATGCCCAAATGCTATTCGACACTCTCATTCTTGGATGATGCCCTCAATTTCTAATCGAATCCCACCATTTCTCCACAAAGCCATTACATTCCCAATCTTTCACAATTATAGCCTCCTATCATCCACCTTCCCCTTCAATATGCACATGCCTCCACCTTCTCTATTTCTTTCCATCCTCATATAATACAAACTTCCAACAACCAAATATGAAATTCACAACTGTCGCTGCTCTCATCTAGATTCTAAAACATGAAAATACAATCAAGAGATCTGGAAACCTAGAAAGGATCTGCATTCACTGTGTATTAGGGGAGTGAACATCTCTGGTAAAGATGTACTTTCTCGACAAGCTGTGTCTCATTAGGTTTGTTAATCTCAATATACAATAAGAGACTCTCTGTCTTATCAAAGTCCAAGTTCTCGGGAGGTTGTTTGTTAACATTAACATGTCCCCACTGCCATTCAAAGTTGTTTTTGTTTCCTCGATTGTCTTTGAGTTTCTAGCCTTCTGCCTCTAAAGAATGGAGGTTTTTTTGCTGCCATATATAGCTCTCACCCAAAGAAATTGAAATGCGTTATCCACTAAGTTGCACTTAGGTGGATTTTCAGTGAACCGCTGAAGTGGTGAATAAGCCAATTGTTCGTTATCAGTGCTTAGAAGTTCCATGGGTCCATCAGGGCTATTTTTTGGCTCATTTGTTAATAGTTACATGTTCATGCCCCTTGGGGATATTATGATGAATGTTTTAACATGACAAACTTTTTGTAAAGGACTTAGCTTCCTAGGACTTAGATGTCAATTCAATCATTCCAAGGTGTTTTTTTCCCTTGTTAATTATGCAATGTTGAATAAGCGTTGTATAATTTTTTAGTTTTTCACTGCTCCTCTAAAGCTGGAATGGTCGTCTTGGTGGTTAGGCCTTGAGAGGTTATTAAAGTTCACATGTCAATGTATATAAGCATGCCAAACATTGTTTTGAGTCATTTTGAACATGTACTAGGTCCCCCTTAAGTTCTTTTTAATTTCCAAAAAAAAATAATTTTCCCCGCAAGATTAGGCCATTTTTAATGGTTTAAATGGAAATTTTCAAATTGTAATAAAATTGTGGTATGAAGGCCGTTTTTGGTGTGGGGATGCTCGTTTTCACACTCAGAAAACCTTTTTTCTCTAAAGGGTGACAGAATGACAAATTAATGCTAAAGATGACACAAAATGACACCAAAGTCTAAAGTCACAAGTCAATGAGATCTTATTCGAATGACATGGAAAGGGTGTTGTTCTTGTCTTTAGTGAAGGGCGAATTAAGCTAAGGATTAAAGCGTTGGGCTTGGTGATAATTTGGTAGCTTACGAATCATTCCAAATTCATGAGTGTGCCTTCCCTCTTATGGCTCACGTTTTGAATATGTGGCATCACGTGTGTGGATTGGATGGGGCGACGTCTCTCTTATGAGAGGTGGTGCATTCCCCTTGAAACTCAATCTGACCAATCCCATTGATTTCTCAAGTGCATTCAAGCTCATGCTCTCTTTCTCAAGATTGAAATGTGTCTCTCCTTTTTGTCTTGCAACTTGTGTTATGTGGCACTCATCAAGTGCCACATAACATGTGATAATTTGGTATCTTACGAATCATTCCAAATTCATGACTGTGCCTTCCCTCTTATGGCTCATGTTTTGAATGTGTGTGGATTGGCTGGGGGCGCATCTCTATTATGATAGGTGGCACATTCTCCTTGAAACTCAATCTAATCAATCCCATTGATTTCTCAAGTGCATTCAAGCTCACACTTTCTTTCTCAAGATTGAAATGCGTCTCTCCTTTTTGTCTCGCAACTTGTGTTATGTGGCACTCATCAAGTGCCACATAACATGTGATAATTTGGTATCTTACGAATCATTCTGAATTCATGAGTGTGCCTTCCCTCTTATAGCTCACGTTTTGAATATGTGTGTGGATTGGATGGGGGCGCATCTCTCTTATGACAGGTGGCACATGATTCCCCTTGAATCTCAATCTAACCAATCCCATTGATTTCTCAAGTGCATTCAAGCTCACGCTCTCTTTCTCAAGATTGAAATGCATCTCTCCTTTTTGTCTCGCAACTTGCGTTATGTGGCACTCATCAAGTGCCACATAGCGTGTGATAATTTGGTATCTTACAAATCATTCCAAATTCATGAGTGCGCCTTCTCTCTTATGGCTCACGTTTTGAATATATTTGTGGATTGGCTGGGGGCGCATCTCTCTTATGACAGGTGGCACGTTCCCCTTGAAACTCAATCTAACCAATCCCATTGATTTCTCAAGTGCATTCAAGCTCACGCTCTCTTTCTCAAGATTGAAATGCGTCTCTCCTTTTTAGCTTGCTACTTGTGTTATGTAGCACTCATAAAGTGCCACTTAACACGTGATAATTTGGTAGCCGACTGATCATTTCAAATTCATGAGTGCGCCTTCCCTTTTATGGCTCACGTTTTGAATATGTGGCATCACGTGTGTGGATTGGATGGGGACGCATCTCTCTTATGAGAGGTGGTGTATTCCCCTTGAAACTCAATCTAACCAATCCCATTGATTTCTCAAGTGCAATCAAGCTCACGCTCTCTTTCTCAAGATTGAAATGCGTCTCTCCTTTTTGGCTCGCTACTTGTGTTATGTGGCACTCATCCAGTGGGTTGGTGTGAGTGTAAGTGAGGGCGCATCTCCTTATGGAGATGTGGTTCCTCCTCTTTGATTTCAACTCAACACATCCCCCCTTTCTCTCATTCGCTCCAATTGAACTCCCTCTTGTTGGTTGTGCTCCCCGGGCTTGGTTGTTTTATTTAAACGAGGCCTTCTTCCTCATTCCAGAGGGATGTAAGGAATCTCTACCCATTGTAATGTTGCGGCTATTATGATTAATAAAGTTGAAGCCTTTGGAGGTTTACCTTGTGCCATTGGATGAATGCTTGTTGTATGAGGTGATATTGTAAAGCTTTGATTTCCTTTGTTAAATTTGTTGATGAATCTAGCTTAGAGGGTTATTCTAAAACACAAAGAGTACGCATTTACAACATTAAACTTGCATTAGAGGAAATTTGGGGTCTAAAATGGGTCTCCTAAGGAAAATAATAAAATAATAAAATAATATTTATTAATTTTGGAGGAAGAAAAAACAACTTTTTTGTATGTATTTTCAACATATCTCTCTTTGTTTTTACTCAAATTTCGAGCAGGAGCACTCGTTGGATGCATAATTAAATTCTCCATCCAACGAGCACCCACTCTACGTACTTTTGACGGACCCTGCTGCCCCAAAAACAATAAATACCTGAAAAAAACATGATGATGACATCCGTTCAAAATTTGAATAAAAACAAAGGGAGATATGTTGAAAATATGAACAAAAGTAGTTTTTTATGATAAATATGTCAAGTCAACCATTATGGTTTACTCATTTTATTGAATTTTATTGGTTATTAAATTCCAACTCATCAAGAAATTACGGTTGGCTTGTTTTCTTATATGATGTGTTGTTTTAGACCCCAAATTTCCTCTAATGTTTGCTTGTGAGAGATAGGAGTCTAGACAACCATACTCATTTGTATTGAGGCTCTTTTTTGTTTCTTGTTTTCAAACACATTAGATATTATCTCTTTTGTCAAGGGTTTTCTCATAGTTTTGTAGATCACAAATTCGAAGGAGGATTGGAACTCAAGTGTCTCTTCTCTTCTCTTCAACATTAAAAAAAAGATAACTCCATTGTTTGCAGGGTTTCCAAGAGTTTTCACAACAAGATCAAGCAAGGGCTTGAAGTTTCCTTCCCATCTTTTCAAACTCTCTTTTCTTTTCAATTACTTTGTTCCAAAAGTGCTAATTAAGTAGATCTCGGCTTTTAAAGCTTATTCATTCAAACTTGTTTGTTTAAGCATGTTAGAATAGCTAGATGTATAAACACTTTCAAAGCTTCAATATTTTACTAGATCTAGGCTAGTTGTTTTGGTATTTACGTTTATCAAATTTTCCAAATTTTTTTTTAAGTACCAAAAACATAATTTTTATTTATTTTTATTTTGTTCATACAACCATCTTTCAAATTTGTTTACTTTCTGGTTTTGCGGGTTTAATGAAAGAATAAAGAGTCACTTCGGCAAATTTTCACTAAAATTAGGCCATCTAGGCCTCCAGGGCTTTCTTCATAATTTCAATTTTCGTCATTGTAAACCCTTGGATCCAAGTTTATAAGGACCAAGTGGTACTTCTTTTAAGCATTGTAAATAATCATAATAAAAAGAAAGTGGGATCTAAAGATGCCACACCCCATCCCCACTTAGGGACTCATAGTGTCTTTTTGTGGTTTGCCTTTTTTCTAATGTTTTGTTTTGACAACACATGCACACAATCCATCTTCTAGAAAGGCTATATATACTTTGACTAATCCTTTAGTTTTCTTTTCTTTCATTATTTGCATAAAGTAAGGAATATTAACCCAACATCGTTCTCTTAATATGCTCTCTGCCACACACTGGCGTTGGATGATCAAAAAAGAGACCTTTAGTTGTAGTAATTAGTCTCACAAGTTTCATCTTTTACTTTCTCAATTGGAATAAACAATCCACCATTTCGTGTATACTCTTTCCCATCGCAGGTTCGCCCTGATCTTTTGGATAATCAAAAGCGGAAGTGTGCACTTTTTAACTTTTCACATTTAATAAACAACTCACATTAATAAAATTGAACTCCCAATACATTACGAAAATTTGACATATCAATCTTTGATATTGTGTGGGAAAATTCTTCAAAGGGAGCAGGAACCACTCGATAGTGATCTCGGGAAACCTTTAGGTTGCACCCTCATTTGGTGTAATGTTGAACATCTCCCAGAGGCTCTAATCTAGCCCATATTTTCAAGTGCGGAACGAATTTTTTCATAATCCGGACATATTCCCAGTACCTCATGGTATATCGGGAATCCTCTCCCCCTTAATTTATTCATCATCCTAATAAATTAAAACTAACCAAGGATCCATTTCAAAACATTTACGATTCTCAACATCTCATTTATGACTCCATTTGGCACTGGTATAATTTATACTATCATTATTTTGCTTCCAGTCATATCATGCTATGAATGCCATATCCTTTTTATGATGTTGGACTTAATCTTATATTGTAGTGTCTTGTTTCAGCCAATCACTTAAAAATCCTAAAAACAATCTCATCACAACTAAAAACTAATTAAGAGCCTTGGCAACATTTTTCTAGGGACTACCCGCTTTGGCTTCATTAGGAGTTCTTCCCAAACGGAGGAGTTAGGATCAAGTGACAACACTTAACTCTAGACTTTCCCCCAATGGCACACCGAACAACTTGAAGATTTCTCACACTCAATTTTAGTCGACATTGTTTATTTGTAAACGTAAATGTGAGAACATATAAATATATCTCCTCACTTCATTTTCAAAACACAACTTATGGGATAAAACTCAATATGTTACTTTTTAATCCAAGATAGCCTCTTGGAAGTGATGCACACCTCTTGGAGTCTTTTCTTTTTTCTCTTGTTGATGAAAATTGGATGAATTCCTTGGTTATGCTCATGTTTGGTGGATGCTTGGATTTGTTGGACAACACATAGCTCAAGTAAGTCAAGGTTTTTGTCTTCTTGGTGTATGGTAGGTGAACTTTTGTTTCTTGAATGACTATATGGTATCCCTAGGGCTTGATTTTGCTAGAATATTTTTATCTACCTTCTATCCCTTTTGCATGGTGGAAAACACTCCCACGATGAGGTTTTCCCGAATTTAGCTTCGGATCTTCAATTTTTGCCATAGATTAAGCTCTTGCAACGAACGTTAGAGGTTGTTACAAGAAGCCCTAGTTTAATAGACAAGGAGAAATACTTAAGAGGAAGGTTGGCACCGTCCTCAAGGCTAGGGTTTAAGGGTATCATCCATGAAAACCCTAAGTTGTCATCTTTTATAAAATTACTCGTGCATTTTCATGTGTAAATATTGCATTTCATGGTAAATTAGACCATTTAATTAGGTATGCAATTTTAAGCTTGAAAAACTAGAAAACTAAAAAAATATTTTGTGAAATTTTGGCCTTCCTAAAATTTCGGTGTTCATTCCTACAAATTGGGCTTGCCTTCCTTGCCCCTAGAAATCCTAGGGAAATTTTTTAGGAAGCCCTAAAAACCCAAAAAATATAAAATCCTAAAAATCTCCCAAAATTACCAAAAATCATATTGAAAATCTAACCCGAAACAGTCCTATCCTACCTCCTACAACCCGCATGACTTCCCCTTTCCCTCGACCTCCAACCTAGTGTATCGACTCACTCTTGGATTCCCATAACAAGGGTGTAGAAGGGTTGTAGAAGCCCTCTTCACTGCTGCTCTTAAGTCTGCAATATATTGTAGACCGTCAACTTTGACAGCCTTCCCCACCACTTGTAACATCAACACACCAAAACCACAAAAAGGAGTTAGTTATTGTCATACTTTCATTGTTTATTTGGTTGTCCCATTTGCTCTAGCTATAGGGTTTGAAAATACATCGCACCTGTAACATCAACACACCAAAACCACAAAAAGGAGTTAGTTATTGTCATATTTTCATTATTCATTTGGTTGTCCCATTTGCTTTGGCTATAGGGTTTGAAAACACATTGCACACAGCCTGAAAAGCAGTATTGATTGAAAGTCATACATTTCTAGTGGTTGTAATAAAGAAGTGGTTACATTATATGTTTAAATTACATTGATTGTACATCTTTCAAAGACTGGCATACTTATCCTATCACACTGTCAAAATAAGACTGGCATACTGTATTGACTTTGCTATTATCATATCAGTCCTTGTACTTACCATTAAAGAGAAATTGATTAATTATATACTGTTGTTAATGCACTAATTACAATGAATGGTACATGGTAATGCTTATTATTGATGAATGATCTCTCTTGTATACCGAAGTACTATTGAATGTTTTTATCACCTACATCCTGAATTGAATACTTGCAATGCCACATTGATTGGATGCATTTATTATTAAATCTCTACAAGCACTAAACAAACTTAGTTTGTCTTCTTTCTTCATAGAAACATATTGTTTGAAGGCAATGGTCTCTAACTTAGTCTTCTAGAGGAAAACACCTCTTTGTCCTTAGTGTTTGCAGAGCATCAAAGGGCTCTTCCCTTGGATTTTATGAAACTCCAAGGTTGTTCAAGGAACGTGAACGAGGTGGCATTGGGTCACTTTCCTCATATGCGCTTATTGGATACTAGCATGCTAGTTCATTCGGTAACATTTCTGGCGCTATTTCCAGGGACCTCAAATTTTGTTGAGGTGACTAATTCGTGCATAAACGACAACATTGGTAAATCTTCAGGTGAGTTCTTACACTCAACATATCTATATTTTGTACGAGATAACTTGACATGTTTATCTAGCGACTCCACCAAGAACTTAGGTACATTCCTTGTTCTCTACCTTGGCGAGATTTGCTTTATTTGACTTTGGAGATCTCTCATGGCAACTCCACCATGAAATAATTCAAAAGGTACTCAACAAGGACCAACTTCAAATGTACACTTCTCCCCGATCCCAATGATATATTGTTGAAAAGGAAAGATCGTGTTCAGGAGAGGTTAGTAAGTGATCAACAAACATTTGACTCTTTACTTGATATACATAAACTTTTTGTTGATCCTAGTACTCAAGAAAACATGTCTTCTTTTGTTGCATTTGATTTCACTAACATTCATGGTTACCCCAACCAAATGTTGAACTTTAAAGATATTAGAGAATATCCCGTCTTTTCTGGTTTCGATGCTATTACTGTTGCTCAACATTGAGATGGGAGGGAACGTTGTTTTATGCAAACTGACACTACTCACTTAGATATTAAATTCAAGTCTTTTACTTCTTGCTTGACTGATGATGCAAGTCAATGGTTTCAATCCATGCATGCTCAAAGTATATCTAATTATGTTGACTTGAAGAAAAATTCCTTTCATAGGTGGCAATAAAAGAAGGATCCTATATTGTCAAAGAATGCTTTAATGACTATAAAAAGAAGTGAGAATGAAACAAATGACAAGTTTGATCGCAGGTTTGACAGAATTGTGAAAGAATTTCCTACAGATTTCAAGCCTCAATATACAATGATCTTGCCATACTACTTGAAGGCATTCTCAGGCGATTTCATGTTTCACGGAAGTATGGATAGGCCAGGGGACCTTGCAGTTGCTAAAAAGAATGAAAGAATTCTAGATGACAGTTAGAAGGCAGTTGGAAAGATGGATACATTTGGGCATTCAAGGGATAAACCAGAATCAAAGAACAAAAGTTCTTCTTCAAATGAAGGTCCCGATCATATGAATATACTAATCGAAGAGATGAGGTAGTTGAGGCAAAATACTACTATGCAGAACCAGATTGTGCAGTTAGAAAGAAATCAACAACCTATCCAGCCTAGATTTCCTCCGAAGAATTTCAACAAATCTCCTCCACAACAACATAGGCCTCACTCATCCTTGGAACCAACCAATGTGGTAAGTGATTTTCCATATTATTGCGAGGCATGCCGTAGCTTCCATGATGAACGAACTTGTGCCTATAACATGGAATACATCAGAAACAACATTATGTTTGAAGAAGATGACTCCGAGGTATGTAACTTATTTGAAAGAAAGCAATTTGGTTTATCTAACGATTAGATGCAGGAAGTCAAGAAGAACTCCATTGATGCGGAAAAAGTAAACAAGGTTCTTGGGGAAATTTCCCCTCAAGAACAAATTAGAAAGTGGTATGAAAACAAGACTCTCGGTAATATTTATTGGAGACAGAGGAAGCTCCATTCAACAAGCGCAAAAAAGACAAATGCTCCTCCTCCACCACTGGTAAGTTCAAGTAAGTCTCCTATTGATTTGGTTACTGACGAACCTATGAATATTGACATTACAGGTACTTTAATCTCTATGAAGGTTCCAGTGTTGTATGAGTTTCCAAAGATTTTCCCAGTAAGAGGCCAGATAATTGAACAATTGCACCTTCAAGGAAAGCTCCAAGAAAAGAAACCAGTAATCAATCAGGATGAAGAATGCAAGGACATCCTAATCATCTTGTCCAACATGCCGCCGACTAAGAATAAGAATCTTGGACACACACATTTCTTTATCTCTTTATGCATTGGTCAATTGGTTTTACATAAGTGTATGTTTGATTCGGGTGCATCTACTAATGTTATGCCTCTAGCTGTGATGAAAAGGTTAGAATTGAAGATTTCAAGATCCTACATGAACATCTATGCCATTGACTCTAGGGAAGTAAAGGTTTGCGGAGTAGTGGTTGACGTACTAGTATGATTGGCAATACACCCAACATAATGATAAAGATGGATATAATGGTGATTGACCTGCCAGAATCATGGGGAATGCTCCTATCAAGAAAATTTGGTTCAGATTTAGGAGGAAGCTTATAGATGGATTTATCATATGTTATAGTTCCCACTCCTTAAGGCAAGTATATTACCTTGCAAATGGAGACGATGAGGAAGCAACACGTTGAAGATCTTGCAGAGCCAGAAAATGAATATATTTGCTGAAATGACATCGGATCTTATGCAGTATTCACTTCAGATCTTGCTACTCAAGTAAACATTGACAAATTCTTGGCTATACATTTTGATGGGGCTAAGTCCCAAGCGGGTATGGAAACAATTATTGTATTAATCTCCCCTAAGCATGAAGAGCATTGTTTTTCATTTCAACTAGAATTTAATGGTACTAACAATATTGTTGAATATGAAGCTCTTCTACTTGGTTTAAATATCGCTAAAGATTATGGTATACAATTGTTACATGTTTTTGGTGATTATGACCTTATTGTATGTCAAGTAAAAGAAACTTTTTTCTTGTAAAAAGATGCAATTCAAAATGTATAGGGATGTGGTCAGAATAGCCACGTAAGACTTCTAGGCTCTATCTTTATAGGCACTACCAAGAGATCAAAATCAAATAGCGAATGCGCTTACAATTTTTGCTTCTACTTTTGATCCAACTGATGCAGTCTAGGATACAGGGAAAGTGCAGGTGGTGTTCCGTCCATCATTACCTGACAACTTCGATAATTGGGAAATGTTGATGATGACAAGCAAACATGGTATACAATTGTTACATGTTTTTGGTGATTATGACCTTATTGTATGTCAAGTAAAAGAAACTTTTTTCTTGTAAAAAGATGCGATTAAAAATGTATAGGGATGTGGTCAGAATAGCCACGTAAGACTTCTAGGCTCTATCTTTATGGAGTAGTCTAACGGGTCGACGATTTCGTCCGGCGTTAGACTACTCCGTCCACCGTCTCCGTTAAACCGTCAACCCCTCCGGCCCCTTCCATTCTCATCTCCGTGAGCATTCTTCACCGGGTCCCACGTGATCCCTGCAGATTCACCATTCTCGTCTGTCACCTCAATGTCCTCCCCGGCAGATCCACTGTCCCGTCAACGTCCTCGCCTGCTGAAAACTGAACCATGGAAATGCCGAAGATTTTCTTCCTTCGAACTTACAGTGTTTTAATATTATCTGAGCAGATAAATCAGCTTGTCTGGACTCGTTTTCTTGTAACATGAAAATTAATATCCCATGCTTCTGTCTCCCTGATTTGATCCCGATTTAGGGTAAACGGTTTTTAAAATCGGTCCAGAGCTATAAACTACACATATCTCACCGGAGGCATAGAATTGAAGTAAAACACATAGAATTGAAGTAAAACACACATGGTCTAGAGATTGGTTCAAGTTCAATAAAGAAGGTGGAGTGCCCTCGCTGGTAGTTGGATAAGGGTGATTTTACTTTCCCGTTCCTGGATTGGTAAAGATCGTGAATCCCTTCCAAAGGTCATGTCAATGCCCCTGTTATCATCCCGACATTGTGGTAACCGTAACCCCGGATATCCCGAACTGCCTACGCTAGCTGCACAAGCTCTCTCTTCTGTCTTCTCGTCTTTCTTCTTCTCTAGGGTTATAGCATGCCTTTCGTTTTGTCTCTAGATTCCTTCCTCTGAGTGAGTAGCTTCTCGTCCTTAGATGATAAAGTTATGAGCAGAGTTCGTGCTTTGGGACTCAATCCATGCATCCACGTGTCAAAGAGTAAAGGCTGTAGTCATTCCACATGAACCCAAAGGCAAGCGCCTAAACAGCGAATATCATTGTCCCAGGTGCTCGTTCAACCCATTTCAATCAGTTGGTGGACGAGACGAAAGGTTGGTTTTATTCTACTAGATCTTCTACCAAGACTAGGATCAGGACCAGTAGTGATCGAACCATCCAATAGAGTGACTATCTCTATAGATACGGGTTTTATTGGAGAGTCTATTTAGTTATATGCATTTCCTAATTAGTTATCCATATCATATTCTGTAGTGAAAAGGATACTTATGACGTCTCGTCTCTTACAATCTCCCTATAGATCCATGACAATGTTTGATCAGTGCCTTACAAAGATCAATAGTGAAAGATCAATGGCGTAAGCCGAATCTGTCTCAATGGTTGCATGCCGCATACGAATACCCCCGGCGCTGTACGTGAGAGCAGATCGATGGCGAATAAAAAATGTCGCAGGGGCAAGGTTTGCTACCAATAAAGAGCGTGGGTTACAGCAGCTTGTTTATTTAAGATTCAACTTGTGAAAACGAATCAGGGAGACAGAAGCATGGGATATTAATTTTCGTGTTACAACTCTGTGAAAACGAGTCCAGACAAGCTGATTTATCTGCTCAGATAATATGAAAACATTGTAAGTTCGAAGGAAGAAAATCTTCGGCATTTCCATGGTTTAGTTTTCAGCAGGCGAGGACGTCGACAGGACAGTGGATCTGCCGGGGAGGACATTGAGGCGACGGACGGGAACGATGGATGGGCAGGGATCATGTGGGACCCGGTGAAGAATGCTCACGGAGATGAGAACGGAACGGGCCGGAGGGGTTACGGTTTAACGGAGACGGTGGACGGAGTAGTCTAACGCCGGGCGAAATCGTCGACTCGTTAGACTACTCCCTATCTTTATAGGCACTACCAAGAGATCAAAATCAAATAGCGAATGCGCTTACAGTTTTTGCTTCTACTTTTGATCCAACTGATGCAGTCTAGGATACAGGGAAAGTGCAG
This sequence comes from Pseudotsuga menziesii, assembly GCA_001517045.1. Lineage (NCBI taxonomy): Eukaryota > Viridiplantae > Streptophyta > Pinopsida > Pinales > Pinaceae > Pseudotsuga > Pseudotsuga menziesii. The sequence goes on along the minus strand of LPNX010455372.1, from coordinate 1,508,900 downwards.
GTGGTGTTCCGTCCATCATTGCCTGACAACTTCGATAATTGGGAAATGTTGATGATGACAAGCAAACATGCAAATCCATGGCTAATGTAGAAGAATTTTCAGGTAATCAAATTGACTGGAGAGAAGAAGGGTCCACGGAGGAATACAATCCTATTCCCATGGAAAATGTTTATTTGGAAAAGAGATTTGACAGGAATGGCAGGTGCAAACCAAAGGACGAAACAACTCAGGATTTCAAATATGAAGAAATAAATATTGGTTGACAGGATTATCCCCATCTACTCAAAAATGGGTAAATCGATGGATTCTCAAGTAAGAAAAGAATTAATAGACTTAGTTCACGAATTTAGAGATCTTTTCGCATGGTCATATGACGAGCTCAAGACTTATGACAAGAGTATGATTCAACATGCCATAGCGTTGGAAGATACTGAAAAGCCTCATCGACAGAAGTCAAGGAAGATAAATCTGAAACTAGCACATGATCTCCTCGATTATCTACATGATCTGAAGCTAGCATGCCATGATCTCCTCTGAAGTTCATATATTCTTTCCCGTGATCTCCTCGATTATCTACATGATTTTGGTATCAATACTCTCAGTCGGGCCCAAATTTATTGTATGGGTCAAGTTTCTTCTTCTTATTGGCTGACCGCAGAGGATCTAGATCTCGACGGTGTATGGAAGGAGGAGTGGGCATGTTATATTGGTGGCCTGTCACATGGGGGGCATCAGACTCTCAGCGGAAAAAAATTGTGTACTCTGGTTGCATAATAGTGAGAATGGAGATGTCACAACAAAGATGGTGTATGATCTTATTGCCTCAACTCACTCCATGAAATTAATTGGATGGCAGTACAAAGAGCTATGGCAGTGGCATATACCACTCAAACTTAGATGTTTTAGTTGGTTATGTGCTGGAAAATGGGGAAATTTGAAAAGAAGGGGTTGGATTGGCCCAAACTGGTGTTGTGTATGTGAAGTAGAAAATGAAACGTTGGATCATTTATTTGTTAACTTTTTTTTTTTTGTCCCTCTCGGTATAAGTTGAATTTGTCATGGGAACATACTTATTTATTGAAAAGTTGAATTTGTCATGGGAACATACTTATTTATTGAAAAATTTGAATTGTCGTGCTGAGCAAGCACATGAGCTACTTTACTTGCATTATTTCTACATCTGGATTATTTGGAGATCTCGTAATCTCTGTATTTTTGAAGACCGTAAGCAGGATATTGGAACTATTTTCCTCAGGATCATTGACCTCTTTAAATCTTATCCGTTTGAATGTAAAAAGGCAGTCCACTGAACCATTGGACCAGCTCCTCATATTCTTTACCCTTCTGGTTTCTTCCATGGTGTGGTTGCTTCATGTATTGGGGTTGTTGGTTTTACACTTTTGATCAGTCATTCACATCTCTTTCATGTAAAGATGGGCTGCGGGACTAGCACCAATACTAAAGCCGAACTGATGGCGCTCTTGTCTCTGTTGACATTTGCGGCTATCATTGGTCTCCTTGCTCTTTCAGTATTTGGAGACTCTTTGGTAATCATAAACTGGGCAAACTCTATGACAAGTCTGGCAGTATTGGATCTGGAACATTGGTGTACACGCATTACTAAAGCCAAGGCCTCCTTCCTCTCTATAAACTTTCAGCATGCCTATAGGAAGCACAATAGGAGTGCTGATGGTTTATCGAAGGAAGCACTTGTACTTGAGTCGAATCTACTCTCCTTTACTGAACTTTTGGAAGGAGAGGAAATTGGGGGCGACGCTTTATAGTTCTTTTAAAGTTGTTGAGAGCCCCTTGCTGTATATCGGTTGACATACTCATCTTTTTTTATATGAGCCGAGTTTTTTAGCTCATGACCCTCTTTCATGGATCCTTTGGCGGTTAGTTTCATGGCTTTTTACCATCCTCAGACCCTTTGGGGGATAGTCTTTTTCATCCTTCCTGGGTACTTCCTTGGATATGCTTTTAGTGCTCTTTGTGTGCTCCTAGACAATGCAAATTGTTCACTGAGAGAGATGTCTAGCTCTCTTTGACTGCTTGGGGTTCTTGTATCACTTTTGGTGCTTTGGCTGTTTTGAACAGTTTGTATGGCTGAGAGATTATATTACTATGCCTTTGTAGTTTCTTGACACACAAAGATACGATGTATCATGTATTTGGAAATTTTACATTTAATTCCATGGAATATCAAATAACTACTTTTTTCTTCTTGAAAAAGAAAAGAAAATATAAGTCAATTACAAAAATTATTGTGTCAATATTAAATATTAAATTCAAGAAATATAATTTGAGTGTAAGCACCTTCTAAATAAAATTAAGCATTAAAAATTATATTAGTGAAAGATTATTATGTTAATATAACCATTAAAATTATTATTTTAATATAAGTGTTAGTTTATATTAATATTAGAGATTATATAAAATTAATATATTAAATGATAGATATTAAATTCATCAAAGTTAAAAGTTCATTGTCATCGTTAAAAGTGAATGGTTTAGGTTATATTAGTGGTTATCGTTCACTTAGTGTTATTCTAAAAATGTTTATGATTTTTTTTATTAAAATGAAAGAAAATAAAAAATATTGTAAATTCTTTATGTATTTGATATATGAAAAGAAAAGTAACTTTAAAAGCTATTGTAGTATCTTTATAATTGATGTTGGTGTTAAAATATATATATAGAAGAGCAATATGGTAGAAAATGGTCACTAGACAACTCTCATAGTATTCACACCAAACTTATAAATATATAGTAGAATGGGCCATGTCATTTTATAGAAAGATTTTCTCCCTATCTTAAAATCTTACATAGTAATTAAGTTAAGCAATCCTAACTAATTCACTAAATCATTATTTGAGGATAAATTATTATTATCCTAAATTAATAATATAATTAAAGGGGATATGAAGACTTAGTCTTAAATTAACAATATAATTAAAGATGACATGAAGACTTAGTGATAGATAAGGTAAGCCATAAACTAATATCCCCCTTTATCACAAGTCTAGTTATTTATACCAACAAAACAATAAGCGCTAATGCAAAAGCTTATATGCTAGATCTTTCAGAAAGCTCTAATATGAGCTTCAATGAAAAATATGCCTAAAAACAATCAAAACAAGATGTTGGATAGTTCATCTAAATTGAATTAGAAGAAAGTTGAAATCTATAAGTGGACATCGACCAATGACTTAATATTTCCTAATTACTTAACAATATCATCATTTGTCGAGTAATTTAGCTAGAAGAACCTAGAGTCTTATGCTAATTCGGTGAACATATAATATCAACACTCTATTATCAATGAATCATTGAAGTGCTCTCTAAACGTAAACATAATTAAGTGTCGAATAACATCCCAAAAGTATCCCAATTAGATAATTAAGTGCTATGATATAAACTAGATTCCATGTTAGATCTTCCTGAATGCTAATTTGATTATGCTTCGAAGAGCTCAAATGCAATGTGAAACTTCCCTAATTTGATTATAGATAGTTACTAAGGACACCGTTATTTTATTAAAGTTTTGATTGATAGGACTTTGAAGCTTGAAACCTAACTATCATCAATGATCTTAAAGTGAATCCATTAAGATCGATAACACTTTATGGCCAAATATAACGATGAAAATTCAAAATTCTACTTATTGATGAATCCCTTGTAATCAAGGCCATTGTAATAGGGTTTATGCCTTCCAAAAAGACATGTAAAATTAAATGTGTAGAAAAAGGGATTAGGAGTATTTTTAAAGTCCTTGATCAAAGGTTTTGATAGTTTTTTAAATACTTCAATCAAGGTTAATTAAGCCCTTGATCGAGGGATGTCATGGGTAAGGAAAATAGCTCGATTAGGCTATTGCTATTAAAATTTCTATCCAAAATTTCCTTGTTATAAAATAGAATAATAAATTAGGAAACAACTCGGATCCAAAATTTATTATAAAAACTTTATCCAAAATGTTTTTAATAAGGTTTTTTGGCATTATTTTGTATAAGTTTTTATTTTGATTACTTCTCATTATTTTAAATATTTATATTAAGTTGATTTATTTATGAAAGTAAATTAATTTTCCTATTTATTATAATAAGATTGTATAATTATAATTAATAATTATAACAAGGTCTAAAATTAATTTCAAACCTGATTACAAAACCCTTTATCATCCCCTCTTTTCACCTTTCTCTTACATGCTCACAGATATAAACTTAGTGCCATTTGACGGATAACTACAACCCGATGAGAAAGATAAAAATAAACTTTAAAAGGATTAAGTTCACATTAAATAAGGGATTGTTTTAAACAAAGACTAGTTCAGAATGTTTTAGAAGTTTCCAATTCTTGAGATGTATTTCATCGTGTTGGAGTTGTGACTATGTTTGAAGAAGTTCAACTTTGACCTACAAAACTTATAAACAAGTTAGAATACTTTTTTGAGTTCCTTTTTTGAATTTGATTGTGTTGTTAAGAGCACTGAGTATTAAAGTAATTAATAACTCTAATAATTATTGAATTTGAGTCATCTAAAAAATGAATGTGGCATCATTGTGTAAATAGGTCCTTATTACAATTGACTTGACAAAACATGAGGGATTTCTCATCAAACTTCAAAATTCAGTTCCTTTGGATAATTCCCATAGGTTCATTAAGGCCCAAAGAACTAGAGGGCTATGGTACCATGTTAGAATATGCAATAAGAATAACAATATGAAAAAAAACTTACTAATCAACTCTCATATTATTCACATGAGCAAAAAATATATAGTAAAATGGGTGATTATCTTTCATAGAGAAATTTTCCCTAAATCCTAAAACTTTGCATGTAAATTACGCCAGTTTATCCTAACATCCTGACTTAGTCATCACCATCACTTGATGATAAATCGCTATTATCTTAAACTAATAACACAATTAAAGGTAAAAAAAGACTTAATGATTGGTAACATGAGCCTTACACTAACAATTTAGCATATTCAAAAGAAAGAGAATATTTGTAAATATTTTTAGGAATTTAGTTGGCTCCCTTGTTACTAAATAATGTGACATATGGTATGTATAGTAAATAATATATTAATAATTCCTTAGAAATATTATAGCCTGGCATTTTTATAAGATATACAAGTAAATAAGAATAAAATATTGAACATGATTTAAATGTTTGTCAATACTGGTTAAGATATTTAGGTTTAAATTTGAAAAATACAAGTTAGCAACTCTAGCACTAAAATAACAACCTATAATTATTTAGTGTCAATGATATAATTATTTACAATGTCAAATCATATATTTATAAAATTCTCCCCTTAATTGCTATGTATTTACAAGGATAGACATTTAAATATTTCTTTAAAGACCAATAACAATTAATATATTAATTATTTTCAAAATATCTTATAAATAGGACAATAGTTTCTATGCAATGAATTGTAATATCTTTAACCTTACCACAATGAATAGTAATATCTTATAATATCTTTAACTTTACCAGTGATGAATCATTTAGTGGCATACATATCTGAGACTATACAACCTTCGAGCATGATTGTTATGTGTTTACAAGGATAGGCATTTAAATATTCCTTTAAAGACCAATGAAAATTAATATATAAATTATTTTCAAAAAATCTTATAAATAAGACAATCATTTCTATGCAATAAATTATAGTATCTTTAACCTTACCTCAATGAATTGTGGTATCTTTAACTTTACCAGTTATGAATCATTTAGTGGCATACATATCTAAGACTATACAACCTTCGAGCATGATTGATGCTCAAACGGAACACTATACACAATTTAACACTTGCGAATTGATACCAAATGTGACTACATGATTTAGACTCGTGTGGTTGCATGGAAAAAATATAATAGACTGATAGATTCTAAACATTTTGCCAATATATAAATAAGGTTGTGGGTGATTTTGAGGCCTACAATCATGTGTTTTGCCAATATGTAAATAAGGTTGTAGGGGCTTTTGAGGCCTACAATCATGTGTTTTGGTTGACACCGTGACTTACAGTTAACAAAGTTTACACTCCTTTCTTCCAAGACCTCTGCGCACACCAGCATCGAGAGCTGACAACTAGATGTGTATGTCCTAGGCTAGGTGCAAGATGATGCAACCCAGGTTATCAAGGAATGAACCGTGCATCCCCAACAAGATTTGGGGTGTGTTCCTTGTTATGACAGCATTCCCAATTGTTACAACTGTCATCAACACCTTTAACAGGGATCATGTGCATCGACCCCAGAACAAGATCTAGCGTTTGAAACCCGTTCCCCCAAAATTAAAAACTATATATATAATAGTGACACCACTACCCAGATTTCAAAATTGGTGCACTCGCGAGTCGCAACCGTGCCCATGCACCCTGTTTTCTAAAGCATTGGGGTGTGTTCCTTGTTATGACAGCATTCCCAATTGTTACAACTGTCATCAACACCTTTAACAGGGATCATGTGCATCGACCCCAGAACAAGATCTAACGTTTGAAACCCGTTCCCCCAAAATTAAAAACTATATATATAATAGTGACACCACTACCCAGATTTCAAAATTGGTGCACTCGCGAGTCGCAACCGTGCCCATGCACCCTGTTTTCTAAAGCATAGCCTAATTCATGCTATGTATTGGATGAATACGAATTTTTGTCATATATTCATCATCTTATCCTAGTAGTTGTATACAATCTTGAAACGAACATCTGAATATAGCATCATCATTAAGGTAAATTAAAGATTCCCCACTCCAATTATTTAATTTATTCTGCTTGTTTGAAAGCAACTCCCTAAAAGATCTAGCTTCATGATTGCTAATAAAAGTACATGAATTTTGATATTCCATTTTGTGTACTTACACAACTTTTACATAAACCCCACCTCCATGGTGATTGAATTTCCACATACAGTTCTTGCAGTTCAATGCATTATCAACATAAATACCCATTTTTCGCACATCTTCCGCCTTCAATATCCTGTTAAAGTTGTCTGGAATCCATTGATACCCACACAAACGATTCAATAGTCAATGTGAACTAGTGTCTACAATATCAACTGCTGTAAGGGTTTGGTGGTTGATTACATCCATTTCCGATTAGAATTGTTGTCAACACATTCTGCAGTATTTTATTACATTTAGACTAAATACTTAGCTTTTGGTTTATTGACTTTCTTTTTCCCTTCTTTCATGCCTTTCATTTACTAAGATCTATCTTTTTGTCTCTTCAAAAATAATGCTAGCAGAGTCCTTTCCAAAAGTAGCAGGAGGGTCTGAAGTATGCATAATGACCCACATATGTTGGCGAAACAGGTCAATAAGAATGCTGTTTGAGTGTAAATCATCTCTATAGTGTTAACCAAATGTTATGTAGTCTTTAATCCCCAACTCCATTCAGATTTCTGCATCATAATGTCTTTGACACCAATAGATGATTAATGTAATGCCACTTAACTGAAGTCTTCTCGATTATCTCAATTGCTTTTGAAGCAATTCCACAACCTTAGTTGTTGTCATGTAGTAACCCTGCTACTATACAACGCATTCAAGAAGTTCACTGCAAGTTAGCATCTGGAGCGCGCCTGACTGTTGCGTTGGGTTCCAGAATAAGAAGATGAGACCACCTGCAAAGGAGAAGCATGCTATAAGCTTCCGATTCCAAAGTTAAAGCAAATGAGTAACTTGACACATATTTAGCTGAAAAGGTGAAAACAAACTTCAACATCTGAGATTCTAAGACATCGTGGCATTTCAAGGATTCCAGTTGAAGATTAAGTTTTGTTTCTCTTGGCAACAACATTGTGGTCCGCACAATTTTCAATTGAAAGTTCTAAAGACACGAGTTTGCAACGTCAAGGGAAAAGACCTCAATAACCTAAGTGTTGTAAAAAGACCGAATATGATTTTGTGAGATTTTGGTCACAAATTCGTATAGCAATGAGATCGCAAAGTGAAAGCTCAGTAGTCCTGAAAGATGGCTAAATTCCACATCTAGTGACACAGTTTTGTCGTCAATGTGAATATGAAAAATTGCAATAAGTTTTTAGCAAAACCAACGAAGACACGAGTTAAATTTCACAGCAGCAATAGTATACTTAATTTGATGTTCAGAAAGAGTGAAAATGTAAGAGTTCTAGCAAAGCCATGTAACATTGCCTTGCCTGCTTAAGTACGTTAAAAAGGGCATACTAGAGAGATATAGAGAGATAATTTACATAAGGGGAATAGGCAGTTAAATACAATGCTCCACCGAGCTTCTGAGATGTGGGAGCATGGAAACACATCCAGGGGACATGTGGAAGCACGAACAAAATTCTACAGAACATCATAGGGCACGTCATGGTCTCCAACAAAGGGGAAGTTTCCCAAGATACTAAAAAACAATATTAATTTTTAAACTATATGGAAACTGAAATATATATCATTGCAATCTTTTACATAACAATGTGCTAACAACATACATCATTACATGTAGCATTATAAATCACAAATGACAGATGTAATGATTTAACATAACATAATAACCACAATTCACAAAGCATTCACCATCATTGTATTTCTCACTATATTTTGAAAATTTAGAAGATATAGATCTAAGTCTTAAGATAAATGATCTAAGAACAGGGCAAATGAAATGCGCATCATTTCTCAAGGAAATGCCACACTAGTCTATACATCCAATGGCTGCACGAAAAAATAATGACTAGCAATGGAAATGTTGCCATCTGAATCAAAATCATTTGCATTCTCATGAATACTTATTGGCACACCAACCAACCCAAGTCTGCCCCATTAAGTCCCTCCTCGTCAATCTACCTGTGCAGTAGGTTTACATTCATTTTATTTAAATTTTTATGCTTTGTTTGTCCTTTTTCCCCCAAAACAACAAATTTTAATCAAAAGGGAGCATGAGAGTCTTGTTTATTGCGGGGGGTGTTCTCTATTTTGTCCTCCCAAATGCACTAAAGGGGTCCATTCATTTATTGGACAAATTTGTCCAACTTTGACTAAAGTTGTCTTTTTCAACATTTTTAACTTGGTCAAAAGAGAGTTTGACTTTATCAACAAGACCAACCCACAATATGTGATTATATTTCATCATCATTCAACATATTGATGTCTTAGAAGCCAATTTAATCTTTCAAATGTATTTCTCAACTCATATGGACTATTAGGCATTAATTACAATGTTCCCCCAACATTCCGGGATGACGGGACGCAGGTTCGGGGAGACGCACATTCGGGACGTGTGGAGACCACCCCCAAATTTTAGAGAAATTCAGCGGGAACGGCGGGACGCGATAGTCATACAAAAATTAAAAATATTAAAAATACAAACTCAACAATAACAAACATTCATCATTCTGGAATCTGCAATCATACAATGTAAATGCAAAATTCAAAGTTCAAACACATTACAGGATTCATCAAGATTATCATTATATTAATAATAATTTATAAATATATTATATATCAATATGAATCTATGATTAACATGCACATCATATTTGATAATCTTCAAATTTGACTTTTAAGTGATTGAAAAAATGAATCAATGATATTAGATAGTATGATACTGTATTTGTTTCACGACCATTGATAGTTTAGAATTATATAATATACTTTAGGTTAGACATTGTAAACTAGATTTAGTTTTTATTATTTAGTTTTTAATATTTTTGTTTATGTTTTAAATTTAAAATTTTATTATTATTTAGTTTTTAATATTTTTTATGTTTTAAATTTAAAATTATAATATATAAGTTTATAACTTTATAAATAATAAAATTTTAAGTTTTATTAAATGGTTTTAATTTTTTTAAATGATTTATTTAATTTTTTTAAATTAAGAAGAAGAAAAAAATTTCGAATTTTCGAGGAAGTTTCGGAGTTTCGGGGCAGGACGCCCACAAGTCTCGACGAAGTTTCAGAGTTTCGGGCGGGACGCCAAGAAGTCCCCCCAAGTTTCGCCAAGTTTCGCCGCCCACCGAAATGTTTTGGTCTGCGTCTCACCAAGTTTCGCCAAAAGGGGGACGTCCCGAAACGTTTCGGATGGAGTTTCGGAGTCCCCGAGACACGAGAAACGCCGAAACGCGTCCTCGTGTAACACTGATTAATTAATGGTTTTTCATAAGTTTTCAATTAAAATTGTCAAAGTCCAACATTACTAACTTGGAACAACAAATAAATAAAAAATTCAGATCAGTTTTTGGCATGGTATGGATTGGTATTGGTTAGTAAAGCATTATGGACTTTATCCAAGACAACTTTCAAGTGTTTCTCTCATGAATTCATCAGTCCAATTAATAAGTGATACTAAAAAAACTTCCTAAAGTCTCATTTAAAGATTGCCTAAATATGACAGATAATAATTTAAATAGCAACAGGAAAATCTAATTGGACAAATAATGAAGTGGATCATTACCAAATGTGAGGAAGATGTCCAATTAGAAAATTGAGGAAAAATTACCCATGTTTTGAGCACCACAAAATGGAGATTTTGAGGAGGCGAATTTGCTCAAGGAGGGGAAATTTCAACATAGTAGATCATCTCATATAGCCCACTAAATCCACTTCAGCCATTTCTCATTGATGAGGCAACATCCATACATGTTTTCTTTCGCATTTTTGACACTTAGGCATCTTTATTTGGCCAACATAACAAAGGGGGTGAATTAGAGGAAGGCACACTTGGCCATGTAAAAACTCAACAATGTAAAATGTAATTGTTGTCACTTCCATAGCAACAGGGCTACTATGATGCAGATTAGCTTGTCAGAGGCATGAGCTAGTCCTATTACATGAGCAGCATATGATAATCAGAGGTGGAGTTATATTTTCCGAATTCACAGGATGCAAATCATTTATCTAGTTCCCCTTGTCATGACTTAGCCCTTTATGACTCCAATTGAGATTGTATTGGAAGGGTTATGGTTCACTAAACAGAGCAGCAGTTGGTGCAATTTCCTTTGCCATCATTCAGTCAGAGTTGTGCTTTACGATTATTCAGAGACAAGTATATGACTGGGCATGTACACAACATGTATTTGGTGTTATCATTTGTCTCTTTTACCTATCTTAGTAGCTTTGACTTGGCATTTAGTGACATGTGGTGGTGATCTTGTGTTGTTATCATGTTTATTATTGACTTGTTATCATGATGGCTGAATAGTTTTGATTGTGAGTCTTTAGTATATGCTCACTCGTATTTCCCACCTTATACAAACCTGATTATCATCCTTCACTTCTTCCATCCATCCAGTCTACTTCCATTTTGATTTTTACCTTTGGATTATGACTTGGACTTGTAAGATTGATGAGCCTTCCCCCATTTTGACCTCTGTGCATGATGGACTACATGTTTATTTGTCTCAACTCTGGAGTGTGAGGTCCTTTTTAGTCCTCAAAGCAAGCTATTCCTTATGAATGAAATGCATCAAAAAACATAAATGGTATATCTAAAGGATGCAAAGACAACTGCGATTAGTTGTGTTTTTAAACAATAGGCCTAAATGAAATGAAAGTAAATAAACTAGTCAGTGGCCAAGAGATAAGCACTCATCATTTGTATGATGTAAGGCCATTTGCCCCTACAAGGAAACAAGGTGGCAACAATGTCGGAGCTATGACCATTCGCTAGCGACAAAGCTAGGTCAAGTCATTATCTGGGGCTTGCAAGGCTATCCAGGGCCCCTGCCCTTGGAGGCTGGCTAATAAATCTTGTGAGTTGTGAAATGTTTTGAAAGTTAAATCATTTGAATTTGTGAAAATGATACTTGTTAGAGTCTACTAGAGGCAGCCCCATTACTCTGTTGAATTTTTAGCATTAGCATGAATACTTTAAAATTTGCAGACTAACATATAACAAATGACAAGTGCAGTAAACAACATCAACACACTAAACACAAGAGTTTTTCACTGGGGAAACCTTTAAAGGACAAAAACCCCAAAAGCATTAGTAATTCATCTCGTAAATGAGATGACTAAGTTCTTCAATGAATTCTCACAACCCTAATGGGTTTGTACCACAGATCCAAAATTTACAGAAGATAATTTTTCGCAGAAAAAAATCCAAACTAGGGCTTCAAGCCTTAGTTCCTTCCTGCTGCCCAAAATCCAAATCTGCCCATATTTTCTCTTTCACAGCCTGCCTGGATCTGTTTTAGGCCTGCCCGAGCCCTGCCCGGATCCTCTAGTCACTTGCCTGAAGTCTGCCTGGTAACTACTGCCCTGCCTAGATATGTTGCAGCTCTGCCCGAGCTGCCCGAGGTCTACCCAACCTTGTTTTATTATGCCCGAGGTCCTTACGGGATGGCCTGTATGCTGCCCGAGGGTCTGTGTAGACCCAGCAGCCCTCACAAGCCTGCTAGCTACTTCCTGAGGCCCTTACAAATATGCCTGTAGGCTGCCCAAGGGTCTGTGCAGCCCGACAGGCCTCACGGATATGCCTGTAGGCTGCCGGAGGGTGGGTAACAAACCCGGAACCCTCCCGGGCTGCTGCTGTAGGCTGCGCGAGGGTTTGGAAGGGGGGTCGAGCCCTAGAGGAGGCTGCCCGGAGAAAGAGGGGAAGCTGCTGTGAGAGAATCAAGCTGCCCGTGAAGACCGGTAGCTGCCCGATGAAGACTAAAGGCTGCCCGGAGAAGAAAAGAGGCACTAGGGTAAAACCCTAACTCATAAAAAGATGAAAGACTGATACTGCTCTTTGTCAATGAAACCCTAGTTTAGGGTTTTTACTTCAATAGGTGTGAATGGCCTAGCTAGACTCATCCATGCTAGGGCATAATCACAAAACAACTTTCTTCTTCCTAAACCAGCGAATTTTTCTTCTTGGAGCAGTTGTACCTGTGATAGCAAGTGTGTGTGAAATAATGAAATGGATTGATCTTCTTTTATAGCCTTTGAGTCACCTGTAAGTGGACCAGAACCCAAAAGAACAAAATAATATTATTTTATTCTTACTAAAGGTATTTTTGCTCTTTCACTTTGACACCTTAGTGGTACTAAGGGTCCTTACGTATTTTAGACTTTTGCTTTAGCGTTCTTCAAGTGCTCTATGGTCAAAACAAGTGGTCATGGTGGTCCTTCATCTCCACTCAAAGTACATCATCATAAACAAAGAGAATTACTAATGCTTTTATCTCACGCTTGGTGTGACACCAAGATCGGATACTGAGGTGTCTTAACCAAGGGTAGCTAAGCCTTGGAGAAGATCACAAATCCCACTGATCGAGGGTCAGAGTGTCACACATGCCCAGACTCAGTCTAGGGCTTATAGTGTAATCCTGGTAATAGACCAGGTGCCTCAACCATAGGTTGCATAATTTGACACAAGATCAAATACTTGGTAACAGACCAAGCACCTCCATTCTCCCGGAGAATGGCCCTCAGCCCCAGGTTGAGCCCCTAGTCTCGAACTAGGCTAAATCCCTGGTAACTAACCAGGTTCCTCCATTCAAAGAATGGCCACTCAGCTCTAGGTTGATTCCCACAGTGCTAGACTGATTCCACATCCTGGTCCCGGACCAAATGTCACCATTCAACAGAATGGTCACTCAACTCAAGGTTGAGTTCCCCAGTGCTAGACTGGTTCCATATCTTGGTCCCGGACCAGATATCCCCATTTAATAGAATGGTCATTCAACTCAAGGTTGAGTCCCCCAGTACTGGACTGGTTCCACATCCTGGTCTCGGACCAGATGTCTCCATTCTCTTAAGAGAATAGCTCTCGATGTTGCTCAGAAAAATCAACACTCTTTCTCAACGAGAGATGCATTCTCTGCCATGCCAAGCTTGTCACGAAAGTACACGAACTTTGTTGCTGTCAGAGGCTTGGTCAGGATATCTACGATTTGTTCATCCATACGAATGTACTGCAACTTTAGACCACCTCTTTGCACTAGGTCTCTGATGAAATGATACTTCATTTCAATGTGTTTCGATCTGTTATGAAACACCGGGTTCTCTGAAAGCTTAATGCAACTCTAATTATCGCAATGGATGATCGTTGAGTTAAGCTTTCCACCGAACAGATCAGATAGAAGTTTTCTGAGCCAAACTGCTTCCTTGCAGACATCACTTGCAGCAATATACTCTGCCTCAATTGTATTCTGAGCTATGGAACCCTGTTTCCTACTAGACCAAGAGATCATTGCAAATCCCATACTGAAGCAGTAACTAGAGGTGATTTTACGGTCTACTGCACTGCCTACCCAATCTGAATCAGCATATCCTGCTAATAATAATCCACTGATGGAAGTATACCTTCGCCCATAAGTGATAGTACCTCGCGCATATCTGAGTACGTGTTTAGCAGCTACCCAGTGTATGTGCTTCGGATCGGACATGAACTGACTTAAAGAATTCACTGTATAACAGATATCTAATCTCATATGTACGAGATACATCAAGGATCCAATAAGTTGTCTGTACAGAGTAGAGTCCACACTTTGTGAACTAATGGTTGAGTCACGCAACTTTGTCAAGTTGGTAGTCATGGGTATGCTCATGGACTTGCAGTCCTGCATCCCAAATCTCTGCAAGATGTCCACTGCAAACTTTCCTTGTGTCAGAAAAATCTCGCCTGGCATTTGCCAGACCTCTAAGCCAAGGAAATAATGCATCAAATCGAGATCCTTCATCTCAAATTTAGAGGTAAGCTCTCTCTTACACTATTCTGTCAACTGTCCTCACCTGTAAGAAACAAGTCATCCACATATAGAACAAGGATCAAGATATGATTATGAACAACCTTAGAGTACAAGTTGGAGTCAGCTGTACTTTTGGAAAACCCCAAGCTGTGGAGAAATCCATCCATTCTCACATACCAGACTCTTGGAACCTGTTTCAGTTCATACAAGGCTTTCTTCAGTTTACACACATGGGTCTTATTCCCATGAGTCACAAAGCCTTCAAGTTGTTCAATATAGACTTCCTCCTCAATTTTTCCATTGAGGAAGGTTGTCTTTACATCCATCTAATGTAACTTCCATCCGAATACTGCAGCAAGAGAAATGATGGTTCTAATGGTAGTATACCTGGCAACGGGAACAAATGTCTCATCATAGTCAATGCCTTCTTTCTGAGTGAAGCCACGAGCTACAAATCTGGCTTTAGACTTCTCCACACTGCCATCAGCAACATGCTTGATTTCGTAAAGTCATCTGGATGTCACCACTGACTTTCCTGTTGGTCTAGGAACAACTTCCCACACATCATTCTTCATGATTGAACTGTACTCTTCAATCAAGGCATTAACCCATACCTGTTGACTTATTGCTTCTTCGTACGTGGAAGGTTCTGCACTAATGAGTTGGCTCATAAGACCAGACTACTTCTGTGGTCTTATGCTTTCTCTGAAAGTCCCGGGAGGAGCTTTATGCTTCTCAGCTTTCTTGTACCATTTCTCGGTACCAAGCAGGTTTTCTTTTGGAAGGAGGAACTTCAAGCAGTTCTTCTGGTGGACTTTCAGTGTCCTCAGGTGCATCTGAAATTTGATCCTCAAATTCCTCTTCCTCCCTCTAAACTTCTGAATCTGGAAACTCAAGGGGAGGTACTTCATCTTCCTTTGAAAGCTCTTGTGTTTGACGAAACATAGCTTCCTCATGGAAGATCACATCTTTGCTGACTTCAATGTA
This sequence comes from Pseudotsuga menziesii, assembly GCA_001517045.1. Taxonomy (NCBI): domain Eukaryota; kingdom Viridiplantae; phylum Streptophyta; class Pinopsida; order Pinales; family Pinaceae; genus Pseudotsuga; species Pseudotsuga menziesii. The sequence continues at coordinate 1,493,251 of LPNX010455372.1, read as the reverse complement.
CCTCTATCCAAGTACATAAATGCGGTAGGCCTTCGAGCTGTCACTATAACCGACAAATATACCTTTCTTACCAGAAGGCTCTAGCTTAGCCCTCTTTTCTTTTGGCACATGAATGTAAACCGGAGTGCCAAATATCCTCATGTGGTCAACTGCAGGTTTCTTTCTGGTGAAGACTTCTTCTGGAGTCTTCTCCCCCAAGATAGCATGAGGGCTTCTGTTATGGATATACATAGCAATACATGCAGCTTCAACCTTCAAGGATAAAGGAAGATCTATATCGGTAAGCATGGCTTTAGCAGCTTCACAGATCGTTCGGTTCTTCCTTTCTGCAACCCCATTCTGCTGAGGGTTGTACGGTACTGTCAGCTCTTTCTTGATTCCTACTTCTCGGCAAAAATCATCAAACTCATTAGATTCATACTCACCTTCATTATCTGATCTCAAGATACAGATGTGTCTGCCAGTCTGATTTTCAATCAAAGCCTTGAACTCTTTGAACCTGTCAAAAGTTTCACATTTGGCCTCGAGGAAGTAAATCCATGACTCCTGAGAGTGATCATCTATGAACAAGACATAGTATAAACACCCACTCGAAGAGGGTGAAGACATAGGCCAACAAATGTCAGAGTGAATCAAATCTAAAATGCCTTTAGATCTATTCTTGCTTTTGGAAAAGGATTTCTTAGTGTTCTTACCTAGAGCACATCCTTTGCAAATTCCATCATGTTTTAGAGATACCTCGGGCATACTCGTGACCATCCTCTGCAAGCCTTGGAGAGTTGTGTAGTGAAGGTGTCCAAACCTTCTATGCCACAGCTCAGATGGATCAACTGTATGATGTACCAAAGCATGAGTGGAATCTTCGGAAGCCTTGTAAAGGCCTTCCCTCTCGAACCCCAATCTGTACAGCTGAGCTTAACTTTTCATTCTTTGCCCATAGTAGGACCTTCTTGTCCATGAAAAAGACTCTATAGCCCTTGTCCTCTAAGCCAACAACAAATAGAAGATTCTTCTTCAAACCAGGAACATATAAGACATCATCAATATGTAAAAACGTACCTGAATCAAGTTGAAGTGAAGTTGAGCCAACTCCTTCAATCTTGTAAGTGGAGTCATCTCCAAGTTCCACCTGTGTAGTGAACTTCTTCTTTCTATAACTGGTGAGAGCTCCACGGTTTCCTGTCATATGCTTGGAGGCACCACTATCCACTAGCCATGAGGTAGCACTGTCTGTGATGGATCCAAAGAAAGCGAAGATCAGGTAGACCTCTCTTCTAGGTTCGTCTTCTTTGTTAGCCCTAGTGTTCTTGTTCTTAAGTTCTTCTTCTTCTTCTGCAGCAGACGCTTGAAACCTTCTTTTGAATTTCTTCTTGGTCCACCTGCAATCCCTGACAAAGTGCCCAAACTTGTGGCAATAATAACATTCCACTTTTGAAACATCAGAGAAACCTTCTTTTGAATTTCTTCTTGGTCTGCCTGCAATCCTTGACAAAGTGCCCAAACTTGTGGCAATAATAGCATTCCACTTTTGAAACATCAGAGTACTTACATTGAGGTTTCTTACTCTTCTTTTGCTGAGGGGAGGATTTCTTGAACTTCTTTTCTTTGCTGCTAGTGCAAGCTTTCCTTCCTTAGTTTCCTTGCGTGAAGTCCTTCCCTCTTCTTCCAAGCAATCATGCCAAAGTATTTCAAAGTTTGTATGATTCTCAAGTCCACTGACAGATGCCAAGAATGTTTCCCAAGAGCTTGGGAGACTATTGACCACAGTCTGCACAAGGTCATCAACATCAACAGTAATATGAATAACAGTAACTTGATCCCTTACCTGTGCAATCTTGATGAAGAAGGGTCCAATCCCTTCATCCTTGTTCATCTTCAATGTTCGAAGCCTTTTCTTCAAGACTCTCTTCTGACTGGGAGCCTTCTTCTCAGACAAGTTTGCCAAGGTGTCAAAGCATTCTTTGGCATTTTTTAATGCTGTGATGTTGGGCATCACAGTTTCTTTGACAGAATCATAGATGATCCTTCTAGCCTTAGCCTGCTTCTTCTTTTAAGCAACTCTGCCAGCATTAGATGTTAGCTCTTCACTGACGTTGAACACAATGTTATTAAGGTCATTTGCTTCTAAAACAGTTATAAGCCTAGTTTTCCAGGAGTTGTAGTTGGTTGAACCTTGAAGCTTCTTTTCTGGTCTGAAGATGTTGATGGCCATCTCTGCTACTTAGTCAAATGTCAAGTATGCAAAATATCCCAAGGTCTAGGAAGACAATAGCAATTTCTTTTTACTGGGTCTGCACATGCTAAGCTCTGATACCATGTTGAATTTTTAGCATTAGCATGAATACTTTAAAATTTGCAGACTAACATATAACAAATGACAAGTGCAGTAAACAACATCAACACATCAACACACTGAACACAAGAGTTTTTCACTGGGGAAACCTTTAAAGGACAAAACCCCAAAAGCATTAGTAATTCATCTTGTAAATGAGATGACTGAGTTCTTCAATGAATTTTCACAACCCTAACGAGTTTGTACCACAGATCCTAAATTTACAGAAGATAATTTTTCATAGAAAAAAATCCAAACTAGGGCTTCAAGCCTTAGTTCCTTCCAGTTGCCCAAAATCCAGATCTACCCGGATTTTCTCTTTCACAGCCTACCCGAGCACTGCCCGGATCCTTTGCTCACTTTCTCGAACTCTGCCTGGTTCCTGCTACCCTGCTCGAATCTGTTGTAGCTCTACCAGCCCGAGGTCTGCCTGAGGCCCTTACGGGCTGGCTTGTATGCTGCCCGAGGGTCCATGCAGACTCGGCAACCCTCACAGGCCCGTTGATTGCTGCCTGAGGCCCTTACGGGTATGCCTATAGGCTGCCCGAGGGTCTGTGGATCCCTGACAGCCCTCACGAGTATGCCTGTAGGCTACACGGAGGAGGGGCAGTTGTCGTGAGAGAATCAAGCTTCCCATGAAGACTGGTACCTTCCCGGTGAAGACTGGAGGCTGCCCGAAGAAGAAAAGAGGAGCTAGGGTAAAACCCTAACTCATAAAAAGATGAAAGACTGTTGCTGCTCTTTGTCAATGAAACCCTAGTTTAGGGTTTTATTCAGTAGGTGTGAATGCCCTAGCTAGACTCATCCATGCTAGGGCATAATCACGAAACAACTTTCTTCTTCCTGAACCAGTGTGTGTAATAATGAAATGGATTGATCTTCTTTTATAGCCTTTAAGTGACCTAAAAGTGGACCAAAACTCAAAAGAACAAAATAATATTATTTTATTCTTTTATCACTTTGACTTTTGCCTTTAGTGGTACTAATCGTCTTTTCGCACTTTCACTTTGACACCTTAGTGGTACTAAGGGTCCTTATGTATTTTAGACTTTTGCTTTAGCCTTCTTCAAGTGCCCTGTGGTCAAAACAAGTGGTCATGGTAGTCCTTCATCCCCACTCAAAGCACATCATCATAAACACAGAGAATTACTAATGCTTTTATCTCACACTCTGTGTGACACCAAGATCGGATACTAAGGTGTCTTAACCAAGGGTAGCTAAGCCTTGGAGAAGATCACAAAGCCCACTGATCGAGGGTCAGAGTGTCACACATGCCCAGACTTAGTCTAGGGATTATAGTGTAATCCTGGTGATAGACCAGGTGCGTCAACCATAGGCTGCATAATTTGACACAAGGTCAAATACTTGGTAACAGACCAAGCGCCTCCATTCTCCCGGAGAATGGCCCTCAGCCTCGTGTTGAGCCCCTAGTCCCAAACTAGGTTAAAATCCTGGTAACTGACAAGGCGCCTCCATTCAAAGAATGGCCACTCAGCTCTAGGTTGAGTCCCTCAATGCTAGACTGGTTCCACATCCTGGTCCCGAACTAGATGTCACCATTCAATAGAATGGTCACTCAACTCAAGGTTGAGTCCCCAAGTGCTAGACTGGTTCCGTATCTTGGTCCCGAATCAGATATCCCCATTCAATAGAATGGTCATTCAACTCAAGGTTGAGCCCCCTAGTACTAGACTTGCTCTACATCCTGGTCCCGGACCAGATGTCTCCATTCTCCTAAGAGAATGGTTCTCGATGCTGCTCAGAAAAATCAACATAATCTACCCATTTGTGAGACATCACGTTTTCCTAGTGTCTTCTATCATGCTTATTGTCACTGTGGTGCCTTGTATCCTTTGCTACTCTAAGAGATCACATAGTCAAAGTATAACAAGTCAATCCCTTTGAACGCAGCCTTGTTTTATTCACATCACCCAACTTAGCATAGTAATCAGTTTTGTAAGTGAGCAGATGCCTAGGACTTCAAAATGAATTATGAAGCTATTTTAATGTAAGTCTAGCATTTATTATGTTATGATCACCACTTATTCACATCACCCAACTTAGCATAGTAATCAGTTTTGTAAGTGAGCATATGCCTAGGACTTCAAAATGAATTATGAAGCTATTTTAATGTAAGTCTAGCATTTATTATGTTATGATCACCACTATATATGTTGTTTATGTTTTAATTGGGCTATCAATATAGATAATGGAGCATTGTTAGTCCCTTATGCATACATAATCGGTTATTTCAGTGCTTGGTTATTATTTTGATCAGTTTGACTTGGTCAAAGTTGATTTTGGTCAAAAGGTGGTCCCAGGTGATTTTGGATCCGATGCTTCAATTTTGTGCTTTTGGCATCTATTCGTAGCCATTACAGTATTCCATGCTTCATTTGACCACTATATGCTCCAGATCATGGTTATTGTTTCTTATTACCAGTTATTATGGCTATATTTTATATGTTGGACATGGATGAGCTCATGGATAATTCTACAAGTAGTTATATGAGGTGCTAATAGTCACATTTATTGGATTTTCGGCCTCTGATTTCATATATGTAGTCAGATCAATGTTCCGGGAAAGGAAAGGAATGTTATTGACATTTTATTTAACCAACAATGTTATTGGCATATTAATTCATTATAAAGTGACCATAGCTTATCCAAGAAAATTGAATTGGCTAGTAAGGGGCTTGGAAATGACTTGGGATGTTATATTATTGTACCTTGGTGCTTCATGGGCCTTGCTTCACATGTTTTTATCACTTGATAGGCCACATGTTATGTTTCTCCCCTAGGAGGGGACGTCTTCTCCATGGGGGCACACTTATTGTTTGAGATCTTCATGGTTATCATGTTATATCATTGTATCTTTGTAAATGGGGGCACCTAGGTTGATTAAAGCCCCTAGGTAGCCTACCATATCATATCTGATCATTATTTTATATTATTATGGTGTACTTGGGGTACTCTAGAGCAAAATCGACCCCCATTTTTTTATGATAGCTTGATGTGATATGATCAGACTTTCTCCACCGTTGATTTAGATTGGTTATGATTTGATCCTAGCCCTCCATCATTTTGGAGCTAGGGATTTTGTATTATGAGTTCTATTTATTCATGAATTCATTCATTGTAATAGACTTTTGGCTCTTGTATATTCGACAATAGAGAGAAATTTTTTGGAGAGATCCTGTGTCTTCTTTAATTGGATGTTCTCATGCTTGATTGGAAATCAATTCTCTAAGACATTTGAGTAAATCTACGCTTGTTTTAAACCATATTTTGCATAGGCTATGTTTGTATTGCAGGTAGCGATTTGGTGGAGGGCGTTTTTGTGGGGAGACTCCATCTCTCCCTCTCCAATCAATCTTCAACTCAGGTAGTTTGCTCTTGCATCTTTTGGGATCATTGTGATGTTTTTGAGTTGTATTTCATTACATAGTTTCTCTATTTTTAAATCAAATCTAACTTCCGGTTGTTTGTTTTGCAAAAGAGGGGTACACTTACTTCATTGGCGAAAAGTCGATTTCACTTGGAACTCCATGGATGTTGCTCAAAATTTATACGAAGAGGAAAGATCATCATTTTGCATTTGGCAGCCGCAAGATTTTTGGGTAATCTCTACCATTATTTCTCTCATTTCAATTCCATTAGTCGCTTTAAACATTAAAAATTTAAAACCCTCGTTTTGTAGAAGTAGTAGATCAAGTCACCTTTTGTTGTTGAAACCGAAAACCCAAATTGGGATTCGCTTAAAACCCTTAGAGACCAAGTTTCACTCGAATCCGACTCCATTTACCCATTTACTGGCACTGGTCCTCTTTGGGGAAATTCTCCCTCCTTGGAAAGTTGATCATTTGGCTTGTTTGGTGATCTGGGTGTTGCTTGATATTTTTCTAGAGTTCATATCTTACATCAGTAACACATTTGAAGTGCCAATAATCCTATAAACCCTAGTTTATGGCCATACTTAATTTTATTGCTTAAACCCTAGTTGGAATAAATTTGGTATTTCTCTTTGGCACTTTATTACCCTAGATCTCAATAATAATCTTTATTATTGAGTGAAATCATCTCGATTGATCCTTTTCTACTTTGCTAAGCCTCTCAACTTGTCATTATCAGTATCACTTCAATAGTACCTAGAGATCTAGAGTTTCAATTCAAGGCATCGTTGTTTGGATTATCGTTTAGTTTGTTTGTGTGTGTCTTGTTTTGTCTGTTGGCCTTGGCTAACAAGGGTCTCCCCCTTGATCTTTCTCTTAGCTTGATCTAAAGTGACAGGAGCATATGGTGTGACAACTACTCTATCAGTAGTGGACAAGGCCCTTGCAGTGTCACTAGGTTTAGCTGCCCTTCCTATATAGTCCCGGATAGGATACCTTTTAGTGGCAGCTACATCTTGAGTGATAACATTTTTGGCGCCGTTGTTGGGGAGGTAGAGGCTTACCCATGGTGTCTACAAGTGGGATCTTTTCACGTTCATCTTCCCAATCATATCGCATCCAGCTTTACATTTGGTAGCTGCATTTTACTTTTGCTTAACTTTTTCAATCACTTATTTCTCTCTCTCGCAGTTTACTTGCCTAACAACTTATCCTTTGGTGAGTAGGATTATTAATTTTACCTCAAGACTACACAACAAAACTCCACTGAGGAGCGACCCCATAATCACGAAAGTATGTCTTCTCTATAACTTTTCTTTCAAATCCCCAACTTGGTTTCATGCCACCATTTTCATTGTTTAATGCCCAACCCAATTTACTTTCAGCTGTAAATTAGTCGATATTTCTCATAAACAATTTTGACAAAAACACATGAAGAATTTTTACAACTTCAATGAGCAAGAATAAAACACAGTCACACATAAAAAATCAAGCAATTATTTTTGGTCAAATTGACCCAGGCAAAACCCCAACATCTAGGGAAAACCTGTTCTTGAGAGATAATTTTATTTCTTCTATAAAATTAAAGTACAACAATTTCAAAACAGAGATAAACTTATCTCTTCCACAATGCTCAGCAAATGACTAAAAGCAAAAATTTAGAGTCCGGAATTTTCTGCCAACAAGCTACCTCGAAAACTGTGCCACAACTTAATTGTACTGTCTTTAATTTTTGTGCCTACTACTATATTGTACGACATGTACAGACCTCAAATTCTATGCTCACTGCTATACAAAATCACCTCGATTTTCGTGCCATAGAACTATACAGAATGCCTCGAAAAACCTTCTCATTGTTGTTCGGAACATCCTCGATTTTCGTGCCTAGAACAGTCTCAAATTTCGTGCCCCTGCTGTATGGACCTCAATTTTTGTGCCCAAAAATGTCTTCTGATTCGTGTTGTACAGAATAGTAGTTAATGCTGATGTACAGTCATTGGCAATCGTGCCCACTACTGCTCTCTCTCAGTCTGTGATTTCTCCTTCTTTGCTTTCCAATGTGTTGTCCGCCGATTGCACACCAGCAGTAGAAATCAATTAAAAGCTATCTCCTCACTTAGGAAAGTGGGAGAGGTGTGACCTTGGGAGCAAGCACAGAGCTAGGTACTGTCACCTACTCCTAGCTCCTCCGTTTAGGCTAACTCCTAACGAAGCCAAGGGGGGTAGTCCCTACAAAAGAGTTTTCTACGGCTCTTAAGTTGTTAAAAATGTATTTGAAGGTTGCGGATGCGGATGGGTGTTCTTTAGGAGTTATTGCGATTAGAAGGTGTTTTACTTATTATGAATATGAAGCAAGATCAAAAAGGCAATCCACGTTGCAATGAGAGATTAAAAGATGAATTTAAGTTCTAGACATCAAGTATGCATTCAGTGATAACAATTATATTAAGCCATAGACAGTTGATCATATAATCATGCAAAACAAAACACGGACCAGTGCCTTATGGAGTCGATGAAACTGATGTGCGTTGAAAGAAATAAACACAAGTCTGGAACTTAAACCAATGAATGTTAGGTTGTACGAGTGTTCTTGGTAAGTTTTAAAGATTTTAATGGTGATCTTGCTTAAGGTGTCTGGAAATCCTAACCAGAAATACCTTTAGTGGCTCCGTTCGAAGACATGACGGACCTGTCTGGAATCACAGCTAGGTGTTCAATAACTTAACCAACTGTGTCCAGATTGGGTTGCCCAGCGACCACACTTGGAATTTGCCCACTACCTGAGTATTTTATCGAGATAATGCCGGTGCGTTGGTTATGGGGGGAAAAGTTTTAATTGTGTTGTTATTGCGGTCTTAGCAAGTCCGTTCACCGTTCTAAGTACGAGGCCAACTCGAAAGTCGGCAGAGCATACTAGGTGAAGGAGACCAACGAAGTAAATTAATTAGAGGGAGTGTGAGTTGAAAGATTTTATTAAGTTAATTAATTAAACTCTCTGACAAAGAGCGCTCTTGACCTTGTCTTATGACAAAGGTTCAAGAGTCTTATCTAATCTAGATGCCTAATGCAAGGATTATGCAAGACTAATGATGCTCTCTGATAGAGAGTGCTCTTGACTTGTGTTTCTGCAAGTTCAAGAGTCTTACTTATTGATTAACTTGATTAAACAATATGATGCACAAAAATAAAATGAAGATGGTTTATTAAACTCTCCGACAGAGAGCACTCTTGATCCACCTTATGGTGAGATTCAAGAGATTTATGAATGTTAGGTAGTTGATTTGCTTATGAAAGATACAAAATTGAGAGATGAAGTAATCAACTTATTCAATGAATCAAATGTGCTAATCTAACAATTAGTGTTCTAAAAGAAATGATGCAAGTATTATGAGCACAAACACATCTAATCTAAGCACATAAGAAGATGAAAACAACACAAACCTCCCCAAATGGGGGAGGCTGAGAGTGGGGACTTAAAAACCCCACTCAAACAAAAGATAGGTTTATTAAGATTTTACAACATGCATTTAGGAATTCAACCTTTGAAAGGATTTTTGAAGGAAAGCATACAACTTATTATTATTGAACTTTACGTAAAAAAGGAGAGTGATTTACTTTTTATTCAAAACTTTTCTTCAAACTTACAAAAAAGAGAAAAGGAGAAAATAAAAGAGCAATGAGGATGAGGCAAAGGAAGGCTGAAACAAAAGAGAAAGGATGGGAGAAAGGGAGGAAGACAAAAAGCAATCAAAAAACAAGAAAATGGAAGAATAGGGCAGCAAACTAGATGACCAAAGAAATGCAAAAAGTAGTGAAAACGGGGCAGCAAGAGAGGAAGAAGATGGCTGTCATAAAAAGGCAAAAACAGGGCAGCGAAGAAAACAATCAAAGAGCTGCAAAAAGGGTGAAAACGGGGCAGCAAAAGAAGATGAAGACGGCTGTCCAAAAAGGAGAAAGATAGGGCCAAAAACTAGGGCAAAAGAGGGCTATCCAAAGTGAAGAAAAGAGGTTGCAAACTAAAGAGAAAAGAGGACAGTGAAGAAGAAAAGGTAAAGGCAAGCAAAACAAGGCAAGGAAGAAGAGGCTAGCAAGCAAGAAATCGAGAGAATCAAGGAGCAAATAAGAGAACTAGAAGAGGGAAGTTCGTAGATCCAGGGAAACAAGTGTGTTTTTTAATTTTTATTGATGGAAGGAAGGAGAAGCTCTGACTGTTGTGTCTCTTTCTTGGATTGGGAAGTGCTTAGAAGAACCTGCAAAGTGAAGGAGTTAGATGAAAAAAGCCGCTGGTTCATGAAGAAGAGCTTGATCTCAAGCTTGTTCTTCACCCTTGATGATCCCTGCAAAACCCTTACAAACAATATCAAATCCGAACAAGATACTCATAAACTAGATTGTTAGCCCTTCTAGAATATATAATGAATAATGATTTAATAATTGAAAAGGAAGGGTAAGAGAGATATAACCAAAGACAATGTGAATCCACAACTCCAATAACTCATGCATGGACCTCCAAAGTCACAACTTTATTCCAACTTCAAACAAATATTACAATAATTTTGGCAGTGTTCATGCCCAAAATCTCCATGAAGAAAAGAGTGCAAAGCACCTCTATTTATACAAAATACCAAGCCCCAGGGGGGCATTAATGAACCAAAGATCAGGCTCAATTAAGTGAGCTTGAACTGAGCTGAACCATAGCTGAAGTGAATGTTGAACTGCCAACACACCAAGATGCACTCACCACCAAATCGACAATCTCCACCAACCTCCACCCACGCAAGCTCCAATTTTGCTTGACGTCACCATCTAATAAATCAGCGCATGATCAAATCCTCACGTCATTCCTTCACGTGTTCTTTACCTTGAATTAAAACGCAAGCATGGGAAACTTATGCTATGGTTCAAACATTTACATTTATTTGGAGAGGGGCCTACCCAATCTCATACATCACCCTCACGCTTTATGCTAGCGTGAGCTCCTTTCACCATACGCGACCCTTCCCATGAAATTAAATCGTGACCACTACCATGCAATATTTTATTTGTACCATGGTTTATAATTAATAAGTTTTAAGTGGAGAGGGGTCCCACTTCATCCCACTCATCACATCTCATTAGCGTGAATCCCCTCATCCTCACGTCACATATCCTTTGACATAATTCAATTTCAACCCTTAAGCCAAAGATTGGATGCTTAATATATTTAAAAGGATCGCATGAGTATAGTGACATCATGCTAAGTCACTTTCCTCCTAAAATATTCAATTTTGACTTTAATCTGACTTTTTTAAAATTTTGACCAAGTGCCAAAATGTTCACTTTTAGCATTTAAATGCTATTCTGGTGCTCAATTAACTGAACGATGACTTACGGGGTGCTCTGACTGACCGAGTGATGGTGAAAGTGGCCCCTGGGGTAAAGATGCTCCGGGCTTGAAAATGAGCCCAACCATACCGAAAACGGACTCCGGATCACTCATTTATTACATTTTGAATTTTCCATTTAAACCATTAAAAAATGGCTTAAAAAACGGAAAAAAAAGAAAAAAAAATTTCACGGAATCCAACGAAACTCTAGGGGGACCTAGTAAATGTTCATACGACTCAATCGGAATGCCTAGCATGACAAACAACACTGACACGAAGGATCTAACAACCTCCCAAGGCTGAAACACCAAGACAACTACCCCAGCTTTGGAGGAGCGAGTGAAAAACTCTGAAATTATTGGTCGTTTATTCAACAGCCAATAATAACCAAGGGAAAAAACACTCTGGGCTAGTCAGCTTAATGCCCAAGTCCGGGAAGCCGAGCCTTTTATAAAAATTTAAATGCTAGGACATTTTTTACATTTTCCCCAAGGGGGTATGAACATGTATCTTACAAAAATAAAAAGCTTAGCCAAAAACTGGCTAACTCTGGAACACATTGAACTTCTGAACTCTGGAGATGAGCATTCATCATGCTCGATAACTGGCGGCTCAATAAGAAGTTCAACTATTGTACAAAATAGTTGGTAACACAATGCTCATGGAAAAAAAGGAATGAATCTCATTTGCCTTCCCTTGCCTTTTTGGTCTTTAATGAGGTAGCTGAATGGTCATCTAATCCAAGGGCCCAAATTTACTTAGATCAATGGATGAGAAATAATGTGCACTTTATTTCTCTGCAATTTTTTTTCCAAAAGGTCACTTGAATAACTAAAGTGAAACTAAAAACTCATCTCAAGTCATTAAATGCAATGGTCATGTTATTTTCCCCTTTTAAATGACTTAGGCAAAAAGTCACTAGGGAAACACTTTCCTAGGTACAAAAATCAACACTCCCTCTTACCAAGGAAGGTGTTCTGCACCACACCCAACTTGTCTTTAAGGTGAATGAACTTGCCTCTTCCAAGAGACTTCGTCAGGATATCTGCAACCTGCTCATTAATGGAAATGTATTGCAACTCCACAGCACCTCTCTGAACATAATCACGGATGAAATGATACCTGATCTCAATATGCTTTGACCTGTCGTGAAATACTGGATTCTCAGAGAGTTGAATGCAACTAAGATTGTCACAATAAATCATCACATGCCTCATCATTTGATCAAATAAATCCACCAACAACTTGTGAATCCATGGTGCCTCGCAACTAGCCTCACTGGTTGCCATGTACTCAGCCTCTGCAGAACCCAAAGCAACAGACTTTTGTTTCTGACTCAACCACGACAGTGCTACTGAGCCCAAACTGAAACAACATCTGAAAGTGCTCTTCTAGTCTGACACACTGCCTGCCAAACTGAATGCATGAAACCAATCAAACTAACCCCATCTGATCTCCTATAATCTAGACCATAATCTACTGTCGTTGCAAGGTATCTCAACACATATTTCACGGCAACCCAATGCACTCACCTAGGCTCCACCATGAACTGACTGAGAGTGTTCATTGGAAAACAAAAATCTAGCCTAGAGTTGACCTAATACATCAACGAACAAATGGGCTGACGATATAATGTAGGATCCACCAACTCTCCCTCAGAAGCATGATTGGTGACCATAGGTGTAGACATCAGCCTACAATCCTCCATCCAAAATCTCCTCAGAATATCTACTGCATACTTTCCTTGTCCCAGGAAAATACGACCAGGCTCCTGCCAAACCTCCAATCCCAAAAAATAGTGCATCAACCCAATGTCAGTCATCTCATACTCTGAAGCAAGATCTCTCTTGCAAACTGAAATAGGTTTCTCATCACCTGTGATAAACAAATCATCCACATACAACAAAAGAATGAGTGGATCATCTCCAACCATGATGAAATAGAGATTCAAATCAGCCTCACTCTTCTAAAACCCATCGACAACAAGTAAGAGTTTATCCTGGAATACCAAGCTCGAGGAGCTTGCTTCAACCCATGCAAGGCTTTCTTCATCCCACAAACATGAGACTCTCTCCCATGAATCTCAAAGCCCTATGGCTTCTCCACATAAACCTCCTCCTATATGATTCCATTGAGAAATGCAGTCTTCACATCCATCTAATGGATCTTCCAACCCATTTTTGCAGCAATGGAAATCAATGATCTAATAAAAGTGTAACGAGCAACCGGTGCAAAGCTCTCATCATAAGCAACTCCATCTACCTATGAAAACCCTCGCGCCACAAACCGAGCTTTGTATTTCTCCACGTTGCCATCTACAGTAGGCAGCCATCGAGAAGTCACCATTGACTTTCCCTCAGGTCTCGAAACAATCTCACAAACATCGTTCTTCATGATGGAATGGTACTCTTCCATCATGGCATCTCTCCAAACATGATGTTAGGATGCCTCCTCAAAAGTAGATGGCTCCAAATCAAGAAGACTAGCAACCAAGGCCATACCCAACCTATCTAGCATCACTATAGTCCTCACTAGTTCCTTGGGTGCTCCAAAATCCTTTGCTTCCTTCAAGGTTTCACGAAGCTATTTAGGCTTCCTCTTCCCTGAAGGTTGCTCCCAAACTGGTTTATCATCATCTGAAGAACTCCCAGAAGTAGATGGCCCAGCAACCTGTGGACCAAGAGCTAGTGAATCAGCCACTGGTGAAACTTGTGATCTGGTAGCTGCAAATGGTGAACCTGTGACCTAAGAACCAAAACCTGCCCCTGAAGTATCTACTGGATGAACCACTGAACCCACTAGGTCAAAATTTAAGTCACAAAATTGAAATCTACTTCCATAGATAATTGCACATTCCTAGGGTGAGTTCCACTCTGTTATTTTGAAGTCCAAACTGTGGAGAGAAGTGTCTAAACTTGAAAGCCGTGGTTTCTAGATTAGAGCATAAACAGTCTCTAGCAATGGCATTTATTCAGAACTGCTATGATACCATGTTAGAGTTTTATAACGTAGCAGTATAATTTTCATCTCTTTCAACTTTATATTCATTATTCACTTCTTCCCACAACCATAGCATTATTCATTTACAGTAGGAATAAAAGCAAGGATCACTGAAAGATAACCATGCACAAGAGATACAAAGATTTTTTCCTCGGAAACCCAAATGGGAGAAAACTCAACAAACTTCTCTCGAAAGAAAATCAATCCACTACAAGAACAATACCAATCATGAAGATTAATCCCTAGCACCAGAATGTGCTCTCCTTCCACAAGAAACCCTAAGAACGGTAGCAAGCCTTCAATAGAATAAGAGAACCGCAAATATTGCTCCTTTTCATCTTGGACAACCCAGCTAGATGATACACAATTGTGAGAAAGAAAAGTTTGTTGTAAATGTCAAATGAAGTGTGAGAACACTTCTATTTATATTCTTCTGTTGACTAGGAATTTCCACAATTAGGTGGGTTTGTACTTTTACTTATCTTTTATTTATCATCAAGCCGACTTATCATTTTTGTCTTCTAGGGTCAATTTACCCCTTTTAAAGGGTTAGTTGTGTTCTTTCTTGTTTTCCATTTTCTCTAGGACTTCTTCAGTGGATTGTCTTCACTTCATGGATATTTCTTTATCATTGAAAAGTTCTCCTCGTTGATGTCTTGACACATGCGGTTATATTCTTCCCCAAGAGCTCTAATGTTGATGCGACCATACTCTAAGAAGTTTCGAACACTTCTTAGAGCCAATTGTCAACTTCAACATTAGATTAGACTTTGTCTAATATACAAGGAGATACCATCTCCTTGTAACATAGACAAGTCATTTCACTCTATTAAGAATAGATCACTCTCGTTATGAAGCACTCCCACATAGTGAGTACACAATGTGACATCTAGCCTACTACCATTCCAGTCAACACATGACTAGACTAGGCTAAGCATCCAATCCCTCTATACATATAGTCAAAACATGACTAATCAATGCTACGAAGGGGCCATTCTCTCCATGGGTCACGAACCTCTAAGAGAATGATCTGCAGAAGTTTGCTTGATGCTGGAACACATGAGAACATCAACATATATTGGTTGAAAATTGTAGATTTTTTTTTTCTGAAAATTATTACAACAATATCACTTAAGTCTCGAAACTTTTTAGGCCAATCTAGCATCTTAAAATTCAAATTTTTGCACCTTTCAAATTCTACACTTACTTTTCTGGTTAAATGTGGATTTTAACTAAGATTTTTATTGCTATTTTACAACTGCAAAGCCAATGGGTTAGCAAACTAAGATTTCTGGAAATTAATACTTGGTTAATAATTGATATTCACTTGCTAAAGTCTTTGTAGATATCGACTGAGTGGCTTATTTTGGGTTCTGGAAATTTTTGTAAATGGATAACATATAATAACAAGAAAACTTAAAAGTTTTGCTTAGCTAATTGTGGTTCATAACTCTATCTTACATTGTCTAAGTAATTTCATTCTTATTTTATGGAAATGTTCATTTGGTTGGATGTCAAACTACAATTATTAATTCACGCAACCATTAACTAGGTGATAATAATTTCTAAAATTTTGTTTTATCCAAATTATGTTGATTGAATTGTCATTGATGCCAACATGGAACTTGCAGTGGCCCCAAAGGTAATCATTGATGCCACCAATTCCCTCTTGCAGTATGGATGATCCCAGTACCCTCACATCCAATGCCTTGGAGTCCATACAAAGATGAGTTGTGCTTTGAAGCACCTTGTGGAGCCTAACAAGGTCCTTGAACCCACAAGGTTGGATCTTGGAGACACCACCTTGTTGACGATGTTGAAGACCCTGTTGATGATGATGAAGAGCTTGGTGATAATGCTAAAGCCCTTGTGGACAATGGAGAAGCCCTTGATGGGTTGAAGAAACATTAATGACCCATTCTGTGGTCATTTGTGGTTTGCATGGTTATTGGTGATGCAGAAGCATCTTGCTCTCCATCCATGTACAAGTCCAATGTTTGGATCAGACCTAGAAGGGGTCCTCATTTCCTGAATTAATAGTCCTTGAACTATTATATTATAAATAAACCTATGTTTAAATGTGATTCTAGATGGATGATCAGTCATTTAGGCGAGCCACTAGGTGAATGAATAAGTCATTAAGTCAAAGTGTGAGTCATGTAACAAATCCCTCATCTAATGGCCGCAAGTCATAGGATAGGCTTAAGAGTTTGCCTTAATTTGAATTAGTTAGCAGATTGTTGAGTGTATTGAGGATCTAAACCAGAATTGGTTCATGAATCTTGTTGTATATATTATGTAAGCCTTCGAAGCAATAGTAGGTAGCCAAACAATGCAAAATCTGGCTAAGGTGTAGCCAAACAATGTAAATCTGGTTAAAGTTTAGCCAACCAATGTGAATCTGGCTAAGGAGTGGCCAAACCAATGTAAATCAAGCCAAGATAGCTAGTTGTGGTTGTACCAAACTAAGAGGATCAAAACACAGGTTCTGAAATAATCACCCAGAGAATAGAAGGGTTAATAGCTCTACCTCCTAAGCGCCTCATTCATCATCCAAATGGTCTAGGGCCAGTAGTAAACACATAAGTGAATAGGTAAGGTAAGGTTGTGTCATCCCATCTAATCCTGCCGGGAGGAAGTCATATAACTGTACCTCCTAAGCGCTTTTTTCATTCAGTTGTGGTACAGGGCTAACGGGTATAGTTCTTAAGATGGATAGGTTGTATGGGGAAAGGCGTGAATGTACAAATTCCCTGTAATGAATAAAGGAAAGCCTATTTCAACATATCTCTATGTAATTGCAACTCTGTCTAAGTGTATGATTTTATGAGTTGAATGCTTGATTAACCTCGGTTAATGGTTGATAGGTCTATGTGTGTCGTATTCAGAATTTAGGGATTTTGAGAGTGGAAGGTTACAGAGATTGGTTGATGGATCTCTGTGCGTGAAATGCATGAATAAATCCTATCATCGATCACTGACAGAATCAATGTTCCTTTGTAAACATTCTGCAGAGGTGAAGTTCAAAATTGAACCAGGAAGAGTTCGATGCTCTGATCAATCGGCATAGAGTTGCAGAGATTATAGTTAAAATTGGAGGATCCAGATTAAGGGAGAAAGGATGGATCGACGGTAGGAAAAGATTCACAAAGTGAAACTACACGAAAGATAAGAGCA
>LPNX010455372.1:1428733-1473021 GCA_001517045.1 Pseudotsuga menziesii | reverse complement strand
ACGACATTTGCCGATATTTTCCGATATTTTCGCCGTTGTTGCCGATAAGTTTCATTCCGGACCCTCGGCGATATATTCGCCGACACGATATATGTAACTATGGATAAGAGATCCAAAAAGTCAAAGTGAAGTTCTGCAAGTGATAACAGATCGACGGACAAGATCAAAGCAGCAAGAGATCGACCGCTCTCAAAAGTTGCGAAAATAGATTTGTTGAAGGAATTGCGGAAGCCCATTTCAAAAAAATTTGAAGGCACGTCTGAAATCCGCAATCCGCAACCCGACTACAGAAAGAGACTTGCAGAAGGAAAATTGCAGAAGCCCAATTTTGGAAAAAGTGGGAAGGTGGATCCGCAATCCGCAATCCGATTGCGGAAAGGACCGTTGTGGCCGCATGATTGCGGAAGACAGTTTTGGAAAACTGGAAATTGCATACCCGCAACCCGCAATCCGCAATTGCGGAAAGGAGCTTGCAGAAAGGTTGTTGCGAAAACTCAATTGCGGAAAGATTGAGTTGTGGAAAGATTAAGGTTGCGGAAACAGAGCTGCAAAATAGAGTTGCAAAAGAAATATCTGGCCGAGTAGCCAGATTTAGAGGTTTGCTAAATGTAGAGCAAACTAAATCCTGTAAAGCAGTTGGGATATGGCGATTTGGGGTAACCTTCTGCATCATGTGGTATCAAAGCAAGAAGATCTTGCAGGTTGAGTGCTTTGCATCAAGTGAGACATCAAAGCATAAGTTTGATATGTTTCTATGAATACTCATGTTCATACCATCAAGTGGTATTAGAGCAGAAAAAGAATTTTGCGTGAAGGTAGCAAAGTATAGAAGATTCTACATGAAGATTGTTAGAGCTCAGATAAAAGCCAAGAGGTAAATCAAATTTTGATTTTCAATTTATGTTGAAGTTGAAGACTAACAATTGTGTTTAGAGGGTTGGTCAGGTGAAAGTATTCAGAATTGACTTAAATCAAGAATTGCAAACAAATGAAATGTTTTCAGCCAACTATACAAGTGGAAAAGTCTTAAAGGTATGGATTGATTGATGGTTTATTTAACTATGGTTATACGAATTTGTTGAAACAAACAGGAAAGGTTTGACAACGGCGATGGCAACTAGAGGAGATGTATCAAGGATAATTGTATTCTTGATGAAGAGTTCGTAAACTCTTAAAGGACAAAGAAAGCAGTGGAAAAACCTAAGGATCCAACAGAGGTTGGACAAGAAGGGAGCAAGTTGAATGTTCTCAAAGAAGTGGATCTCCAAAAGCCAAAAGGAGCAAAGGAGGTTGCTCAAGAGGTTCTACAGGAGAAGAACGAGAGATACCAAAAGAACAAGCTCAAAAAAGAGATAGCTTGTTGAAGTATAGTAGCATGTACGGAGACTTGTTGAAGGTGAAGGATTAGCTACAGTCCACAAGTGAACAAGGTGAAGTTCATAGAAGAAAAGAAGATGGAGATGACGACTACTAGAAGTCATTGCAAAGGTTCAAAGAAAAGCCACAACAGAAGAAAAGATGTCAAGGTAGAAGGCATCAACAGGATGAGTCAAGAGGAGTATGACAGAGAATTAGTTGGCATAGGATTGCAACTTATTCGTTTGGAGATGCTGCTACAAAAAGAGGACCAGAGGTATGGTTGGATCATGAAAAGAAAGGTAAGATGACTTTCACTCAAGTGAAGCTAAAGAAAAAGATGTTTGCTAGATTGAAAGAAGAACTCAGGATAGCTGAGTTTGACATGGAAATTTCATATTGTGAACCTGAACAAGGTCTTTTGCTTGGAGAGGATGATGAAACAGAGATTGTAGATGATTTTCTGAACTCTCTGATAAGTTCAAAACTAGCTGAAGATGATATGGTTGAGACTACATGTGAGGAGTCTTATGTTTTTAAATCTAATGGTTTGTGTGTGACTGCAGGTATTGGAGAACACTTAAATGGTGTGTTTGGTGAGGAAATGAAGCATAGGATGGATGCTCTGAAAAACAAGACCAAAATTAGAGCTTTAACAGAGGAAGATGTTCACTATTGTGAACAAGATCATGGAACCATCTTTGGAGAAGGTGGTGTAGAAGAGAGACTAGCTGAAAGTCTCATGAACTCTTGGGAGAGTTCAGATCAACAAAAGGACGTGCTGATAAGAGAGTCAATGGGAGATGAAAATCTCAATATTTTTAAAATTAATGAATTGTTAAATTTTAGCATTAGCAGAAATACTTAAAAATTTGCAGGTTAACTTAAACAAATAACAAGTGTAGTAAAATAACATTCATCACATCAGCACAATGGACACAAGAGTTTTTCACTGGGGAAACCTTCAAAGGACAGAAAGCCCAAAAAGCATTAGTAGCTCATCTCGTAAATGAGATGACGTAGGAAATTCTTCAAAAAGTTTCTCAAACCCCAATATGGATTAAACCACAATTTATAGTAAGATTTTCTCAGTAAAAATCAGAGCAAGCGTTTCAAACCCTAGTAACTGAAATTTCCAGATCTAACTAGAAAAGATCAGTACTGTCCAAAACAATAGTCTGCTCAAAAATATCAAATCTGCCCAAAAATATCAGATCTGCCCGAAAATCACAGATCTGCCCGAAACTCAAATTCTCCCCGAAAATCATGGATCTACTTGAAAATGGAAAGAAGACTGCCCATAAAGAAGGTGGTTGCCCGGATCTGGAGAATGGTTGCTCGGATCTGAAGATCTGAAGGTGGCGGACCTAGATCTGAACTTGGCTACCCAGATCTGAAGATGGCTTCCCTAGATCTGAACTTGGCTGAAGATGAGGGTTTGGTAAAACCCTTAAGACAGAAAAGATAAGAAACCCTAGCTTAGGGTTTGTCTTCAATGGAGGATGATGATGCCCTAGCTAGACTTATCCATGTTAGGGCACAATCACAGAATCTTCTTTCTTCAACCTTGAGCAACTGTACCTGTGAGAGCAAGTGTGTGTAATAATGAATTGACTTGATCTTCTTTTATAGCCTTTAGTCACCTGTAAGTGGACCAAAATTAGAAAAGATAAAATAATAATATTTTATTCTTTTTCTAATTTCACTTTTACCTTCTTACCAAAAAGGTCTTTTAAGTATTTTTTACTTTTACCAAAAGTCCTTATTTAACTTTGACTTTCACCTGTGGTCCAAAAGTCCTTATATATTTTTTACTTTTGACTTTATCCTTTTTCCAAGTGCCCCTATGGTCCTTTTAATTCCAAAAGTACATCGTCATAAACCAAGAGAGTTACTAATGCTTTTATCTCACACCATATGTGACACCTGGATCTAGTACTAGGATAACTTAACCAAGGGTAGCTAATCCTTGGAGAAGTACACAAAGCCCATAAATCAAGGGTCAAAGTGTCACACATGCCTAGACCCAGTCTAGGGCTTACAGTGCCTTCCTGGTAATAGACCAGGTGCCTCAACCATGGGCTGCATAATTTGACCCTAGGTCAAATACTTGGTAACAGACCAAGCGCCTCCATTCTCCCAGAGAATGGCTACTCAGAACTAAGTTGAGTCTACCAATACTAGA
Organism: Pseudotsuga menziesii; assembly: GCA_001517045.1. Lineage (NCBI taxonomy): Eukaryota > Viridiplantae > Streptophyta > Pinopsida > Pinales > Pinaceae > Pseudotsuga > Pseudotsuga menziesii. The sequence continues at coordinate 1,469,480 of LPNX010455372.1, read as the reverse complement.
CTGGTCCACATTGTGGTCCCAGACCAGATGTCTACCATTCAACAGAATGGTCACTCAACACTGGGATGAGTCTACCCAAGGCAGAGCCAAGTGTATATCATGGTCCCAGACCAAATATCTACCATTCAACAAAATGGTCACTCAACACTGGGTTGAGTCTGCACCGTGGTCCCGGACCAAGTGGCCCCATTCTCCTAAGAGAATGGATCTCAATGCTGCTCAAAAAAATCAACACTGTGTATGTTTGCAGGAGTAACATGTGATGAACCTTGTGAAGTTGTCCCAGAGGTAAAGGAAGAAGAAGAAATGTACAAAGACATTTCAAGAAGACAAGAGCAGAATTGCATTCTAATGAATAGTGAGACCATGTTGTCTCATGAAGACAACCAAGGGAGAGCACTTACACATTTTGAATGTAAGATTGTTGACAGACAGGGAAAATAAATTGTTGCTGCAAGTACAAGAAAATTGGACTGTAAATATAGCCAAGAGGAAGATGAAGATAACCATTCTAATGAAATGCTTACCCAACATTTGTAAGTCTGCACCATTAATGTGATTGAAGAACACCAGGCAGAAGAAGAAGTTGAGGTACCCATTGAGTTAGGTATTCTTGAAATTAATGATTTAATTTCATATACAAAATTTGAAGTTGTTATGAAAAAGGATCTGAAGTTGGAAAAGAATGAAACAACATTATTTCATAAAGGAATAATAAGAGGTATTGAAGGAAGTGATGGCAAACATAATGGAAAATCCATCATGAATAAGAAAGAGGTAGTTTTGTCTCAAAGGGATAGTCAATACCTAGGAGCACTTATTATTTCAAAAATGGAAAATGAAGACAGAGAAAGACTTTCTAATTTCAGGAAGTATGATGAAGAATTAAAGATGATAGAAGACTAGTTGCTCAATCCAAGGATTAATAAGGAGGACCATTTAATGGGTATAAACATAGAAATGCTTAGTTGCAGCAATGGAGAAGAGAAGATGGAAGATCAAGACATAGAGTTGTCTTGTAATAATATAATTTTATTGCAGTAGTCAAGTGTACAACATTGCAAGGGAATGGCAGACATAAATAATTTTGTGGAGTATCTTGGAATACTTGATAACAGAGAGTCAAAGGAACAACAACAGTTTCAAAACAAGATGATCCAAGCATACCAACCAAAGGATAGATTGGACATGGAGATTGAAGAATCAAGGATGTTGATGGTGAAGGTGTCTCAGAGAAGGCATGAAGAAAGAATGGTGTTTTACATCAGTAGAGCAAAGAAACAAAACGACAACAGAAGACAGATGACAGAAGAAGATTGCGGAAGCAAAGCTAGTGGGGCATTGCAACAGAAAATATGGAAACCAGGAGAAATGAAGATGACAAAGACAAAACAACATGATGAGATGAATGACCAGCTACAGAACAAAGTTTGGGATCCTGGTATATTGAAGACTGAAGATTATGACCAAGAGGTCATATTTCTTTCTTCCTGGGGAGTCTGATGCAGGTGCATCTTGCTCTCCATCCAAGTACAAGTTCAATGTTTGGATCAGACCTAGAAGGGGTCCTCATTTCCTGAATTAATAGTCCTTGAACCATTATATTGTAAATAAACCTATGTTTAATTGTGATTCTAGATGGATGATGAGTCATTTAGGTGAGTCACTAGGTGAATGAATGAGTCATTAAGTCAAAGTGTAAGTCATGTAACAAATACCTCATCTAATGGCAGTGAGTCATAGGATAGGCTTAAGAGTTTTCCTTAATTAGAATTAGTTAGCAGATTGTTGAGTGTACTGAGGATATGAACTAGAATTGGTTCATGAATCCTGTTGTATATATTCTATAAGCCTTCGAGGCATTAGTAGGTAGCCAAACAATGTAATATTTGGCTGAGAGGTAGCCAAACAATGTAAAATCTAGCTAAGGTGTGGCCAAATAATGTAAATATGGCTAAGGTGTAGCCAACCAATGTGAATCTGGCTAAGGAGTGGCCAAACCAATGTAAATCAAGCCAAGATAGCTGGTTGTGGTTGTACTAGACTAAGAGGATCAAAACACAGGTTCTGAGATAATTGTGAATGTACAGATTTCCTGTATTGAATAAAGGAAAGCCTATTTCGGCATATCTCTGTGTAATTGCAACTCTGTCTAAGTGTATGATTTTATGAGTTGAATGCTTGATTAACCTCTGTTAATGGTTGATAGGTCTATGTGTGTCGTATTCTCAATTTAAGGATTTTGAGAGTGGAAGGTTACAGAGATTAGTTGATGGATCTATGTGCGTGAAATGCATGAATAAATCCTATGTCATCGATCACTGACCGGATCGATGTTCCTTTGTAAACATTCTGCAGATGTGAAGTTCAGAATTGAACCAGAAAGAGTTCAAGGATGTTGGACAGAGATCGATTGATCGATGCTCTGATCAATTGGCATAGCGCTGTAGAGATCATAGTTAAAATTGGACGATCCAGATTAAAGGAGAAAGGATGGATCGACAATGGGAAAAGATTCACGAAGTGAACTTGCAAAAGAGATAAGAGATCCACAAAGTCAAAGTGAAGTTTCGCAGGTGATAGCAGATCGACAAACGAGATCAAATCCGCAAGAGATCAATGACTCTCAGAAGTTACGGAAATAGATTTGTGGAAGGAACTTGTGGAAGCCCATTTCGGGAAAAGTTGAAGGCATGTCCGCAACTCGACTGCGGAAAGAGACTTGCGGAAGGAAAATTGCGGAAGCCCAATTCTGGAAAAAGTGGGAAGGTGGATCCGCAATCCGCAATACGATCGCAGAAAGGACCGTTGCGGTCGCATGATTGCAGAAGTCGGTTTTGGAAAACTAGAAATTGCATACCCGCAAGCCGCAATTGCGGAAAGGTTGTTGCAGAAACTCAATTGCGGAAAGGTTGTTGCAGAAACTCAATTGCGGAAAGATTGAGTTGCGGAAAGACTAAGGTTGCGGAAACAAAGCTGCACAATAGAGTTGCAGAAGAAATATCTGGCCGAGTAACCAAATTTAGAGGTTTGCTAAATGTAGAGCAAACTAAATCCTGAAAAGCAATTGGGATATGGCGATTTGGGGTTCCCCTCTGCATCAATTGATGACTTGATGGAGACTTGGAACCCTTGGAGATAGTCCTTAAGCCCACAAGTTTCTTAAAGAAGTCTTGGTTGACATGTTGAAGCCCTTGGACACTAAATGATCATGATGGAGCTTGGCATATACACTCTTGGACAATAATGTTGCATTTGACTATCTTTGATGGATCACTAAGCTGAAGCATGATGAAGTCCTTAATGCTCTTACAACATTCAAAATATGCTTGAAACCCCAACGTGGCACAAAGAAACTTGTTTCAATAAAAATCTTGTAAATAAAACTAATAGTCAAGTCGTCCCAACTTTAAAAGATTAATTTATAAATTATTAAAAAATTATATATTATTTGTTGTAAGGTTGGCCCAGTAAAAGATTTTGAAAATACCACTTTGAAATGAGTATAAATAACCCAGACGCATAACATTCAAGGCTGTGATTCGTAGTTATTATTGAGCTCTGAATTCGTCACCTTGACTGAGGTAATTCGCTACCTTGACTGAGGCAGCTGGTTAGGAGACTAAGACTTTTCTTTCTGTTTTTATCACCTCTGAATTTCAGAAGACTAATTTGTGGCGGCAGCAAAGTGAAGTAGCAGCAATCCAAGCCAAGATACAGTCCCGAATTCTTTCAGCACACAGTCCGAGGGTCACAGATGGAGGATAATTCTTGGGCTTAATCTTTATGCTTTTTGTTTGCTACTAGATGAAAAGTTCCGAGCTTGACAAAGTTTTTTTTTGGTTCTTCCACAGTACACCAGTCCGAGTTTGACATTGTTTAGGGCTTCTTCCAAACACATACACAGACCTCGATAATGCACAGTGGTTGAGGTTAATTTAAAGGCAGATTAAAGCAAATTTGAGGGCTGTGATATAACATGCTTTGTGGCAGACCCAAGCTGACATTTGAAGTACTGCTCAAAGGCACAGTTAGAGCATATTGAAGGAGATGACAATGAAGTTTCAGGTTGTTTGATAGCATCCTTCTCTGTAGTATATGTAGGCAGCCAAGTTGAAATAGTAACAGCATGTTGGTGTTCTGAATTTCGAGTTAAAGAAACAATTGTAGGAGTGAATGTAGTATCTCTGAAGTTCAGGTATGGCACAACAGTATGGATGGTTGGAGCTGTGATGAGCTCCGAATTCGGACTGAGGCAAGATGAGAGCTACAACATAAGATTACTCAAAGAAACAATATAAAGGCAACCACAGACCTAACTCTCTCATTCTCTGAGTTCGGGATTCTACAGTAGTTAAGTTTCTTGCCACAATGTTCAAGATCTTAAACATCCAAATCTGAGCCGAGTTCCTCATCTTGAGGTTCCTTGAGCTTGATAGGAAGGTCATGCCTTCATGCTGGCAAACAAAGAGCTGCTGTAATAACTCTACCTTTCTACACCCACAGGGATGCAATGATAAATCTATCTCATCTCAGTCAGGTATGTTATAGTATTGTTTACATGTTTTGCTCAAATGAGAGTAGCAGCATTATACACAAGGAAGAGTACACAGACAGATAAAGTCTTTAGGTGCATTAAGGTGACAATCTTGACAGTGACGACTGGAGTATTTGATGACAAGCAACCTTTCGATGACTGATACAACGTTTGATTGGGTTGATTCCTTTGATATCTAAGAACACTCTTAATGTCTTGGCATAAGTAAACCCTTTGATGAGCATATCTCTTGATGAATGTCATGAACAACAGTTGTTTGTGGAAAGAGTGGTTTTAGATTTGACAGGTTGATGACAAGAGTAATGAGCAGCAGTTGATGAGTGGGAGCAATGTCAAATTGAATTGGATGTATTAAGCAGAATCCTTTGATGATTTGGCATATGTGTAGACCTTTGGATGACTTGGAGATTCTTGAACAGCAGATGATTGAGTGGCAAAAGTGTTTCTTGATTGGCAAGCTGAGTCTTTCAACCTTGGGGATTGGATTCCTCAACCCTTTCTTAGTTGAAGCTAAGAAAACCAGGTTGGGTCCTATTACAAGAGTTGGTTCTATTTTCATCAGTTGGTGCAAATCGTAATCGCGAACATTGAAGTCTTCCATTACCATAAATAAAGCTTACATTACATATATTGTTGTGTCTCTCTTTGATGTGTCTATAGTGCTTATGGATTATGATTTAGCTGATGATGTAATTGATAATATAATGCTTGATAAACTCTGATTGATTAATTGAAGGTGAAAAAGTTTAAATTGCTCTCACACTGACTCACCCCCCCTCTCAGTGTGACCATTGTGTCCAACAAATTCTTGCTAATTCCGATCTTTCTATTCACATAAAGCTCATGATGTCATTTGACTTTCATGGATCAATGGATGTGAGAGGCAACATTGATTGAATAATCTCAAGTTTTGGCTGTTAATCACAAATACTTGAACACCTTACTTTGAGAAGTGATTTTAATCACTACAACAAGTTTAGTTATTCTAATAAGTTTGGGTGACACCTTGTTTCAAAGATCTTTCTCTCAAGCAAGGATTCATTCAAAGCCTTAACTAAAAAGATTTTTAAAGAACAACATAACTTGTTTGTTAAGCAATTTCATCTCTGGATACATGTTACACATGGCAATGGACTTATTCACTTAAGCATTTAATTCTTAATGGCTTATGGTTTATTGTTGACATCAATCTTTCACACATGCTATTGGCTAATGTTTATGGTTCATGCTATTTCATACCCTTGAGCAAATATTTCCTAAGTGTTTGATCTATTGGCTATTGCGCATTTTGAATAATTGAATGCTTATTTGGGAAATCAACTAACACACAACATACATCATAATTAAATTAATTTCATTTTCCCTTAATTCTCTCTCTAAACCAAATCTAATCAAACCTAAGGAAACTTCCATTAGCCTTAAGAGTTGGTCAAAAGAGTGGGAAATTAACATTGTGGTGAGAATGGTGCTTCTTTCCAAAGTTGTTCTTGATAGCACTAGTGGGTTAGGACTTCTCCACTTAGGTGCTAAGTCAAGCTATAACAAAAGCCATATTCGTCTAGGAGTTATAATCGTATATCTAAATATCCCTTTTGGTACTGGCTTGTGGCTAGTCACTATGTAGAATTGGTGCCTTAAAAGGTTGCAGAGTAAGTTACATATTTGACATCATAAGGACCTCCCCTTTCCAAGCAAGTTCACTATGGTTGGACACAACCTCTAGGCTGTTAGGTAAACTTGACTTGGTTTTTGGGCCCATGGTTTTTGGGTAGCCCATGGCATTACTTATGAAGAATCCTACTTAATGGTTTGTGGAACTCGATCACAGATTGCCTAAAGTGGCCAGTGATGGTCATATTTGTTAGCTTTTTATAAAGACATAACAGTATACCCAAGATCACTAAAAGAATAACCAAGCACAAAAACAATGATGGTTATGGAGTGTTGTCACCTTTCACGCACCTCGAGGGTTAGGTTAGCATGGCAGAAATCTTCAAGCCACTAAGTGTGTCCTTGGGAGCAAGTCTCAAGTCAAGTACTGTCACTTGATGTTAATTCCTCCATTTAGGCAAACTCCTAACGAAGCCAAGAGGGGTAGACCCTATTAGTTACTAAGGCTGACCAAATTTTTAGTGGTGGTTTGTGATTGAATAAGTTGTTTAGGAGTTTTGTAAATGGGAGAAGAGATTGCAATAGTGATTAAGGCAACAACATGAGCGATATAATCAATCAACACATTTGTAAATTAAAGAAAAATGCTTATTCGATAAAAGCAAAGAACAGTGCTGAAAATGGAGTTTGAAATGGAGTGTTGTTGGAGTGCTAAATGTATTGCAATTGTTCCTGATCGATTTTAATTTTATGAATGACTGAGTGGATTAGGGGGGAAAGGGAATTCCTAATATACTCTGAGGCACAGGGAATGTGTCTGTATTTTGACAGAAGTGGCTCCTCGCAAGAAGATGTGGGCTAGATGGAGTCACGGGGGTGTGTCCAACACTACACCAAACGAGGGTGTAGCTTGATGAGGCTCCGCAGTCACTTTCTAAGTTTCTAGTTGTTCCTGCCTTCTCCGAAGAATTTTCCCACAAATGACAAACTTCGTATACATCGGATTTTCATATGTTCAAGGGGAAGTTGATTTTATTAAGATGAGTTGCTTAGTTAGATGTGAAAAAATTATAATGTGCACACTTCCGCTTTTGGTTATCCCAAAGAACAGGGCAAACCTGCGATGAGAAAGAGCACACACAAAAATGGCGAATGTTTATTCCAATTTGAGATTGTGAAAACAAAAGAAAAGTGTGAAACTAATTACTACAACCAAGAGTCTCTTTCAGGTCTGAAGGTCATACTCGGGAGAGCAAGGCTGGGTTAGTATTTGATTACTTTTGCAAAATAAAAGCTAAAGGAAAATCAATCTAACTAAAACAAAACTATTCTAAGATTTAGCATCAAGAAAGGTAGTCATACAAAGCAGAAAAGAAAACCATTAAGGAGACGACACAAATCCTCCAAGGGGGATGGGGTGCAGGCGCTTTGAAAGCCCACTCACTTTTCTTTTATTATGGTATTTACAATGCTTTTGAGGTGGATGCCTTTGGTCCTTATAATTTTAGATACAAAGGCTTACAAGTTTTTTAGAAATGAAGCAAGATAGAAGAATGTTGCTCCGAAAGGCTCTAGATGGCCCAAATCTTCAATTTTTCGGCAGTACTTCTCCTTGTCCTATCAACAAAAGACAAAAACCAGCCATCTATCCTGCACCAAATGTGTTAAATATAACGTTAAAAGCATAAAATAGTTAAGTACTGCATGATCCGAAAATATGCACTCGTACATAACAATACTAGATCTGTTCTAAGAATGATGCTTTACAATTCTAGATCTAGAAACATGCTTAAAAAGCTCAGCTCTTAAATATTCTTTGAAAGAGAAACTAAACTACTTAAGCATGTGAGTAACCATAACCAAAGGGGAAAGTTTGATTTTAAAGGAGAAAGAGATGAGGAAAAGCTTGTTGCTCGTAAGATCCACCCGAAAGCTTAAAGTGGGATGCCAAGGGACTATGTTCTTGAAGATTGTTGGAGGTGGAGTGGAGTCAAACTAGATCCACACTTCTTCCAAGATAGATACCCTGAAACTTAATTACAAACTTGCACACCCGTGATATCTTGAAAACACATATAAAGAGAGACTAAAATAGCATGGAAATAAGTTTATTTGTTGTGCAAACCTTTGATCTCTAAGCATACATGAATAAATAGAAATCAAAGTAAACTTACTTACAAATCCTATTCCTACTGATTCGGAGAAATCCTGATGAGGCAAGATCTATATCAAGACTCAAGAGTAAGCAAAAATTACAAAAAGAAACAAGTTACCTCATGAAAGCATAACAATGGTGGTCCACACACGAAAGCACAACACTGCTAGCCTCCAAAGCTTCGTTTTTATTATCAAGCAAACTAGAAAAAAGCATTAATGCATTACAACAGCAAGCCTATTCTCTCCAACTCTACCTAGCTTGGATGAAGAGAGGCGCCTTCAATTTATAGCCAAAACTACCCAAGGGGGCGCATCATCAAGTGAGAGTCAAGTGGAGTTTAACATCGAGTTCATGAGTAACTCGTGGGATATGTTGGGTGTAAACTTCACTGAGGATGTGCCACCTTTCAAAAAGAGAGATGCGATCCCACCAAACTCCTTACCAACCAATCACTTGAAACTAATCCATGCAAACATGTCACAAATCGGAGCACATTAAGAAGCTAGCGCATGATATTGGGAAAGAAAAGGGGGATGCGATTTGGAGTTAACTCGATCTTTGAAATTGATGGAGAGGTGCTCCCACCAACATCTTTACCAACCAATCGCTTGAAACCACATCAACTATGACATGAGGGCTATGAGGGGGGCGCATCTATCCTCCAAAGCTTGCTTCGTAACTCCTCAAGTCTATCTTCATATGTGATATTTTATCCTAAGTTTGATTTGCCCACCATATGAGACAAGTTAGCCACTTTTCCATGTCATTTTCAACATCCTCTTTGACTCATGACTATTGGTTTCTTTGTCATTTTGTTGCTTTTTTAGCATTTTTGGTCATTTTGTCGCCTCTTTAAGTGAAAAAACTTTATGGGATGTTTTAGCTGCCCGAAACATATGAAAAGTGGGTACCTGGGTGAAGAGGACGCTCTGAGTGTGAAAACGAGCATCCACATGCCAAATTCCACCTCCGGATCTAGTTTTTATGCCTTTTACAAATTTTTTAATTAAACCATTAAAAATGGCCTAATTTTGCGTGAAATTTTATTTTTCTTGGACTTGAACAAAAACTTAGGGGGACCTAGCACATGTCCATACGACTAAAAATTAATGCCTAGCATGTTTTTAAACATTGATACATAGAATCTTATAACCTTCTAAGGCCTAACCACCAAGACGACTACCCTAACTTTAAAGGTGTAAGTGAAAAACTCAGAAATTATTAGTCATTTGTTCAACAACAAAATATTACCAAGGGAAAAAACACTTTGGGCTAGTCGACCTGATGTCTAAGTCTAGGAGACCGAGCCTTTTACACACTTCACCATGCTAGTACATTTATTACAACTCCCCCAAGGGGGTATGAACATGTAGTACAAGAAAATTTAAAAATTTTGCCAAAAAAGGCCTAGCAGACTTTTGAATTCTGAAGAATGAACAAGTATACTTGTTCTAATTTGTCGGCTCACTTGAAAACTTTACTAAGTACAAATTAGGTAGTAACATAGAGCTCGTTTAACCACGGTGATAATCTTTCACGTCCCAACCATAAATAATGCAACATTATTATTGTCTCCCCCGAGCTCACACCTGTTGGAAATTGTGCAACTTCAGAAGTTACTCTTATTGTACTTGTATTGTATTTCCTTGTACCTCTTACGGGAGTTCATACTGATGTTATTACTCATGTAAACCCTATAAAGAATCAATGTAAACCCTGTGGAAAGATTACACAAGAAAAGAATGAAAATATTTTTTTTTTGTATTTCCCCAAGGTAGGTCAACACTGTTGGGGTAAAACTCAGTTTTTGTAATGTGTATAAATAGAAGGAAGGTGCGCCTCTTTTAGACACTCATCCAAACAAGCAAGTGCACTCCCTCTCTCTCTCTCCTAGAGAAGTTCGCAGCATCAACAAAAGGAGGTTTTATGGGGTTGTATCTTAGAGAGACTTTTCTCTCTCTCTTTCCTCTTCTCTCTGCTTTCAGAAGCTATCATCTCCATAGTTTTAAAAATCGAAATCGACCAAAGGTCAACTCGAAATCGAAATCGAAATCAACCGAAGGTCAACTCGAAATCGAAATCGGAATCAGTAATTAATCGGTCCTAAATCGGCCAATTTGAATTTAATGAATCTGTTTGCTAAAAAATACATAAAATATTTAAATTTTAAAGAAAACAACATTTTCAAAATTATAATCCATGATTCCAAGGCATTGAAGGCAAAATATCTAAAATCTACTCATGTATATACCATATAAGAGTCAATATGTCAAAATGGCAAAAAGTGTACTATAATCTGGACTCTGTACAATACATATCTAGGATACCGGAACTAGAACAAAATATATAATCCATGAGGCCTAGGCCCTATATAGTAAAGGCTATATGGCCCGTAGAGTCCAAAAAACATGCTACATAATCTGCTACATAATACATCATCAATGATCATGAACAAACTCAGTACCAGTTGCACCACTGCTAGAACTAGAGCTAGAACTAGAAGAAGAACCACTCCACAGTGCTCACAGACCACTCCCAAGTCTCAATATCCCACAAATCCACACACAGGAGCCCACTCCCACCGTCCACGCTGCCAAATCTCCCACTCTTCACTGTGTAGACCTTTATCTTCAAATCGCTAGCTCGTTGCTCTCTCCAATCTTCAAAGTTCAAACTTCAGTCTTCAAACCACAAGCTCCAGCCTCAAGTTTAGAACTTACGATGGGGGTAGGGGTAGTCATTGGCAATTGTATAGTGACTAGAGTCTTGTAGTGTGGGACTATGGGTTGGGTTGGGTTGGGTGGGTATTAGGGTAACGGGTTAGGTTAGGAATTTAAAAAAAAGATTTAAATAATAATAAAAAAACGTTGGAAACTTTCAGAGTACCACCCAACAAACCCGTCGGTTTGGATCGTGAATCGGCCGAGCAGACCGGTTCTGTACCGAACCAGTCGCCGAACCGATTTATCAGCCGATTTGAACCGGTGAATCGATCGATTCCGATTCCGATCCAACCGATATTTAAAACTATGATCATCTCTATACGAAGGTTTGTTGGGTTTTTTCCGATTGGGTTTCCCAAGATAAATTTGTGTCCTTTGCTTTTATTCTTTGTGTTCTTCTAGAGATCCTATTGTTTATTTGCAATTAAGTTATAATGCTATAATCTTGTAAAAGCTAACATGGTATCATAGTAGTTCTAGAAGAGGCCATTGTCGGAAGCTAGGGTTTAACCTTTCAAGGCCTTCCCTCTTCTCTTAAGAAGAAAAGGAGTTGTGGAAACTTTGCTCTAGGGGAGGCGCATATTTTGGTGGAGGAAAATCCAAATTCCAAGAAGTTTCACTTTTGACTTAATTCTGCTGCTGCAGAAATTAGGGTTTCAAGTTTTGTGTTGATCTGGCCATTGTTTTGGCTTGACCTCACCTTATACAACTTTCCTTGAAAGGGCGCATCTATCTGTGAGGTTCGTTTCCATAAATTCAAAAATTCATTCTTGACCTAACTCCTGCTAGGGTTTCTGGTTCAGATCTACAAACAAGATGATTGGAATGAAGGTTGAAGATCGTCATGATGGGGCTGCAAACTTCATATCCTGGAAACCTAGGGTTCTTCTCATCCTAGAAGAAAATGATCTCTTGAAGTTTGTCAATGAGAAAGTTCCAGAACGAGAAGCGGAAGAAGACAAGTCCCAGTGGAGGAAAAGTGATACAAAAGCAAGAAGGATTTTGGTGGACTTAGTCAAAGATCACTTGATTCCGCAAATCTCATAAAAGAAGACAGCAAGGAAGATGTTCAAAACCTTGAAGAAGTTATTTGAACACAGTGGCATCAATGTAACTCTCACATTGAGAAACCAACTGTCAAATATGAAGATGATTAAGTTTGAATCAATTGCCTCATATTTCATGACGATCACCGAACTTCGAAACAAGCTACGGACTAGTAGAGATAACATTGAAGATAAGGAGCTAGTCATGACCACTATAAACGGTCTTCCACCATCTTGGGAGTCCTTCATCCAAACCATAAGTGGTCGAACCAAGCTGCCCAAATTTGACAAGTTATGGGCAGATTGCACTCAGGAAGAGACAAGGATAGCAGCAAGGAAAAGACTCCATGGTCCTCAAGTTGAGGAGAATCAAACCTTCATCACTCATGCCAAGAAAGGCAAGGGAAAAGGAAGGAAGTTTCACAACCATAAGCACCAAGTTAGGAGACCAAGTTCTACTCCAGATCGGAGGGAAAAGAAGAATTTATCACACATACAATGCCATAACTGCAAGAAATATGGTCACTATGCAAACAAGTGCTTTAGTGCAAACAAGAGGAAGCATGAAGCTTCAACAGTTGATGTGGAAGAAGGTCATCATCACAAGAAACAAAGAAATGAAGATCGTACAAAATTCTTCTTCATAGCAGCATTATTAGGTACTATACCCACCACAAGTGATACATGACTTATAGATAGTGGTGCTTCTAAACATGACTGGTTATAAAGAGAACCTTTCAGAAGTTGTTGAGAAAGAATCTCGTCTCCGTGTTGTACTTGGAGATGATGCCAATTACATTGTGAAAGGATTTGGATCTACCTCTCTTCAGTTAGAATCAAATGACTTACTAAATCTGAATGATGTGCTTTATGTACCTGGTATGAAAAGAAACCTTGTCTCCATCTCCGCCTTAGAAGACAAGGGATATAGAGTTACATTTGCAGATGGAAATGTGCTTGCATGGCACAAGAAGTCTAGCATGAACATAGCAAAAGTGATTGGTGTAAGAGAGGAGATCTTGTATCCATTGAGCACTCTACTAGCTCAAGCTTTAATCCATGATTCCATCAACATAAGTGAGTCATGGCATAGAAGACTAGCTCATCTAAACTATCAATCTCTCCTAGCATTAAGGAACATGGTGATAGGTCTACCAGTGCTTCATGTAGACCATTATGGTATATGTAGAGGATGTGCACTTGGTAAGAATACCAAGGCTTCCTTTCTGAAAAGTGAAAGCAGATCCAAGGGAATATTGGATCTAGTCCACTCCGACTTGTGCAAACCCATGATTGTTACTTCATTGGGTGGTTACAACTACTATGTAACATTTATTGATGACCACTCACAAAAGACATGGATATATTTTCTCAAGACCAAGGAATCTGAGGAAGTACTCAGTAAGTTCAAAGAATTTAAAGGACAAGTCGAGAATCTGTTAGAAAGAAGAATTAAGATCTTGAGATTAGACGATGGAGGAGAATATACCTCTAAAAAATTCAATGATTTCTACAAGGACGCAAGAATTAAGAGGGAGCTCACAGTTCCCTACAAACCTCAACAAAATGAGGTTGTGGAAAGAAAGAACATAACAGTTGCGAAGGCAGCCAAAGCTATGATACATGATCAAAGTATACCAATGTTCTTATGGGCAGAAGCATCCAAAACAATTGTTTATGTACAAAACATATGCCCTCATAAAATCTTGAAGAACATGACTCCAGAAGAAGCCTTCATAAGAGTGAAGCCAAAAAGTGGGCCACCTTCGTATCTTTTGTTGCCCACTCTACATTCATGTGCCCAAGGGTAAAGGACGAAACTAGAACCTTCAAGCAAGAAGGGAACATTCGTGGGATACAATGAGTCTTCAATGGCTTACAGAGTATACATCCTATGGTCGAGGCAGATCGAAGTCAGCAATGATGTGACCTTTGAAAAGGAGATGGCTATCCGAAAAGGAAGAGGATTTGAGAGGGAGATCGATGATGATGAAGAGATGAGATCATCTCCCCCTCCAAAAGTTAAGAGGGTGTCTGAAGAAAAGAATGAACCGATCGATCCCATTGATCTAGTTGAGCTAGTTGATGCTCCCACAAATATGGCAGTAAATCGAAAAAGGTCTAGATGGGCACAACAAACATTACAGGATGCAGAGGGGCACGAAGCTCCACATGGAACCTATCAAGAAAGCAAAAGACCTCAGAGGTCCTCGAGTTATGTAGCATTGATGAGTCACATCATTGACTCAGAACCTACCATTTATGAAGAAGCATCCAAATACCAAGTTTGGAAGGATGCCATGACGAAGTAATTTCAGTCCTTCACAAAGAATGACGTATCGAATATTGTTCCAAGGCCTGAGGGGAAGTCGGTAGTGACTTCCAAAAGGCTTTTCAAGATTAAACACGGAGCAAATGGTAGAGTGGAAAAACATAAGGCCAAATTTGTTGCCAGAGGATTCTCTCAAAAAGCGATAATTGACTACGATGAAACATTTGCTCCTATGGCTCGATACACTTCAATCAGAACCATCATTATTATTGCTTCAGCTATGGGATGGAAGTTGCATCAAATGGATGTAAAGGCCACCTTCCTCAATGGTATTATTGAGCAAGAAGTTTACATTAAACAACCAAAAGGGTTTATTGTCCATGGGAAAGGGTCTCACATATGTAAACTGAAAAAGGCATTATATGGACTCAAGCAAGCACCTCATGCTAGGTATGGACGGATAGACAAATACCTGGTAAACTTGGAATTCACCAAGAGTGATGCAGATCCCAATCTTTACTACAATATTGAGGATAATGAGCCATTGATTTTGGTTTTGTATGTGGACGACTTATTTCTCACATGTAATGAGAAATTTATTGAATGTTGTAAGAAGAAGCTTTCCTTTGAGTTTGAAATGAAGGACCTTGGATTAATGCACTACTTATTGGGACTAGAAGTATGGTAGGGGCAAAAGGAAATTTTCATAAATCAAGGAAAATACACCATTGATATTTTGAAGAGATTCGGGATGTTGGACTGCAAGTCCATGGTTACTCTGATGGATGCAAATCTGAAGAAGCTGAGGGAATCTACTTCAGATTTTGATTTGATTAATCCCACCAAGTATCACCAGTTGATTGGATCTCTGATGTATCTAAGGAACACCAGACCAAATATATCTTTTGTTGTGAAAACTCTCAGCCAATTTATGAGTGATCCAAGGCAGATTCACTAGGTTACTTCAACACATGTTCTTAGATACTTTCGTGGCACTATGGAATATGGACTAAGATATGCTTCAGGATGTGATTTGACATTACAAGGATTTTCTGATTCAGATTGGGTCGAATGTGCTGCAGACAAGAAGAGTACTTCTAGATGTTGCTTCACTTTGGGTGTTGCAATAATTCCTAGTACAACAAGAAGCAGGCATCAGTAACACTCAATACTATAGAGGCCGAGTATATGGATGCTAGTACAACATCCCAAGAAGCAGTATGGCTTCGAAAAATCCTTGCAAGATTGTTTGGTCAAATTCCAGGAGCAACTGTGATTTAATGTGATAATCAAAGTTGTATACATATGTCAATGAATCCCGTATTTCACGATAAGATGAAGCATATAGAGATTCAATATCACTACATTCATGATATGGTGTAGAAAGGTGCAGTCAACTTACAATATATTCCAACAGATGACCAGACTGCAGATATTCTTACCATGCCTCTTCTCAGGACAAAGTTTGATTACTTTCATAGAAAACTTGTAGTAGAAGAAAATGCATCCCTCATGGAGGGAAAATTGAGACAGACATCTATATTGTTGTCACACAGGTGCCTCTACTCGTTCCAGATCCATCATGGTATGGGAGAAATCCCATTAGCATTGTGAGACGAGTAGGCATTAGATGGTTGTGTGCACCGGTGACCACTACTCGTTCTAGTTCTCAATCTAGTATAGGAGAATTCCCACAAGCTCTTGAGACGAACTAGTAGTAGATGGTTGTGTACACTGGTGGCCTCTGCTTTCCCTAGTTCTCAGCTTGGTATGGGAGAAATCACATCGACATCTTGAGACGAGTCGAAAATAACTGGTCGTGTGTACTAGTGACCACTATACGTTATGATTCTCAACCTAGTGTTGGAGAATTCCCGCCATCTCTTGAGATGAACTGGTAGTAGATGGTTGTGTACACTGGTGACCTCTATTTTCCTTGGTTCTTAACCTGGTCTAGGAGAATTCTCACCAACCTTGGCTCTCAACTTGGCGTAGGAGAATTCCCACCAACACTTGAGATGAACTGGTAATAGATGGTTATGTGAAGCATGTCCTGGTTCTCAGTTAGAGGCGAACTTTACTTGTAGTAAATGAGACGTTGACTATTGTACTCTCCGATGAACTGTGAAGAGTTGCAAAACTGATGGATCTATCGATGGATTGAGTGGACCAAATGCACGCTGACACCTCTCGATGGATGGAGACAGTGTTGACAACCTTCAGTATGTATAGAGATGATCGAGACATATGAGATGTACAAAAGAAACCCATATGTTCGTGATGCTGATGATGACCATATCTGAAGAATACCTTCCTTGTTGTGAGGGAGTGTTGGAAATTGTGCAACTTCAGAAGTTATTCTTATTATACTTGTATTGTATTTCCTTGTACCTCCTACAGGAGTTCATACCAGTGTTACAAAAACCGGACAGAAACCGGTAAAACCGATCGGTCCAATCGGCTTTGGGGTCTAACCAAGTCAAACCGATGTCTCAAACCAGAAATGACCTGTTGGGTGAGGAAGGTTCTAATGAAATATGCTCAGTGTGGCACATCTCACTATGATGGTTTGGATTCACATGGTTGCACATGAATATATATCTGATTTTTCAAAATTTAAGTATTTTTTGTATTTTTGGTGGACCGGTTTTGTGATCCGGTTTTATTCCCGGTTTCAGTCTAGTTCCGATCCGGTTGCGGTTTTTAGGGTCTATTGGTTCTACCACCGGTTTGGTTTTTGTAACCTTGGTTCATACTGATGTAATTACTCATGTAAACCCTATAAAGAATCAATGTAAACCCTGGGGAAAGATTACACAAAAAAAAAGAATAAAAATAAAATTATTTTTGTATTTCCCCAAGGTAGGTCGGCCCTGTTAGGGTAAAACTCTGTTTTTGTAATGTGTATAAATAGAAGGCAGGTGTGCCTCATTTAGACACTCATCCAGACAAGCAAGTTCGCTCTCTCTCCTAGAGAAGTTTGCATCATCAACGGAAGGAGGATTTCTGGGGTTGTATCTTAGAGAGACTTTTCTCTCTATCTTTCTTCTTCTCTCTGCTCTCAGAAGCTATCATCTCTATACGAAGGTTTGTTGGGTTTTTCCTGATTGGGTTTCCCAGGATATATTCTTGTGTCCTTTTCTTATGTTCTTTGTCTTTCTTCTATAGATCCTATTGTTTATTTGCAATTAAGTTATACTGCTATAATCTTGTAAAAACCAACAACACCTTCCAATAGAGATCAATGTACATCCAGATAGTAGCAATGTTATCAAAACCCAACCAGTTTTGAAAAAACCCGTCGGTTAGACCAGTTTACAAGCTTCACCGAGTCAAATCACGCACTCAAACCGTTTTTGGTCGGTTTCAAGGCTGAACCGACCGGTTCCATACAAAACCGCTCGGTTATCTTCAAACCGACCGGTTCAGTACAAAACTGGTCGATTCTGTACAAAAACGCCAAGGACCCCCAAAAACGGCTCATTTCAAATTCTTTCAATAAAATAAAAAATTGGGTCCACGTGTGAGCTGTGTTGTCGCCCGAAATTGGCACGCGAGTGCTGAAAGCCCAAACTAAAGGCGCGTCGGCCCGGTGACAACTCTCGAGAGAGAGGCCAATGTCACCACACCCCTCTCTCCTCGCTTCAGGCTGGCTCTTCTCCAGCTCTAGGGGAGTTTCCCTAAGTTAGGATCTCTAAGGCAGGTGCGGCTAAGGGCAAGGTGATCTGAAGAGGCTGCCTTGGAGAAACTAGGTTAGCAACAAACAAAAAAGGAAAATGAGTCGAATTGATGGGACAGAAGGGAAGGGAGGTTCAGTCCTCGAGGGAAGGCCAGTGCCAGTACCAAAAGGGTAAATGGAGTCAAAAGGGGACTCATAAAGGCTTTGCATTTCGTAGAAGGGAGACTAAGTTGGTTCGTTCCATAATCAGAGGGAAGGAGAACGGAAGTATAACTGACTACTATCCATTACTCCTAGACCTTTGAAAACATAACGGCGACAAGCAACTTGGCAGCTGCAAATGCTTGCCCAACGTGCTAGATTGGTAGCCCTCTATGCTAAGTCTAGTCTACCACTTATGAAAAACACAGAACTACGACAGAGCAGCCCAAAATATCCAAAAAACTCAACATGATTTTTTGTTTATTAAATCTGGGGAAAAATCCTCCCATCCAAAAATTCCATCATTTACAAAGAAAGAGCCTTGCTCTTTATAGGACCGAAAAAAGGCTCTCATACCATAACAAAGGTAGAAAAAAAAAATTTAATTAAAAAAAAGGAAAAAGTGGATGAAGCTCCACTTTTCTCTCCAACGCCTACAACTAATGTTCACTTTTATTAAAAGGCACTTATACTTAAACTAAAAGTTCCAACCTATAAACTATCCCACAATAAAGTGGATCCACCAAGCTTTAAAGAACTGGCTCTTCACGAACTGACCTTATGGTCTGTCTGGCGCCACGAACCACTCCAAAGTTTAGATAACCATAGAACCTTCCCCACTCGGCTCTCTAACAAAATAAATCAGACTAATTTGCTCGGCTGCCAAACGAATCACCCACGTACTCCAAACCACGTGAACCCTCACACAAACTCGCCAAATGGCTGCAAATGCGCAATGAGTGTGTAAATACGTGGCATTGGACTAGTGCTTGCTGCAGACTGAAGCCACTGAACGATCCACGATCTGAAACAAGCAAGCCTATACGGTTTCAGAGATTTATTGCCCATCTTAGCGCCGATGACTGAGCCGGTAGTAGATGGGATCTTCAAATGAACAAGTCCCAATCGTGGGTCAACGCATGGCAACGTTAGCTGCATAAAAAAAAAACCATCAAAACGGGCGCTCCAACCTTCACGACTTCAGCTGCCAATGGTGATAAGTCTGCCCTCCATGAGTCAGCTATGGTGACAGTTTTGAAGACGACTGCAGAGTGAGGTGACACGATCTCTAAACGGCCTCTCCAGAAATTGATGCTCACGCCAGCTGCCACGAAATCAAAGGCAACCGACTGCCTTCTTTCAAGCAGGGATGTTCCGCAATAAATGATTCAAGCTTACCAAATTTTGTTCGCAGGTCCGGAAATGCATCGAAAGCAAGATTACATGGTCGAGAGAAAAAGATGCCCATGAGAGCAAACAAAGAAACCACAATTTCCACCGACTCATATCCATTCAAAACCTTAGTTAGCTTTTCCATGGTCTCTGCATTATCGACCCAAGCATCAGAAAGAATGACAAACATGTCATTCAATGCCTTTTGTTCCAAATCAGCAAATCTGATAGTTCCCACTGCTACTAGATTCCCACTCCCAAAGGAATCAAGACCTGTTGTTACTGAAAGAGATACATGTCGATTCTCTAATGGTGGACAATCATATGTCCGCTTGCTCATATTTCCATCGTGGCTACGCGCAATATCTTCTCTACAGAGTGATGGGCATTCTTTGAACTCAGTACACTCGGCTTCTTTAATGGCAATTTCTAATTTTGATTGATTTTTATCTGCTTGCTACAAGGATTGCTCTAGCATATCTAGCAGTGTAATGTCTTCTGTTGGTTTACAACCATCTGAAAATGTGCCCACCTTGCTGCTATTAATACCCTTGCCACATCTTTAATTGCATTTCCTGGTTCTCAAGAATGGACTTGTCTGCAGGTTCACAGCAGATGCAGACTCACAGAGTTACATTGTCGGGCTTCACTCTTGTTTATCACATTGCGCTTCCAGCATCATTAAATTCTCACTGTTAGGTATTCTTGTGATCAAATCCTTACTAGAAGCCAACAATCTACTCCAAAATCACAGCAGTGACCATTAGGAGATGGGAAAAAAAATTTACCTCTGTTGGACAAACAATTGCTCAAACCCACCTGAACACAATCAGAAAAGCTACACCTCGAAGAGCAATAGTCAGAATTTTCCAAATACTCTTTGGATAGAGCTCCTGTGTATAAAGCGGTCACATATCACAAGGTCCCCAGGGCAGCATATGGCTGTAGCACTAGCTAGTTGAGTATTCTCTCCATCCTCACCAAGATATTTCACCAGTATATTTGCACCAATACTTGTCCCAACTGCCAGTAAAGGCGCTTTAGGATGCTCATGATGCACATAAGCAATAATATCCTTCTCCTTGGATAAGACATCATCACAACCTTTCAAGAAGTCAGAGCCTTCTAATCCATAGGTGATTTGTTCTAGTCTTGGTGCACATTCGTCAACCAGTTGTACATTATGATTCTTAACACATGATTTTTCAGCAGAACATGAGTCTGTATTTGGCCAAGGCTGCAAGGATGATTTAGAAAGTTCTAGGTCACTTTTTCCATCTGCAATAATATATTTTTCCATAGATAAGTCTGGAACACTGCCTTTCAAATGCCCATCATATATATTACTTTCAATGGACATGTTTCTGTCACAAAGAGGCTTATCTGGTAAATTTAGATCATAAACAGCATCTACCTCTATCCCATGTACACAATCATCTATGCCATTCATCATGGTTGAAATTCGTTCCAGGCTTTTGTTCAATGTCCTCCACTGTGATCCATCTAAAGTATCCTTCGCAAAGAAGACATATATATTAATTGCATTTATTTGCCCTCGTCTATGAGCTCGATCCTCTGCCTGAATCATTTCTGATACTAACCATTTTGTGGTGTTTTGCAGGCTGAAGGAGGCCCAAGCAGCACCCTATGTGCAACAAAGACAAATTCATAATCCTCCCTGCTCTCTGGAGAACCCTGTCAAGATGGGGGGTAACAAGCTGTTTAATTGACCCATGACCCTTCTAATGCTATAAAAGGAGGCTCCCACCCTCGATATCAATCACATTTAGTTGTGGATGGACTTGGGCCCTCTTCCACAACAAGAGGATGTGAACATTGATGTTGTAGTTGGACAAGTGCCTTCATGCCCAGGGGAGTCAAGCCATGCTCATGTTGAGGATGTAGATGATGACTCTGAGTTTGAGCATGAGGACTCAAATAATTTTGATATATGATAAGAATCATTAGATTGTAGATTCTAGAGTCTAGACTGCAGTCATATATGCTTCTATTTTGACTTTAGAGGCCATTTATAACGTCTTTGTTGATGTACTTTTCTTTAGATATGTATTTGCCATCGATGTTATTTTGGTTTTATACACTCTTACTTTCTATATACATGAGAAACTTTGCATATTTGTGTATAATGGTTTGAATTCACATGGATGCACATGGATATATACGTATTTTTTTAAAATATGAATGCTTTATGTATTTTTGCTCAACCGGTTAATTAATCCGGTTTGTTTCCCGGTTTTTGTCCGGTTCCGGTTCCCGAGGTCAACCGGTTCGCCCACCGGTTCGATTCTAATAACATTGGATAGTAGTAGCATAAACCCCAAGAATACAAAGAGAAACTTCTTCAAAGTGGAGAATGTTGTTGTAAATTTAACTTCGGAAGATAAGCTATTGTATATACTATATTATTATTGTACCTCTATTTACCTCTGTCGGAGATGTTTTTCCTCCTTTCAGGGATGTCATTATTATGTTTGGTCATGTAAGGTTATTGAGGTAAAACCTACGTTGTAAGTCGGGGCAATAGAACCCCAGGAGAAATTATATAAAATGTATTTTGAGTCTTCCTAGGTAAGTCGACCCCTATTAGAGAACCTGGCCGACCTAGTTAGGTAAGTGTCACACAACTGAAAAATATAAATAGGGAGGCGCCCTCCCTCATTTATACACAATCACTCACTCAATTCGCTGAAGAGAGAGAGAGAGAGAGAGAGACAAGTCCGCTGGAGTGAGAAGAAGAAGAAATTGACGAATATATCTTTTCTCTGGGTATTCTGTCTTGGTTTGACATTGTACTTCGTGACGGAACTATTCTAAAGAAGTTTGCAGGTTTTTTCCTTTATGGTTTGCTCGAGGAAAATCTGTGTTCTTGTGTATTGTTGTGCTTGTCAATCTTTCAGATTAAAGATCTAACATAATCGAATTAAAGTGTAAACTCTAACATGGTATCAGAGCCACTCTGAAAGAAGGCACTATGCAGCTGCGGAAACTAGGGCTTCCTAGTTCAAGGTCTTCTCTCCACAGATCACCAGAAAAAGAAGGCTAGGCTAACTCGCCCTAGGAGGGTGCATCCTTTGGAGGAAGCATAATCAAGATTGAAGAATTTTCATTTTTGACCTAGACACTAGTGTCAGGAGAAACTAGGGCATCAGATTTTTTGAGCTTCCCTCCACCAAACTGAAAAAAGGAACTCACTAGGAAACTCACCCTAGAAGGGCGCATCTTTCTATATCAGAATTCAGATCCGAAAATTTCCATTTTTTACTTCCTCTCTACCGCTGGAGGAAACTATGGCATCAAGTTTTTGGAGTTTGTCATGTCCCAAATTTTGCATTGGGTCACAACGGCCAAATCACATTTTCCATGTTAATGAAAGTTGTCAAAGGGATGCTAAAAGTCAAATAATTGCCAAGGAGAAAAATCACTAGTTTTCTAGGTTGGGGGTGGAAGCTTTGATATTTGGAATAAGGGGGATAATAAATGATGTTTAGACATTAGAAGGGGATAAATATCTAATAATGTATCTTATTAAATAAATACAAGAGAAAATGGAAGTGGTAATGGAGCATGAAGACACATGGAGACTATGGGGCCCACACTAGCTAGAATTCCTATGCTAAATGGTATCTTTCTCTTGCAAATTCGAATATATGGGAAGCCTAATGTTTTTGGATGGATTGTAAGGCTAATATACTTTTCCATATACTTCATAGGTCGAATTTGGGATGAATTGTAACTTACATGGGAGATGAAGAGCCAAATGGGAGTTTCATGGACACTTGGCTAGATTCCCCTTACATTTATGACAACTATGACACCAATGATAGAGATTCTATGACAGTTATGACACAAGTCAGATCTGAAGGCTGACATACTGACATACTGACATGTAAGCACTGAATAGAGCATCTTAGAGGTCGAATTTGGGAGTTGGAGAAGGCCAAGAGGCTTCTACTCAAATTTGGGAGAAGAGGGAAGGTGAAGAGAGAGGCCACATGGCATAGCATGAGCAACCACACCAATTCGACTTGGCTTTGGTTTATGGATGGATTTGGAACCTTAGCAGGATAATAATGTCTATAAAATACAGGGATAAGCCATGAGAAGAAGCTTTTGCTCATTTGTGAAATTATCATTTGTGAATTGTGAGAGCTAGTGGATGACTAGTTTTCTTGCTTAAGCCAATTTTGAGGGTGAAAGATTCCCATCCTAGTTGGTGTTTGGAAAGGCCACGTAGGTCTTTCATGGAGCTTTAATGGAGTCTTATTTGCAGGTTTAAGATACAGGAAAGCATGTGGATCCTTCTATTGCAACACTCTCTCTCAACTATTTCCAGTTTTCACACCATATTCATGCAAAGGGAGGGATTGCGCTTTGGGTGAACTATTGATCTCTTTGGGGAATAATCTAATGCCAATTATATTATGTTATAATGTATATGATCTGTATTTCACGTTCAGAAGACTCTCAGGTCGAAATACCCAAAAGAATTCATGTAAAAATGTTGAACAATGAATAAATAGTGTCATTTCCCCACTATCTTGTTGTGAACCATTGCAACGCTAATGATTTCGAATTGGGAAAGCCTTTCATTGTCAATTTATGATTGTAATAAGTTCCATATTCTCTATTATTCATTCTCAAAAAGTTTCAAGTCGAAATTCCCAATATTTGTATGTCAAAATTACTTTTAAGAAGCAAATAATGACCATTTCCACTCTATTTTGATATATGCCACGGTAATGCTTATTATTTCGAATGGAAGAATGTATCTCTGGTACATGTATGATGGATGGACTGTAATTAATGTGTATTTCAAGTCTCATGTTCAATACTTAAGCATTGGAATCCATTTTACTCATTTTTATTGCATTGGGAGAAGAATTGGTGCATTTTCCCCAAGGGTCGAAATTGTGACTTGGTAGTTGTTTTGGAAAGAGTCATAATAGCCTGTATAAACTGAACCATGATGCATATGAGACTTTGAAAAAATCCCTTACACATACCCAACCTCTTTTCAAAAATTCAAGTAACTTTGGGATCATTTGTGAAGCCATTTCCGGCAATTACCCGGGAGGGATTGGAGCCCCAATTTGCTAGTAAAGACTCCTACTTTGAACGGAACATTAACCAAGTTTGAAGAAGTAATTGGGAGGTCAAAAAACATACATGAGCATGATATTTAAGTTATGTTATCAGTCATGTACCTTCAGAGAAAATTTGGAAGCATTTGGGTCAATTTGGAGGTCTAGACATCAAAACTAGTTAAGGTCAAAATTGGGGAAAACGTGAAATAATTGGTCATTTAAAAAAAAATCAGAAAGGGACATTACAGTTTCCCTCCACTGAATTTGGCAAAGAACCTCAGTGAACAAGTCACCTCAAGCAAGTGCATCTTTCTATCCAGACAGAATTTCAAGATTCCAAGTTTGGAAAATTAGGGTTTCTCTGTGGAACCCTAGGTCAGCCAGATCTAGAATTAGCCTGGGCATCTCAAATTGGTAAGATCCATTTCATTGCTATTTCCATTTGAGGTTCTCATTTCAAGATGATGAATCACACCAAGGTTGAGGATAAACTTGAGGGAGCACATAACTTTCAAGCATGGAAGTACAGGATCTCTCTTATCCTTGAAGAAAATGATTTGGACGTATATATTAGTGAGGAAATTCCAGCACCAGAAGGAGATGAAGCAAAGGCTATCCATAAGAAGAACTTGGTCAAGGCCAAGAGAATTATTGCAAATTCCATTAAAGATCATCTCATTCCTCATGTGTCATCCTTGAAGACACCCAAGAAGATGTTCAATGCTTTGACAACATCATTCAAAGGAAAGAACATCAACCGAAAGATGACATTAAGGGAACAACTCAAGAATGTGAAGATCCAAAAATTAGATACCATTCAATCCTACTTCACAAGGGTCTCTCAAATCAAGGAACAATTTGAAGCAATTGAAGAAAAGGTAGAAGGAGAGATCGTTATGACCACCTTGAATGGTCTCCCAAGATCATGGGACTCATTCATTCAAGGAACATGTGCGAGGAAAAAGCTGATCACTTTCAGCAGACTATGGGAAAATTGCGCTCAAGAAGAAGCTCACCTAATATCAAGAGAAGAAAAGATGGAAACAAATGATGATCAAGCTCTCACAATTCACACTAGAAGAAATCACAACAAGAGGGACAACCATCATCACAAAAAACAAAGGAGACCCAAAAGAGATCTACCCAGTGTTAGATGTTACACATGTGATGAGAAGGAACACTACTCTAGAAATTGTCCCAGAAACAAAGGTTCCTCCAATAAAAAGACTAACAAGAAAAATATCATGCTCACATTGCTGAAGAGGATGAACCAGCAAGGAAAAGAACAAAAGAAGATTCCTCAAGTAATGAGAAATGTGTGCATTAATCCAGAAGGATTCAACCCATGATAAAAAAGAACCTCTTATCCATCTCAGTATTTGAAGGGACACAGTCTATGTGATCTATGGTATAGAAGACTTGCTCAGCATGAGCAAGACAGACACAGCTCCTCAGAATCAGATAATGAAGTAGAGCACACTGTCAAAGACTCCAGTAATTCCTGCAAGAAGACAAGGATCAAGAGGTAATCCACCAACCAAACAAACAAAGATAAGCATTTGAATTGTCATATGATATTGTTTATATATTTATATTCCTAGATTTAGAAAATGAATTATGCATGTCAAAATGTTTGCATTTATGAACAGTATACTACAAACTTGCATGCGATGGGTAAGTAGCCTATGGTGTTGCACAACATTCCATTGCTACTTATCTAGAATGAAACCTCTTTGCTAACATGTTGGGAGTAGTGCACACTCTTAATAATGTTCTGGTAGAGATGGAAGGCATCTAGAAAAGTTACCATATATGATGAATGTTGTAGCATTGGCTAAGATAGTTGCATGAGATATATCTTTCTGCATAAGAATTTGTTGTTATTAATATGTTTTGAAAAATATGAAATGTTTCTCATCATGCAACTAAATTTGACTTGTAGGAAAGATCATGTACAATCACCTACAAGAAAAGAAGGATGAGACTTGTTCCAAAGAACAAGTGACGACGATTCAGCCATAACACTCAAAGAAGATTCACTCCAACAAAAATGAAGAGGAGCCTAAAGCTCCCATGGGTCAAAGACACTGTGACGGAAGAAAGAGCTTCAGAAGAGTATGAGAATCATGATATGACCACCATAAGAAGCGAACATCCACAAGAGAAGACCAGCTTGGACATGAGAGATCATCCAATTTGGAAAAAAAAAGTATGGTGATCTAGACGGGACTTCCAGGGAAAGAAAGGGGCCTCAGACACACTCAAGTTATGCGACACCATTGTATGGCATCAATGATTAAGATCCTTCCAACTATGAAGAAGCAGCCGAGAAGAAAGAAAGGAAAGAGGCTATGATCAAAGAGTACAAGTTGATCATGGAGAATGCGGTTCTGAGACCTAAAGGGAACTCTGTAGTGTCTTCCATGTGGATCTACAAGATCAAGCATGCAGCAGATGGAAGCATCAGGAAATAAAAAGCAAGGTTCGTGATTTCTCTCAGAAAGAGGGAGTAGATTATAGCGATACGTGCTCCACTGACTAGACACACTTCTCCAGTAAAGTAGAAGTATCGAGCAGAGAACCACTTATTGATAGAAGGATTTGTACAGGTTCAGAAGGCACCCATAGGACAACACATACAGTTGCTTGAAGATCACATAGAGTGATGGAGATCTCAACCTTTGCTACAAGGTCGAAGATGGAAGCTTACAGAGGACAACAAGTTCATAGATGGGAGCAAGAGGAACTCTCAACAAAGTTCAAGAGAGAGGATATCAGTATCCAGTGACCTTGAGGGATGACATATATAAATACATAGAAGATCGATAGCAGAGGAGGTTACCTGTCACTCTAGTACAGAATGACCCAACGCAAAAGTTACAAGATGCAAAGGGAGGTGCTTTGCTTTAGAGGGAGTGACTACGGAAGATCTCAAAGTTCAAGAATCTTGACATGATTCCTGGGATTAGAGGTGTGGCAGAATCCAGAGGAGATTTTCCGTAGCTAAGGAAAATACGTGGTCGAGATGTTGGATTGTGAGGCTACATCGATGGCATCAAACTTGAAGTTGTTGTGTGATCCTACTTCAAAGACATTTGATGCCGTAGTCTACAGGCAGATGATTGGTTTGTTGATGACGAGCATGAAGCCGGATATATGCTTTGCGATGAATACCTAGAGCCAGTACATGGTGGAGTCGAGACGTGTTCACATGGTTGCGGCAAAGCACGTGCTGAGGTACCTGGAGGGTACGAATGAGTATGGCTTCAGATATGCGAGAGATTAGAGTATCTGCCTGCATGATATGTTGACTCCAATTGGGTTGGTAGTGCTACATATACGAAGAGCAAATCAGGGTGTTGCTTGAGCTTGAGGTCTAGCATGATTTGCACATCAAGAAGCAGACAAGTGTAGCATTGAGTACAGCCAAGGTAGAGGATGTTGCAACTTGTTCAACAAGTTGTGAGGCAGTGTGGCTTTAGAAGCTGATTGCGGGACTGTTCGATGTTGAGTTAGAGACGACTAGTGTGTCGGAGCACATCGAGATCAAGTATCACTATATCCGAGATATGGTGAAGAAAGGAGCAGTGAAACTCCACTATGTGGCGAACAGACAAGCAGATAGCTGACATGTTGAGCAAGCCATTAGCCAGAGTGAAGTTCAAATACTTTAAAGAGAAGCTTGGTGTCATCCAGATCGAGGTCCCTAGAAAGAGGGAGTGATGACTTCTAACATGGTGAAAGATGCAGGTGGTCCTCGGGACGTAATGCACCCGGGGTGCTCCTAACTGTGCTCCCATGCTGGAAATGATGAAAGACCGAAAAACGCAGATGCACTAGAGCGAGTTCTCACATGGTGGAAAACGCAGGTGGTCCTAGGGATGTAATGTACCTGGGGTGTTCCTGGTTGTGCTCCCATGCTGGAGATGAGGAGAATTCCACCGGTCACAAAGACACTTGGTGTGCGCCTAGGATTTTCTTGCATGGTGGAAGACGGAGGTGGTCCTTGGGACGTAATGTACTTGGGGTGCTCCTGGCGTGCTCCCATATTGGTAGACGTGTGCTGACCGTGGAGAGATGTAATGCACCTTGGGTGCTCCTAGGGTATTCTCGCATGGTGGAAGACACAGGTGGTCCTTGGGACATAATGCACCTGGGGTGCTCCCAAGCTAGTAGAAAGCAGGTGGTCTATCGGACATGAGGTGTGCCTCTGGGCTTCTCTCGGTGTGTGATGACAGGATAATATGGATACGATGAGATGATGGTAGGAGATACAGGTAATTGTTGTGGCAATGTAATGAATGGTCCTGGGATGTACCTACGTGATGGATTGCTCATGGAGATGATGAAGACCTAGATGTGAGCTAGGCCTGGAGGACTGACACTGCAAAGTTCTACATTCAGTATGAAACAGGATTAACCCTACGAAGGCATCCAGCATGAAAAAGGGCTGGCACTGTACGGATATGATTGATGAAGTCCTAGATGGGATCTAGGCTTACATCCAGCATGAAATAGGGTTGGCTCCGTAGAAACTTCTGAGGATGGATAGCTTCAAAAGATGTCACTAGTCGATGGTCAACAAGATGAGAATTGATGCAGCAGTGATGATGATCCAGCGATGATGATCTAGAGATGATGACCCAGTTATGATGATCTAGCAATGATGTCCAAAGACTGTGTCCAATTGTGACAATGACTAGGTCGAGAGAATACCTTCCTAGTTAAGAGGGGGTGTTGTTGTAAATGTAAATTTGGAAGATATTCTATTGTATATTATTATTGTATTTTTATTATACCTATGTCGGAGATGTTTTTCCTTCATTCGGGGATGTCATTATAATGTTTGGTCATGTAAGGTCATTGAGGTAAACCTCTATTGTAAGTCGGGGCAATAGCACCCCAGAATAAATTATATAAAATGTATTTTGAGTCTTCCTAGGTAGGTTCGCCCCAATAAGAGAACCTTTACGATCTAGTTAGGTAAGTGTGTCACACAACTAAAGAATATAAAAGGGAGGCGCCCTCCCTCATTTATACACACTCACTCACTCAATTCGCCTAAAGAGAGAGAGACAAGTGCGCCAAAGTGAGAAAAAGAAGTTGTCGAAGATATCTTTTCTCTAGGTATTCTATCTTGGTTTGACATTGTACTTAGTGACGGAACTATTCGGAAGAAGTTTGCAGGGTTTTCTCCTTTATGGTTTCCCCGAGGAAAATCTTTGTGTTCTTGTGTATTGTTGTGCTTGTCTATCTTTCAGATTAAAGGTCTAACATAATTGAATTAAAGTGCAAACTCTAACGAGAACCTCAAAAACAGTGTCCTAATAGCAGTAGCAAACTTCTTCCTTCACTAGAGTGAACTTGCTTTAATGCTTGATATGAAAATGAAGAGAGGTGCCCTCTATTTGTACTTTATGTTGCTAGCAATTTGATTTTTCAACTGGGCCGACTTGTCTCTTTAACCAAGGCCGACTTCTCTTTATGCAACAATAAATTACATTTTAGGGCTGACTTGTGTGAGGATGCTTCACGCAGCTACTACATCAACAATATTGGACATGCTTGGATGGAGTGGTCAAGGGTAATAGATCTATTGGCGGTGGTTTTCCTGGTTTTGGGTTTCTGTGAAAAAATCGTCTCCATTTTGTGTGCTTACTTATTATAATTACTATGCATTTTGTTTTAATCCTATCCATTGGTATCAGAGCAAGGTTGAAGGAAAATGCAAATGACTTGGAAGCTATGGTTTCCTGCATTGAGAGGGTTCCAAGGTATGTGAACCATCGTAAGTAAAGGTACAGTAAAACTGAGGATGAGCACGTGATATATGTGGATAAAGAAGTGATCAGCTCACTATAATGTAAGCTTCTATGGAGTTGTAATTTGATCATAATGTAAATGGGCATACGGTTGTAAGACCTTGGTAGGTATGCATGCCCTGTTAACTCACTGATAAATCCCAAATGGAGACCTAGGTGATAGGGGGGGGCATGCAAGATTCTTGCCGGTTAAACTTTTAAGGAGTTTGATGATTACTCCAAGTCAAGTTTAAAGTGGGTATTGTTAGGTAAACTGGACTCAATTTTTGGGTAGCCCATGTATTTCTTGTGAAGAATTCTACATAATGTTTTGAGGAACTCCATTGTAGATTTCCTAAAGTGGTCGGTAATGGCTAGATTGGCCATACCTTGGCTGAAGTGGTCAAGGGTAATAGATCTAATGGTGGTGGTTTTCCTAGTTTTGGGTTTCCACGTAAAATTCTTCTTCTCCATTGTGTGTGCTTGCTTATTATAATTATTATGCATTTTGTTTTTATCCTATCATACGCACCGCATGTGTATTATGATTCTTGTTGGTACCCCAATAGGACTTCGCATCAGCAGCTTGAACAACTCTTGAAGGCACACTTGCGGTTAAATTTGCACTATGCTCAAGGACAAAGTGGGTCTTGGCTTGATTAATGTCACTTCTCGAGACAATGTTTTGGTGACTAAATGAGTTGTGAGGTGTTTGGAGGGTTCAATGCCTTGGTAGGTTCTATTTTGCCTCCACACAAGGTCAGCACAGCATCTTGGCAGTTGGAGGGAATTTTGATCTATGTGATATTATTTCCACTCCCCACCTCTTTCAAGTTTCGGGCTTGCTCATTTTCAAGAGAATTTGGTCAGCTTGGAGAGCTTTAGCATGGTTGGTGACATGGCATTGGGAGGGTAGATGGGTTGATTGGGATTTAGCTAGCCAATCAATTTGGAGGTGGAGTAGGGGCTTTGTATTGCAGAGATGTCATGCTTTTAGACACACAAACTATGTCAAAAGGGCATCTTCTTCAAGCATGATCTATGGGATCTTGGTGCAAACTCCTGGGAGTTGAGGCCTCTTGCCTAGGAACATAGGCTTCTTATCATTAATCATCTTTTGATCATGGAGTTGTGTGCTCTCATTTTGGACTTCGAGCTATATAAGAGGAACATTGGTATGCCAGGGCCCTCTGAAGAGATGAGGGATGGACTTTTGGTCATCTACTGTTGCAGTATGATTACTGCCATTTCTATTCAATTCTTCATCTAAGATGTTCTCTTTCCCCAATTCTTACTACTCATTGAGTATCTAGGAACCCGGAGGAGCATTCAATGAGGCACTTGCACAGTGTTTGGACTGTATGGCTTTCATATGAGCTGAGAGTGGTTGATTGGCTTATTATTTATTAGGTGGTTCCATCTAAGGCCAGGTTGGCCAAGACTAGTCTATTGGATGGCCTTTGTCCTGTTAATCAATGCCCAAAGATAGTTAAGCATATCTTCTGGGATTGTCGATTTTCCGAGTGATGTTGGAGTTGACTTGAGGATCATCACACAATACTTCTTCAAGGTGTGCTTCATTAGAAAGCAACGTTTGGGAATTGTCGTGTTCTTGTTTTTGATGATTTTTCTAGGCTCTAGCATCGGTTGAGGATAGTGGTGCTATTTGTTTTGTGGAAACCAAGGTGTGATTTTTTTTTAACATGAGGTTCGCTCTTTCTCTGCTTTCAGTTCTTAATAGAATGATGAGGTTCGTCATCAATTGTTGGCAAAAGAAGCTTTGTTAAACAGATGCCCAATTTGCATTGCACAAAGTATTCTACTTTTATTTCTGCTTTAGTAGCTTTTTGGAAGAGGCTATGAAGCTCACTGGATATATCCTTCCACTTTTTGGTTTTCTGATAGTAAATTTTTTTTGTAAATATAAGTCATTTTTCAGACAAAAAAATGGCTAGATTTTTTAAGTATCATTAAACAAAATATGTAAAAGACATTTTGGAAATTGTGCACCTATTTCATGAGGTTTCATCAAAAAGAGTAGCCTTGTTACTAGCGATCAGTTTTAAAGAGAAAAATGCAAGCTCTACATAAATACTAACCTCATATTTTTTATGTCCCTTTTTAATTAAATACCCAGCACTGTTCAGATTATCAATGAGTGCAACCACATCCGGAACTTTAAGGCTTATTTCATCTGCAAGAAGAAATAGCTCCTGACCAACCAAGAAAAGTTAACTGTTACGTACTGCACTTTCTAATAATTCCTAGCATATAAAATTACGCAAAAAGCATGCAGAAAAGACAATTGAGAATGGATTAAACTATTATGTTCTAGTAACTACAATGTTTATCCTTCAAATAATAAATCCCACGTGTGAAAGACTATGCTCTAAACCAACTAGAATTGTATATAGTCATTAGTCACCTAATGCAAAATGGAGTATGTTTCAAAACTATCATGAAAGCAGACAGATAATTGCTTATAGCTGCGTCTTCCAGTAACGAGGCATTCGAGAGTGGTAGAGAACATAAGAGGAAATTGTCTCGCATCCAAATAAAGTCTAAAAACAGAAAGAAAAGTGGACTCCCAGAATTTTAGAAAAATGGCAAAAAGACCTCTATTGAACAGTGAAAATAAAGGAGCTCCTACAAAGACTAGGCATATCAAAAAAGGAAGAATATGATACTCACAGAAACTGAGAAGCAGGCATTCTGCTGTAATTCAGACTTTTTCTGAAGTGCACTGAGAAAGCGTTTGGCCTCCTTTTGTTGGCTCATTCCACCACTGCGTGCAAAATCGACGCAGCCATGCTCATCTACAAATTTGTCATATAAAGACTCTTTCATAATTTCTACAACATCCTGTACAAATCATTGTAGTTAATAAGCACTTTGTAGCTTTCAATTAAATAGCAGAATCCTCTAGGCTGTAGCCCATGTACTGAACATTAATTCCTTTCACTGCAGTGACTAAAATATTGGACCAAATGAACTCAGCATATGGACATCTCTCATGTATTTGTGGCAAAATGGGCCACTAGAGTGTAAAATTAAAGTGCAAAATTTGAAGATATTGAAATACTAGGTGAATAGATAAAATAAAAATATTACAGGTGGATATCAAGGAAACAATGAAGTCAAAGACAAAACAATTGTATAGTCTGAAATAAGTTTCATACTCAACTAGGACTGCAACTGTACACTTCTTGAAAATCAAGATATCAAAGCTTTTGAAGAAATGATCACATGAAACGACAACACAGGACATGGAGGACATGGAAATATGAGTTCCTGACATGGGACTATATATATATTAGTGTGTATATATATATATATATATATATATACAAAAATGAAATATAGACCTGCCTTAAGCTATGGTATGTAGTATGTACATCAACTTAATCTTGAGCAAATTAATGGAGTTTTGTAATATCCCAAACTGATATTCTACAGATCTTTGCTACTAAGTTGTTCATATACTCAATGATGTGCAAAAAGCTGAATAACCGTGCCAAATGGCCCTAAAATATAGCTAATCTGGAGAGATTAAAGGGTAAACATTTTCAGTAAGCAGATGTACACTTACCACTGATAAATAAGCTAATAGTACTCCAGAGATATGTTGCATGCAAGGTGTGCTGGAATATAGTACTTCTTTCCTTAGTTTGACGCCCAGCTACATGTGTGCCCTCTTCAGGAAGATAATTATGTTTTTGGAAGAGGAGATACCTGATAGTGCTGAAACTTTGTCGGGATGTTGGTCTTCACCTGCTGGAGAGAATGGTGGTCGCATGCAGAAGTTTTGCTCTCCCTGAGGCACCTAGAGAATTGTTTGGCACTGGAGGATGACGTCCCCCTTCTTCTACAAATCTGTTGTTGCCTCCTCTGGATATGCAAACAAGGACTCGACAATCACTCGGTAGAGTGTGGGTAGCCCGCTGAGAAGGATAGTGATGACATGCAAGAAGAAAACTGAGATTCTATGTCCCAGCGAATTACTCTGGAGATTTCCAGCTAAACCCCAACTCTAAATATGAACCTGCAATAAATCTCTCTCTATATATTGGATTGTTGAAGATGGATGAATACGATGAATAACTAGTGACAGACCTGGATGATCTATCCTGAAGTGATTAGGGCAGATAGATTTCGCTGCCGAAACCCCTTGTTAGTTGAATGCCTTCATCTCCAACCCCAACTTGTTGCTGTTGCACCTGCTGCTACTGCTTTAGAAACCCAAACTCAATAATAATAATCATGGATGATCCTTTTGGTTCAATGACCCTTCCTATATAGCTTTAGCATGTATTTTAGGGTTTGCATGTCACTTTTAGGGTTTGCACTTTACTTTTTGCATACATGCAATTCTAATTGCTCGTTGACTTAAAATTGAAGAAATAAGGCTTGCATGCTCTGCATGCTTTATGATAATAACTCTAATGGCCCTCTTTACTACACAGGTGACTTAATAATACTAAATAATTGTTCTAATATACTCCTGGCATTAAATATCCTTATTCAATTTCCTGTTTATCAATAACGGAACATTACAGTCCTCCCTCGCCAAAGATTGCTTGTCCTCAAGCAATGCCAACGCAACTTCACAATCAATCAACTGAACCAACTGAATCCGGGGATGATCCCAGGGTCCCAAACTATCCTAGGAGATCTGTAGCTCCCTCTACTCAAAGCACCGCACTGCACGGTACCATCACAAGATATCCCATGGAAACCTCCTATAAGTAGAGTAACTAACCATGGTGTAAACGAGGTACCATCACAAGAGACCTCCTGAAAGCATCCTCTAGCAATCACTAAACTGCCAGCCACTGTAATCCCAGGGTCCCAAATCAATCTGAGAATTACAGAGGTCAAAATGCATCCACCGCTACCCTGCATAGTATCGACACAAGGAGCATCCTGTAGACTCCCAAGTAACCCCATCAGTAAACACTGTATCCATCCCTCATAAGGTCTCCCACTTGGATCCTAATGCAAACTTGTGCATCTTTCATCCCAAATATCCCAAGGCTCTTGTGGGACTATACCCCTGGCTAGGAATGTCTTCCCAAGAATCGCCCACTCAATAGGACACCAACTCTTAATCTCTCTCTCATCCAACCCCCAAAAAGGACCTTGTCCACAAGCACCATCACAAGGAATAATCCTACCAAGATGACATTCTGCCCTTCTGATTTCAACTGGAATGCTCATATACTCCTCTCTAATTTCTCGATCCTGGCCAACCTGTAAAAACCATCCCCCATTATGCAAATGTGGACTCAAGCTACTACAAGCCTTGTCTATGTACTCTTGAAGATGACTGCTTTGAAATGCAATAGTATGTTTCTTCTGCTGCCCCATCAAGGAATCCAACTGCTCTTCAATACTAGAAAGCCTGGCCGTTGACTCGGTACATACAACTCAAAGAACTGTCAGCTCAACATCTCGTTGTACTATGGTGTCTCAAAGTATCTTGGTCCTCTCTTTCATTACTAGAATGCTTTCTTTAACACGTTCAATCTTCTTTCGGTGACTATCATATGGAAGCTCTATCTCATGCATGTATAAACTCTCCCTAACCTCCATGTGTGACTGCCGACTGTCTCGACTGCTATGCTCATTGCCTTGCACCTCATGTATTTTGTCAGTCATAACTGTCTAGACTCCTGATGTAGGTGATGAAGTGTATACCAACTCCAACTCATCACACAGCTTATCCACAATCTGACTAGCAAATGTGCTTGTGTCACTAGACTCACAGGATGGCTCTAATGCTATCTCCTCATGCACATCCTCATCGTGTACTGTTAACTCCAAATCAAGCTCACCAACAACCTGTACTTCATGCTCATCTTTCTTCACTCCCCCAACTATGCCTTTAAGGAGATCCTCACCCAAATCCTTGGGCTGGCTCTCAAACTTGATGGTGTAATAATCTTGAAAGGACAATGTTGCACATACCTCATCACCCAAGGCTAGATACTCTTGGTATCGAGGCAAGTGTTGAAGTGCTACTAATCTCTGCAAATTTCCAGTCAAGATCCTTCTCATTGTCTTCATGTTCTCACAAGTTGGCAAAAAAAAACCTTTGTTCTGACGTGCACTTCACCAACATCACTGACATGTTTTAGCATGTACAAGCATGCATCAACATGCACTTTTATTCAATTGTTATGTGCCCACAGCTGGCAAGGATCATGCTCTAATACCACTTTAATATCCCAAACTGATATTCTACGGATCTTTGCTACTAAGTTGTTGTTCATATACTCAATGATGTGCAAAACACTGAATAATCGTGCCAGATGGCCCTAACATATAGCTAATCTGGAGAGATTATAGGGTAACTATTTTCAGTAAGCAAATGTACACTTACCACTGATAAATAAGATGATAGTACTCCAGAGATATGTTGCATGCAAGGTGTGCTGGAATATAGTGTTGCTTTCCTTAGTTTGACGCCCAGCTACATGCGTGCTCTATTCAGGAAGATAATTACGTTTTTGGAGGAGGAGGTGTCTGACACTGCTGAAATGTTGCCGGGATGTTGGTCTTCACCCGCCGAAGAGAATGGTGGTCGCATGGAGAAATTTTGCCCTCCCTGAGGCACCTAGTGAATTGTTTGGCATTGGAGGATGGTGTCCCCCTTCTTCTACAAATTTGTTGCTAGCTCCTCTGGATCTGCAAACAATGACTTGACAATCACTCAGTAGAGTGTGGGTAGCCTGTTGAGAAGGATAGTGATGACATGCAGGAAGAAAACTGAGATTCTATGTCCCAGTGAATTACTCTGGAGATTTCTAGCTAAACCCCAGCTCTAAATATGAACCTGCAATAAATCTCTCTCTATATACTGGATTGTTGAAGACGAATGAATACGATAAATAACTAGTGACAAACCTGGATGATCTATCCTGAAGTGATTAAGGCAGATAGATTTCGCTACCAAAACCCCTTGTTAGCTGAAGACCTTCGTCTCCAATCCCAACTTGTTGTTGCACCTGATGCTGCTGCTCTAGAAACCCAAACTGAATAATAATAATCACGGATGATCATTTTGGTTCAATGACCCTTCTTATATAGCTTTAGCATGTACTTTTAGGGTTTGCACTTTACTTTTTGCATGCATGCAACTCTAGTTGCTCGTTGACTTAAGACTGAAGAAATAAGGCTTGCATGCTCTGCATGCTTTATGATAATAACTCTGATGGCCCTCTTTACTACACTGATGACTTAATAATACTGAATAATTGTTCTAATATGCTCCCGGCATTAAATGTCCTCATTCAATTCCCTATTTATCAATAATGGAACATTACAAGTTTTCAATAGTCCAAAACTTGTGCAATTTTCAGATTTGATTTTTAGACATCTCTTCTTCATGTATTGTTATTTACAGCTATATATGTCTTGATGATTTGACATAAGTAAAAAAACAATTTCTTGAATGATTGACATCATCATTGAAGAATTTAAGGCTGTTTCACTGCTACTATATCTGGTAATTTAGTGTTGTTATATCTGCAGCAAAAGTGAATTATCAGATGTGGTTTATGTGGGATAAGTTGCCCAAGAAAGCTATAACTTATTTAAGCAGTTTGGTATCCTTTCTCTTTGGATTGCCTAGAAGACTGGGCTGTTAGACAGTGAATATTATTTTCTTTCTGCTGTTGTTTTATAAATTTATACTCTATTTTACAACAACCCTAAAGCTGAAAATCCATAGCGTTAAGATCTAGGAAACCTCTAGTCAAAGAGATGAAAATTTTATTTTGCATTAATCGCCGTTTATCTAGAAATTTCAACATGGTATCAAAGCTTGTTGTGGTTGAAATCACTCGTGTTAGAGGGAGCTTGTATTTCAGCTGGAGATAACCTGGGACAGATGATTAACATTGTTGAAGTTGTACACTTAGGTTGCTTGAGTGAAGCACCTTGACCCTTCGAAGGGTTGTTTCTACTTCATTTACAATTGATTTTGTGCACTTGAGACTACCCTCCATCAACGTATCCGCAGAAATTATAGATTCCATTATGAAAATCATTCATTCTACTCACTCAGGACATGAGGAATTTCTCATTGACGTTGCTAGGGATTTCGGTAGACTATGTTGGAATGCGTAATTTTAATATTACAAGTGTAATAATGTCCAGTATGATGCCGTAAGATGCCTTATCTAGCATTGGAAGACAAAAATAACTTTAATCTTATGTAAAAGGAGTTATCCCATATGCATCATGGAGAAATAATCTCTTCTTACCATTTATTATATAAAAAGGTGGAAAATCATTTACCCCACAAGTATTTTGGAATGACATTCTTCCATACCTCTTGGTATATAATAGAGGTGAGGGAGAGCCTTTGGGCATACATTGTGAATATCGTTCTACATTGTAAAGTTGTGAAGCATTTATGGGGTGGAGTTCTCTTGTAAGATTGGATATTTTTTAACAATAAGAAGACAAACCTTCCAGTGGATGTTTTCCCATTTGGGGTTTTACCATGTATATCTACTATATCTTGTCTTCTTACTTTTTGATATTTTGGGGTTTTACCATGATATTTGGATGTTTTACTTTTGGATGTTTCCCCATTTGGGGTTTTACCATGATATTTTTTATCTTTGCCATCGACTTAGATGTTAGTGTAAATGTATTGTTGTATGTTTATGCATATTCTCAATATTCTATTAGACTATTGGATAGTTGAATCGAAAAAAATTGAAACCGTAAAAGAAGACTAGCCACCGATTGGCATATAAAATCACCACAATATTTTACATAGTTAAGCAAAAGGAAAGATTGTATCTTAGACCATCCACTATCGTTGTCCTCCACTATGCCGCACAATGGTGCCAAGGTAAGTCAAAATGAGAGCACAACCAGATATTCATGCCCATCTAGAGTCTCCTGCCTTGCCAAAAGTTGTGACACCTATGAGAATTGCTTCATGCAATTCTAAGTTAAAACTAGATGAATTAAAGAAAAAAATCATTAACAAGTCTAACCTATGGCTCAAAGAACAATCAACAAAAGGTCCAACGTGAAATTGTTTATTAGTCTCTACCTACGATAGTGACTATTGTTTTTCACTTTTTCAATTAATTGTATGGGTTGCAAAAAAAATTATACAAATTTTACAATGTTTCCAAACAATTTATTATTAACATGTTTTTTCTAAAATTCAAAATAGCATTGAACTACTCTTTGATTGAATAAAAAGAAGGTGATGTGATATGTTTCTTCCAATGCCAAATTACAAAAAATATTATATACTACATAATAATAATAAATTCAAAAAATACAATGCACAATTTTTGCAATGTTCACTAAAGTTGATATGAAGACAAGTGTAAATTTTTATTAATTTTTTAATATATAACTTGACAATTTGAAAAGGAAGTACACATGTCATGGAATCTAACTTGAAAACACTCAACCACAATTGAATAATATTTGATTGAATTGGTCAATAACAATAATTCAACAAGAGCAATTTCATTCTAATATATAAATTTCCAAGTTGAAGTTAATAAAATTTCCAAGTTCAAAATAATATTATTTTTAATATACTAGTAACTTATATTTAAACTTCAAATTTCAATACTTGTCCAATATACTTTATAACATCATAAATTACTTAGTGCAATGATTAAGATAGTGCATGATTAAATTTGTTTTGTATTTCTTTGGATGGGGTACTAGAGGGGTCATGTAAGATAATCTGTACTCCAAGCTATAAACCCAATGACACCAACTTCCATTAGGTTGAGACACGCAAGGCAACATGTGGCAGTGGAGGAGGTAAGGTCACTCTTATGTAAGAGTGAGCTTGTATTTCAGCTAGATGTTAGTTTTTCGACATTTAAGCTAGCATTATGTTAGGATCTTTTCACTGAGAGAATAACAAGCACAGCAATAAAACATAAGCACATCACAAGAGACAAGAGACACAGAGTTTTGATCGGGGAAACCATAAATGGAGAAAACCCCACAACTTCCTCAAAGATAGAATCACCACAAGATGTAAGACCCCAAAACAGTAAGATGCACTCCCGACAGCAGTAGTCTTCTAGTCCCAGTATATTTCCTTCTTCACTAGTGCGCCACACTTGAGAGAGTAAGTGATGTGATGTACAAGTGATAAATAGAGAGACTCTCACTCTCTATTTATACTCTTCCGTTCACTTGAAGTGCACTTAATTATGTCGGCCCAACCAGCAATTACTTACTCGAGCCCACACCTTAATTAGTCTATAATAACTCAAGTGCCCTGAAACTGTGGAGACTTACACAATGACTTGACAAGACTTGTTTATATTATTAATCCTCCCGATCGGAACATCGGGGCATGACAACATGACCCAAATACATAATAGAAACATCCCGGAATAAACATCAGGTTACAATACAT